>RPFO01000164.1:2501284-2666586 GCA_009746045.1 Mesostigma viride | reverse complement strand
CACTTACACACAAAATGCACGCTTGGCACGGACACATGTACATACACCGCGCACGCAAGGGGGCTGCACACACACGTACATCCACCGCGCACGCAAGGGGCGGCTGCACACACACGTACACACGCGCACGCAAGGGGCGGCTGCACACACACGTACATCCACCGCGCACGCAAGGGGCCTGCACACACAGTACATACACCGCACGCAAGGGCCGGCTGCACACACACGTACACCACCGCGCACGCAAGGGCGGCTGCACACACACGTACACACACCGCGCACGCGGGCGGCTGCACACACACGTACTACACCGCGCACGCAAGGGGCGGCTGCACACACACGTACACCACCGCGCACGCAAGGGGCAACTGCACACACACGTACACACACCGCGCACGCTTGGGGCGGCTGCACACACACGTACACACACCGCGCACGCAAGGGCGGCTGCACACACACGTACATCCACCGCGCACGCAAGGGGCAACTGCACACACACGTACATACACCGCGCACGCAAGGGCGGCTGCACACACACGTACATCACCGCGCACGCAAGGGGCAACTGCACACACACGTACACACCGCGCACGCAAGGGCGGCTGCACACACATGTACACACACCGCGCACGCAAGGGCGGCTGCACACACACGTACACACGCGCACGCAGGGGCAACTGCACACACATGTACATACACCGCGCACGCAAGGGGCGGCTGCACACACACGTACACACACGCGCACGCAAGGGGCAACTGCACACACAGGTACATCACCGCGCACGCAAGGGGCAGCTGCACACACACGTACACACACCGCGCACGCAAGGGGCTGCACACACACGTACACACACCGCGCACGCAAGGGGCAACTGCACACACATGTACATACACCGCGCACGCAAGGGGCGGCTGCACACACACGTACATACACCGCGCACGCAAGGGGCTGCACACAACACACACCGCGCACGCAAGGGGCAACTGCACACACATGTACCACACCGCGCACGCAAGGGCGGCTGCACACACACGTACACACACCGCGCACGCAAGGGCCGGCTGCACACACACGTACATACACCGCGCACGCTTGGGGCGGCTGCACACACACGTACATACACCGCGCACGCAAGGGGCGGCTGCACACACACGTACACACACCGCGCACGCAAGGGGCAACTGCACACACATGTACACCACCGCGCACAGGGGCGGCTGCACACACACGTACATACACCGCGCACGCAAGGGGCGCTGCACACACATGTACACACAACGCACGCGGGGCACACACACGTACATACACCGCGCACGCAAGGGGCAACTGCACACACGTACACACACCGCGCACGCTGGGGCGGCTGCACACACACGTACCTACACCGCGCACGCAAGGGGCGGCTGCACACACACGTACATACACCGCGCACGCAAGGGGCAACTGCACACACATGTACATACACCGCGCAACCACGGGGCGGCTGCACACACACGTACACACACCGCGCACGCAAGGGGCAGCTGCACACACACGTACATACACCATGCACGCAAGGGGCTGCACACACACTTACACACACCTTGCACGCAAGGGCCGGCATGCACACACACTGGCATACACCGCGCACGCAAGGGGCGGCTGCACACACGTACATACACCGCGCACGCAAGGGGCGAGTGCACACACACGTACACACACCGCGCACGCAATTAAGGGACGGCTGCACACACACGTACATACACCGCGCACGCAAGGGGCAACGGCACTCACATGTACATACACCATGCACGCAAGGGGCGGCTGCACACACACGTACACACACCATGCACGCAAGGAGCGACTTCACGCACAGGTACACACACCATGCACGCAAGGTTCGGCTGCACACACATGTACATCCACCGCGCACGCAAGGGGCGGCTGCACACACATGTACATACACCATGCACGCAAGGGGCGGCTGCACACACCTGTACATCCACCGCGCACGCAAGGGGCGAGTGCACACACACGTACACACACCGCGCACGCAAGGGGCGGCTGCACACACACGTACACACACCATGCACGCAAGGGCCGGCATGCACACACAGTATACACACACCGCGCACGCAAGGGGCGGCTGCACACACACGTACATACACTGCGCACGCAAGGGGCTGCTGCACACACACTTACACTCACCATGCACGCAAGGGGCGGCTGCACACACACGTACATACACCGCGCACGCAAGGGACGGCTGCACACACACGTACATACACCGCGCACGCAAGGGGCAACTGCCCGCACATGTACATCCACCGCGCACGCAATTAAGGGACGGCTGCACACACACGTACATACACCGCGCACGCAAGGGGCAACGGCACTCACATGGACATACACCATGCACGCAAGGGGCGGCTGCACACACACGTACATACACCGCGCACGCAAGGGGCTGCTGCACACACACTTACACACACAATGCACGCAATTAGGGGCGACGGCACTCACATGTACATACTCTTGGGCGGCTGCACTCACATGTACATACACCGCGCATGCAAGGGGCAACTGCACACACACGTACACACACCATGCACGCAAGGGCCGGCATGCACACACACGTACATACACTGCGCACGCAAGGGGCAACTGCACACACACGTACACACACCATGCACGGAAGGGACGGCTGCACTCACATGTACACACACCATGCACGCAAGGGCCGGCTGCACACACACGTACATACACCATGCACGCAAGGGGCTGCACACACACTTACACACCACCTTGCACGCAAGGGCCGGCATGCACACACACTGGCATACACCGCGCACGCAAGGGGCGGCTGCACACACGTACATACACCGCGCACGCAAGGGGCGAGTGCACACACACGTACACACACCGCGCACGCAATTAAGGGACGGCTGCACACACACGTACATACACCGCGCACGCAAGGGGCAACGGCACTCACATGTACATCCACCATGCACGCAAGGGGCGGCTGCACACACACGTACACACACCATGCACGCAAGGACAAGGATTCACACACATGTACACACACAAAGCACGCAAGGGGCTGCTGCACACACACGTACATACACCGCGCACGCAAGGGGCGGCTGCACTCACATGTACACACACCACGCACGCAAGGGGCGGCTGCACACACACGTACATACACTGCGCACGCACGGGGCGACTGCACACACATGTACATAAACCATGCACGCAAGGGGCGGCTGCACACACATGTACATACACCGCGCACGCAAGGGGCGAGTGCAAACACATGTACATACACCGCGCACGCAAGGACAAGGATGCACACACATGTACATACACCGCGCACGCAAGGGGCGGCTGCACACACACGTACATACACCGCGCACGCAAGGGGCGAGTGCGCACACACGTACATACACCGCGCACGCAAGGGGCGGCTGCACACACACGTACATACACCGCGCACGCACGGGGCCAGTGCAAGCACATGTACATACACCATGCACGCAAGGGGCGGCTGCACACACATGTACATACACCGCGCACGCAAGGGGCGAGTGCAAACACATGTACATACACCGCGCACGCAAGGGGCAACTGCCCGCACATGTACATCCACCGCACACGCAAGGGGCGGCTGCACACACATGTACATACACCGCGCACGCAAGGGGCGGCTGCACACACACGTACATACACCGCGCACGCAAGGGGCGAGTGCGCACACACGTACATACACCGCGCACGCAAGGGGGGCTGCACACACACGTACATACACCGCGCACGCAAGGGGCCAGTGCAAGCACATGTACATACACCATGCACGCAAGGGCCGGCATGCACAGAAACGTACATACACCGCGCACGCAAGGGGCTGCTGCACACACACGTACACACACCATGCACGCACGGGGCGGCTGCACACACACGTACATCCACTGCGCACGCACGGGGCCGGCGACTGCACACACATGTACATAAACCATGCACGCAAGGGGCGGCTGCACACACATGTACATCCACCGCGCACGCAAGGGGCGAGTGCAAACACATGTACATACACCGCGCACGCAAGGACAAGGATGCACACACATGTACATACACCGCGCACGCAAGGGGCGGCTGCACACGCACGTACATACACCGCGCACGCAAGGGGCGGCTGCACACACACGTACATACACCGCGCACGCACGGGGCCAGTGCAAGCACATGTACATACACCATGCACGCAAGGGGCGGCTGCACACACATGTACATACACCGCGCACGCAAGGGGCGAGTGCAAACACATGTACATACACCGCGCACGCAAGGGGCAACTGCCCGCACATGTACATCCACCGCGCACGCAAGGGGCGGCTGCACACACATGTACACACACCATGCACGCAAGGACAAGGATGCACACACATGTACACACACCATGCACGCAAGGGGCGGCTGCACACACACGTACACACACCGCGCACGCAAGGGGCGAGTGCAAACACATGTACATACACCATGCACGCAAGGACAAGGATGCACACACATGTACACACACCATGCACGCAAGGGGCGGCTGCACACACACGTACATACACAATGCACGGTTGGGGCGACGGCACTCACATGTACATACACCATGCACGCAAGGACAAGGATGCACACACATGTACATACACCGCGCACGCAAGGGGCGGCTGCACACACACGTACATACACCGCGCACGCAAGGGGCGAGTGCGCACACACGTACATCCACCGCGCACGCAAGGGGCGGCTGCACACACACGTACATACACCGCGCACGCAATGGGCGAGTGCAAACACATGTACATACACCGCGCACGCAAGGGGCGGCTGCACACACACGTACACACACCATGCACGCAAGGGCCGGCATGCACACACACGTACATACACCGCGCACGCAAGGGGCGGCTGCACAGAAACGTACACACACCGCGCACGCAAGGGCCGGCTGCACACACATGTACATACACCTTGCACGTACAACACACAACACACACACACAACAAAAAATTATATACACACACACACGCACACGCACACGCACACGCACACGCACACGCACACGCACACGCACAACACACACAACACACACAACACACACACGCACACGTGAACAACACACACACACAACAATTATAATATTAGTGTAGTATATCAAACAAAATAGTAATAAAGTATTTGCAAGCGTACTTCGTGTGAATTATGTGTAGACGAGAATAGAAGCTAAACAAAACTCTAATGGAGAAAGAGGGATTCGAACCCTTGGGAAAGTTACCCCATACATAGCATTCCACTCGGACATTTCTCCGAAAAAAAGGTCACGTAAGCTAAGGGTGGAGAGTTAAGGGTGTAGGTTGTAGGATGTATGGTGTAGGGTGTAGGGTGTAGGGTGTAGGGTGTCTTGAGCTTTCTTTTTTGAGATCAATAGAGTCCCCTTCCATGATCATGTGCGTGATCTGGTTATGATTTTCATCTATGGCGTGTGTGGCCACATCGTGTATTTACAACTTTCTAGCCATGGATAACTAGGTAACCATAAATTGGTTACCATGATAACTAGGTAAAAACGTGTTGGTTTCAGAATACATGTGATCGCTGCATTGTCATCTACAATGTACAAATCAATCACGGATTTCGGGGCTACGGATTTCGGGGCTAAGTTTTTGTGGGTAGAGATTGGCAAGGGTGTCTTTATCTTGCCACTTGGTCACTTGGTGTGCATTACGTCTGTTCTTGCGTTGGAGTCAAAAAACTGTCCGTGTGTGGTGGTGGACTTTTCCTCACGGGCAGTCGCCATATGTCATACAAGCACTTGTTCGGCGTACCACTAGCTCATGTATGTCACCATTGTAATTTTGCGTTGTAACAGCATTTCTCGGAGCCAACGGCCGTTGGACTCAAAAAACTGACCGTGTGTGGTGGTGGACTTTTCCTCACGGGCAGTCGCCATATGTCATACAAGCACTTGTTCGGCGTACCACTAGCTCGTGGATGTCACCATTGTAATTTTGAGTTGTAACAGCATTTCTCGGAGCCAACGGCCGTTGGACTTCGAAAAACTGATAGCCTTGTCTGAAGGTGTGTGCGTGAATGGCACATGTGCATCGTCGGGGGGAGTTTTCTCAAGAGCCACATGTGGTAGTGTAAGGTGGGCATGCTTAGTGCGTACGGGTGGGAGGGACAAGAGGTGCAGAAGTTGACGGCTTTTGACCTTGGGAAATGACACGGCACACATAAGACAACAAAGTGATAATTTTAATGTCTTTACTGGTGTACTGTCAATTTCTCCGAGCCAACGGCCGTTGGACTCTCGAAACTCTCCTGTCTACAAAGTGTGTGCGTGCGATGGCACTTGTTCCATGTGCCGGGGGGGGGTGAGAAATCTGTCGTTCATTAATTTGTGCCTCGTCGGGGTGGGCATGCATGAATTTGTGCCTCGTCGGGGTGGACATGCATGAAAGCATTTTCATTGGTACTCGGGGTTCAATATTTTTGTCTTGCTGTTGAAACGTCGACGTGCTCTTCTCCTGCTCTTTTTTTTTCCTACTCAACGGCCGTTGGTGCTTTTAAACTTGCCCAGCGTTATGACTAGGATGCCCTTCTTTACTGCTAGCCACCGCCCCTTGTGTACAATGCTAGAATTAGGCCGGGGTAATGGTACACGTCCACCGCGTCCCCAGTGCAAGGTTCGTGAATGCGCTGGTTCGTAAAAAATTCGGCACTTGGAAGGTTCGAACACCTGACCCCACTTTCGTTATTTCAACATGCCCTGAACGAAAAAGCTGCGTAAAGGATACATTAACCGTTCCCTGTTATTCTTGATTATATTATTGCGATATCATGGACGTACACACGCGGTTGGTGGTCCGTACTTGCCAACTGCACTTGCAAACTGACTGACTGACTGCCTCCGTTACGCACTTGCGTGTGTTTCCGTACTTGCCAACTGAACTTGCAAACTGACTGAATGACTGCCTCCGTTACGACTAACAAGTGAACGACGAGTGAGCTACTAAAGTTTTGTTCAGTTCATTGTGTCTATATGTACATAGCCGTTTCTTCAAAACCGTTGCGTGGATACCTTGATTCTGGGTTCGCTGATACTTGTTTCCCATTTTAAATCTCCCGTCCATAATTGGATACATGTAATGTAGGAGGATACCCACTTGCCCGAAATCCGCGTAACGGGTGATTAGTACTGCTGTAAGCGGAACCACAGACAAATCTGTCTAACGGGCTAACATTATTGTCCTTCATGTACTGGTTTTTGCACGCAGGACGCCATTCGCAACACCGCCTGACGGAGTCGGATGGACCGGACGTGCGTGAGGCTGCTGTTCACAGTCGTGAAGTTGGCAGACATTAATATCAACACGGTCACGAGAATTCGTCCAGAGAATAATTGATGCTTGTGACGTGCTCGACGGCTGCGATGACCGAGATGATGCGTGTAGTGCACAGCGTCCGAGACGTCGCGACACCCGTGGCTGTCCTGTTGATGCGAACGCACGGTGACGAGACGGAGCCCATTATATAGGTGGATTACAAGTTAGAACGGCCCTCGCGGTTGCACTGTTTAATCGCGAACGTGGATTTTGCGGAGCCGACGGCCGTTGGGGATTGGAAATCTGATGATATCGGGGCTGCGCACGACATCGAGGAACTGGGGATCGACGTAGGTCTACAGGCTCACTTGTCCGTCAACATGTATGGCCTCGCTTGACTGTCATCATCTTGACATGTACATAACTAGTTCATATACCATGCATTTGACACTGCCTGCACGTGGATTTTCCAGACATACATTGAGGGTAATTATAATTATAACTCGAAAGCACTACGTACGATTGAGACGTCCGGTCGTAGAGCAGATGCACTGGAGCTTTCTGATCTTCCAATTGATGGGTCTGTAATTATGTAAGATATTCAGATATCGCGATGACTCGAGCATCGATGCATGGAATGTAATAATGTATTTCATTCAATTATACATCCAATTTAACTCCGCAATTGAGGGGCACACATGTCCATCAGCCCGAGACAACATTTCCCAAGTAATTTTCGATTAGTGATTTAGTGTGGGCCTTCCCCACTAGAGTACTTACCTGTTTGAGAGGATCCAATCATAAAGGCCGGTGCGAATTGGTGTATATACTGCACACGGTCGTGGCGGCCACGCTAGCCATGTTCCGTAGCGCATGCACCAGCATGAAATATGGCACATGACAATATCATGCAAGTGCACGAGACAGCTATTTATTCCTGGCCGAAGTATGTAAGTAAATAAGTACTTGCGTGTCATGCGCATGGGCATGCAATGGAGTACTACATATGCTAATCTCATTAGAAAATAATTACACGATCGAAAGTTACAAATTATATCCTCTGCATCGTGCCGCAAACATATAGTCACTAGAGCCCTGGGGATACAATCCTCATCTGAGCGGTCCTCTACTGTAATGGCAGACGATCGGGCAGTAGTGGCTGGCTGACGCATGCACATGGCGGTCCAACCCGTCGTGTGAGGACTAGATCGTGCGAGTACATGTTCGTCTGAGAGGAAAGGTATATGGTCACGTGCGCGCATGATTGTTGCGAGATATGGATCGATTCATGCATGCATGATATATCGTTCGCTCATGGCATGAATCCGTGGCATGCATGAACGTGCATCTGACGGCTGTACTTTTTGCTTACACATTATTCATAAAGATGATTATCCCAGGCATTAGATATTGGCTGCCAGCTGCTGAATTCGCAGCGAGAGTGACTTGCATACAGTCCATGATGCTAGTTTTCAGGACTGGCCATCTTCTTCTTCTGGGCCGATCTCTCGCGGACAGTGTCAATGTAGTTGTCCAGCAGCTTCCTGCCGAATCAGACCATAGTGACCAGAGAGAGGACACGTGGAACAGTTATATAGGCATGTGCGGCGTTTTCCGCGTTTTCCGCGGCCCGGCACTGAACGCAAAGGTTTTCACCTTTGCGGAGTGTCTGATCAGAATATAGGCATGTGCGGCATGTCAGGGAGAACCTTTTGGGGGTGTAGGGATTGATTTTGGAACAAACTGGGAACTCCAGGTAGGTGCAGCATGCCTGCAGGTATTTGTCTATTTAGAAAAGACACAACAACAGCAAATGACGATGGACCTGATCCATCCTATCACACATACAGACCTCTTCGATAGGCATTGCACACATGATATGAGTGACCACGCAGGGGCCTGGTGTGTGCATGCCATGATGGAGCACACGATGGTTACATTGGAGTTACCCAGCACAAGTAACTTGCCAACTGGTCATCTTTACTAGTACACCCATGATTCCTAGCCTGACAATCATGAATCTTTTGTCTAGATACCAAGAATAAGTACTATGCTGCCAGGAATAACCAGTCTGCCAGTCATTACTAGTGTACCAGTCATGCTAGTCCATCAATAATGTGCGTGTGCGAGGCCAAGCAGGTCACGCACCCACACAACGTGCGTTACTAGTGTGAAGGTGAAACACACACACAGCCTGCACACCTAGAGGTCAAAAGCGCAGAAAGCGCACACCCACACAAGTACACAAAAACAATGCGTGCACACACACGTACATGTCAAACAAACAAACAAACAAACAAACAAACAAACAAACAAACAAACAAACAAACAAACAAACAAACAAACAAACAAACAAACAAACAAACAAACAAACAAACAAACAAACAAACAAACAAACAAACAAACAAACAAACAAACAAACAAACAAACAAACAAACAAACAAACAAACAAACAAACAAACAAACAAACAAACAAACAAACAAACAAACAAACAAACAAACAAACAAACAAACAAACAAACAAACAAACAAACAAACAAACAAACAAACAAACAAACAAACAAACAAACAAACAAACACACACACACACAAACAAACAAACAAACAAACAAACAAACAAACAAACAAACAAACAAACAAACAAACAAACAAACAAACAAACAAACAAACAAACACACACACACAAACACACACATAAACACGTACCCACAAACACACCCAGGCATACCCGCCTGCACTCCCGCCCTCCCGCCCGCCCGCCCGCCCGCCCGCCCGCCCGCCCGCCGCCCGCCCGCCCGCCCGCCCGCCGCCCGCCCGCCCGCCCGCCCGCCCGCCCGCCGCCCGCCCGCCCGCCCGCGCCCGCCCGCCCGCCCGCCTGCCCCCCCGCCCCCCGCCTGCCTTCCCGCCCCCCCCCCCTCATATGTGCATCGTGTGCACACGCACACACGCACACACACACACACGTGCGCACGCACGCACACACACACGTGCGCACGCACGCACACACAAACACAGACACACACACACACACATGCACACACACACACACACACAAACACAGGTGAAGGCAAAAGCCACACGTAGTGCGCGCACGCATGCGACATACAGGTCCTGGATGGTCGTGAGCGTGACCCCCCGCTCCGCATAGTACTTGCGCCACTTGACCACCTTGTCCCCGCCGCCGAACTGGATCTCCCGCCGCGCGCTGTTGGCCGCAATCATCTCGCGCGCGAGCTCCAAGTCCTCGCCCGCGTCCACCATGCCCTGGGGCGTGCACGGAGAGAGGGCAAGGGGCAAGGGCAGAGGCAAGGGCAGGGGGCCAGTGGCAAGAGGCCAGGCGGAGCCAGCACAAGGGTGAGAAGGTGGGAGCGAGAAGGAGGCTGATAGGGTGGGCGCAAGACGAAAAGGGATAGGAGGTGGACAAGGGCAAGGGTGGTTAGTTGGCGCCGAAGGAGGGCGGGTGGGCGGTTGGCGACAAGGGGGGAGGGGGAGCATGCAGGAAGGTGAGAGGGTGACCAGTTGGTTGCTTTTGCTTGGAGGGTTGGTTGATTATCGGATTGGTTGGTGGGTGGGCGGCCGGGCGGGCGGGCGGGTGCGCCGGCGGGTGGGTGGGTGCGCCGGCGGGGTGGGTGGGGGGTGGGGGGGGGGTTAGGTGGGGGTGGGTGGGTGGGTGGGGGGTGGGGGGTGGGTGGACCGGTCAGTCTAGGCATAAACCGGGCCACCGGGGCGGCAGCTCTCACCACTCAAGCACGTCCGGTCAATGCCCTGCGCACCCACCTTGAGGTACTTGAGCATGCTGATGCGTTCGATGCCCGTCGTGTCGATGCCCTTGCCATCGAGCTCCGCCTGACCACCCCAACCACGCAGCGAGGCACAATTGAAACAGTGGCGAGGCGTTAGTGTCATTGGTGGTGGTGAGGTGGCAGGCGAGGTCCTCAGCGTGGTGTTGCTGATGCCAGCAAATTATGGGGCAAGGCTCATGAAATGGCCAGTATGGGAGGGTGCGGCATGTGCAGGCACAGGCGGCCATGGTTCGCTTAGATAGGAACACATGCACAGGTTGTCTCAATTATAGATGCATGGAACATCAATGACGTAACAACAACGGAAGCTTGGGCTTGGCAGTAGAAAAGTATTGTCAGAAATAAAGAAAAACACATGATTTAAGGTATAGCACCTAGTATGGAGGGCTTCCGTGACTCCCCAACGGGAGCACGAGTCTAATGAATTAATTAATTAATTAATGGAGGGCTTCTGTGGCGCAGACGCGGAGGCACCAGCAACTCCACATGCGGTGACATCTGCAAAGAACGGCAAAACCACATTTGCGGCTACTAGACATACTGGTAGTAAATACAAGAATATTCTGGGATCGCCATCGCCAAAATGCAAAGCAGGGAACAGAAAAGCAAGGAATCTGGCTGGCTAGCTTGCCTAACCGTTCCCCTGTGTTAGCCTGCCTGCTCCCTAGGACGGGGAGGCATGCAGCCATGATGTTGGTAAAAGCCTTTGCGATCAAGATCTCCCCCCTCCCAACACCTCCCCCCCGCCCCCAGGGAAAGGGCCTTCAAGGGCACCCCACCGTGGCACTATTCTGATTTGGCACGCCGCAAAGGTGAAAACCATTTGCGTTCAGTGCCGGTCCGCGGAAAACGCGGAAAAACCACCGTGGCACTATTCTGATCAGACACTCCGCAAAGGTGGCACTATTGTCCATGGTCACTGTAGCACTTGCTGGCCATGTGCTTCACTCGGATGCTGGTCAGCTCAAGTAGACGAGTCGTAGAGTCACTGCCATGATACCCAATCGGTGTCTTTCTTGAAGCCCGCAAGCACGCTATCATTTTAGAGGTCGCCAGGGCATCTGCTGCCACAGATTGACCAGCCAGTACCACGCTGCCGTTTGGTTTATTGCATGTCCAGCAGGGAATGACAGCCTAGCCCAGCCCAGCCCAGCCCAGCCCAGCCCAGCCCAGCCCAGCCCAGCCCAGCCCAGCCCAGCCCAGCCCAGCCCAGCCCAGCCCAGCCCAGCCCAGCCCAGCCCAGCCCAGCCCAGCCCAGCCCAGCCCAGCCCAGCCCAGCCCAGCCCAGCCCAGCCCAGCCCAGCCCAGTGCAGCCCAGCCCAGCCCAGCCCAGCCCAGCCCAGCCCAGCCCAGCCCAGCCCAGCCCAGCCCAGCCCAGCCCAGCCCAGTGCAGCCCAGCCCAGCCCAGCCCAGCCCAGCCCAGCCCAGCCCAAAACGAAGCATCAAGGGTAGGAGCAGCCCAGGGTGACAGCACAAAGTGGTATACTTGATTAGTATAGTTGTCAAGCATACCTTGATTTCTGCAATCTTCGCCCTGCCATTTTGAAGCACGACGGCGACAAGGACGCAACCTGCGTGATGAAGCAAACAGTAGACCCGTGAAACACCGCCGTTAGCCACTCGATGCCAGTGCGCATGTCTACTTGCGTAGAGAACAATGCTGATACTCAGCTACCAGAATGCAGAGATGCCACTACATGCCGGTCACGCAGGCAAAAACGGAGCCGTAAAACCGAGGAACATACTTAGCGCGACGGCGCCCCAGCCTGCCTGATCTCGAGGCGTCATGGGAAATTCGGGATTGGACACCTGGTCGGCCAAAGCTGGCATGGCGTCGAAAAGTATGCCACTAACGGTTGCCAGGGCCATGCCGACACCAGGGAACATAGGGGTTTTAGGCGGCATTGTGACTTTATGATCATTCTTCTTGGAGTCCACACTTGCCGAGCATCGGGTAAACTGAACGCGCCCGCGGGAGGTAGCTAGCGAGTTTAGCCCTCCCAAGCCACTTTTCAGGGGGCATGCGATCGCCGTAGATGTAGATACCGACGCAGCAGCCATTAGCAACGCCATTGTAAAGAGAGGCACGTCGAAATTCCGAGAGCAATGCTGCCCCGGTCTCGCCTGGCGACGTAATCTATCGTTCCTGTCTCACCAGCTCTTCCCGCGTCACAGCGTGGACAAGATATTGGACGGGATATTGTTGAGGCAAACGGGCAAAACCTAGGGTCCTTTTAGGTGCTGTCGCCCGTACGCGCTACAGTATTGCCTATTGAGCAACAGGCCAACAGGCAACACCGCAACAGCCCGTGGCCCGTGGGTACAAATGTACGTACTTACTGCGAACATACTGTAGTAGATGCTGCCCTGTAGGTGCTACTGTACTGTAGATGCTGCTGCCCTTGGGCGGCGTGGGAAACAATAACAACAACAACAACAACAACAACAACAACTGTAGTAGATACATGGTGAATGTACCTTGTACAACTCTACGCTGCGGTCTGCGGCCTGCGCCATGTTTACTGCTGTAGGCGCAGCAGCTGGCGCAGCTGGGCGCAAGCAGCACAGCTGGCAGAGGCTGGCAAGTGGCAGCACTAGAAGGGAGAAATTATTGTGGCAAATTACGGCGACGAAGATCAAAAGTCGTAACATGCACACCGTCGGGAGCGGCAGCCACTGTCGGTCGCAGAAAAAAGAGTTCTGCAACGCAATCGATGTTACATGTTCTCTGCAAACCTTATATGACAACAGTGGCTCGGAAAATGTTGATACCAATATTCCCTAATGCCCAATCGCCAGGGTTTTTGGCGTTTTAGAATGAACAATACTACTGTTAATTGCCAAAACTGCTGAGTCATGGTTCGTGGGAGGGGCAGAGGCAAGTTTACTGCCTCCTCGCGAGGTGGTCCGCGGGTACCCGGAAAACGAGAGGACAACAAGGGCAAGCAGCAAAACGCGCCACGTGAGCAAGCGATTCCGCCAAGCAAGTCTAGAAAGCCCGACGTGCACGACAGCGAGGATAGCGACGACGACATCGATGCCCAGCTCAACACGGACCCTCAGTCACTGTATAGCAAACTCCTGAGCTCGCTATCGGCAAGCGGCGGTGCTTTTGCGCAGGTTTATAAGCACAGGTACTTAGAAATAACCTAGGGCTCGCCACCTGGTATGTATATAATGCCACCCACCATATATAAGTCAGTGTCTTTTCAAGTACATGGCATAATAACCTCGCCTCGACATCGAGAATATGTATATAATTTGTGCATCTGCTACTACATCGAAATAATCGGGAAAATGTGCATCTGGCTACAGTACCTAATGGTGTACGCCAAGGCAGTGCATCCTGCGACCATGGACGTACTCATTCTACTATTACCTAGTCAGACGTCATGAACCTGCAGTGGCCGCCACTCCTTAAACATCACCCTACTCCGCACGATTGTGCATTAGTTTTGTTTCGTTTGAATTGGAGATGGTATGGGGTCTTCTGACATGCACCCATGTGCAAATGGAAATAGCTAGCAGTTTGCTGGGTGGCAGTCGCCCTAGAACGGAGCGTAGCAGGTGGACGCGGTTACTTCTGCCCGCCCGCACAGACTGGTATGGAGGCATGGCACTCTGCTTTCCCAACAGCGCACTGAGCTTCTATGATAATTTTCGTGTAATCCTGCCCACGCCTGGCCTTTAATATTTTCCTGTTTAACAATGCAGGCAGCGTGACGAGACAGGTGGCAGCGACGAGGACAGCGAGGACAATGATGAGGAGGATGGTGGTGATGATGGCTCGGGCAGTGAAGAGGAGGGAGGTTCCTCGGATGAAGGTAGGCACTCCATGTCTCATAGTGCGCACTGTGTGATTCCATGTGGGAGGATCACAATCATGGTGTAGAGCTTGCCGGCATGATGAAGTGTGCTACTTATTAATAAACTGCGGCGGGGAGCCGTCTTGAGTAAATGATGGTTCAAGTGTCTTGGTCGCGGTAGTTTGTCTGACGAGCATAGTATATGAGACTATCGGGAATAATATGGGTGATGGTATTAGTTAGTGCTTGCATTCCTCTGCCTTTCCCTAATCCAAGCCAATCCCATCGACCCAACCCAACCCAATGCACTCTGCCGCACGCACGGCGGCTGGAGGACATCACTCAACAAGGCATGCTGACACATGACTACCGTCCTTCCAGCCTTGCGCGGGGCTTTTGTGCCTTCTGCTTCTCCCCTCCTCTATTCCACGTTTAGTTTTACCTCAAACTTCCAATTCACTGTTCTTGCGCGGTGTTGCTTGGAAAGTCGAACTCCACAAAAATGTGAACCGCACATGCCTGGGGAGTAAGTGCTTCCTGATGCTGGTGGCTACTTGTTGCTTCCGGTGGCGGATGCTGGTGCCGTACATGGCCAGGTGGCGCGTCTGGACAAGAGAGTGAGGGTGGCGGCGACGATGAGGATTGCAGCAGCAGCAGTCAGGGCGACGACCATGATGACGATGATGACATTGTCGATGATGATGCCACTGATGATGACGAGGATGATGGGGCTGGGGCTGGGAGTGGCGACGATGACGATGATGATAATTCAGAAAGTGATGAGGATGATGGTAGCCGGGGGTTGCACGAGGAGGAGGAAGATGACGAGGAGTTGGTAACGAGACGGGCTGGCAAGGCTGCGGCAGGCAAGAAGCGCAAGCACGGGACGTCGGCAGCAGAAGAAGATGATGGCGGTGGCCGGCACGGCAAGCAGCTGGCCAACAAGGGGCGTGCGTCGGAACCG
Organism: Mesostigma viride; assembly: GCA_009746045.1. NCBI lineage: Eukaryota > Viridiplantae > Streptophyta > Mesostigmatophyceae > Mesostigmatales > Mesostigmataceae > Mesostigma > Mesostigma viride. The sequence goes on along the minus strand of RPFO01000164.1, from coordinate 2,650,660 downwards.
CACGCAGCCAGCGGCGCGGAGGTGGAGGGAGATGCCCGTGAGGCAAACGGCGACGGCGCACCGCGTGTGGGCGAGGATGACGACGACGAGGACAAGGCGGAGGGTGCTGTGTGAGTTACCGGAGGGTGTTGACAGTGCAGGGGGTGGTTTTTGTAGGAACCGAAGGGACACAGTTGCGTGCCTTCTAATGAATTGGTTGTGCAATTGTTGTGGGAGATGGGTAATGGCTGGCGATGGCAGGAAATGCTGCTGTTGCTGCTGCTGTGATAGTCGATAGTTGGAGGCTCATTCTTGCAGTTGGGGCCTACGAAGCGGAGCTCTTTGATGGCCTAACAGGAGGCATCATCTGCCCACGTGCGATCTCGGAGCTTGCCTTATCATGTGTCCAAGCTTCTCGTAGCCCTTTTGGAGCCGGGGGCAAGATCCACAGTTTACCGTGGTGCTGCAACGTCTTGGATGTCTTGCTACCTTCCTACTCTACGACAGGTACCTGCCCAGGGTATCATGCAGCACCGGCCCAACCTGGCTAGCCGTCCCTTTGGCCACTGTTTGTTGTCGTAGTCTTGCCTCATACGTCACCCGCTTGCTATCGTGCATCACCATTTGTCGCCATCCCTCACGATTGTCGGCTCCCATTTGTTTTAGTCTTGCTGCACCTAGTTCGCTGCACGTTTGTCGCTTGCACGATGCTCTCCTTTCTTTCCTCCACATTCATTACTGCTGTGCTCCGTCACGCCACGTCGCGCCACCTGGCGCCCAGGCCCAGCTCGTGGTCGGCCCACGTCAACCACGTGATGACAGAGGCGGATGTGGTCGCGCTCACGACCGCGCAGGGCCAGCGGCGTGTCTACCAGCCGGTGGCCCCTGCAAAGGGCGTGAGAAATGCGCAGTGGCTGGCCGCGGGAGTCGCGTCGTCAGAACCTCCCAAAGTGAGCATCCCATTCGTTGCATTGCCTGCTTGCACCACAGCGTATGCGTTTGCTTCTGTGTGATTTGATCTCTATGGTATACGCTACATCGTGTGTCGCCGCAATTACTTGCTTCTTAGACCGTTCCGCGGCTCGCAGCAATGGCTTGCTGCAGACACCCTGAGTGCGGTATCTGGTGGCGATGTCTGGCGCAGCCCCTTGTGCCTGGCCTCTGCCGTTCCCACATGCGAGAAATAATCTTGGTGACACGTTTACGCTAGCTAGCGTGTGCGCAGATACTTCCACATATGCGCTTGGCTGTCCGGGGCCGGTGGGCTTTGTTGTGGTTGGTGTCGGTAGACCCGCTGGCGTGCATCGGACTGTCCAAGGATGGCCATGCCTGCGTGGGCAACCCCCGTCTGCAGACCATCCAGAGATGTCTTGTTTGCTTCCAAGCTAGAGGTTGTCATGACAAACCACCACCTGTACTTGTTGTGATGGGCACCATCACCGTGCCAACTCACAGTAGGTATAGTGCTTACTGTAATAATGCAGCATGGCCCTGACTAGAGTAAGCACGCAGCATGCCCCATGATTGTGCCCACAGTCATCATGCATCGTCACTACGCCCAGTGTTGTGATGGACAACGACTACGCCGGCTGTCATCCTGTCCCTTGACCAGTATTCCATGCCGGCTGTCATCCTGTCCCTTGACCAGTATTCCATGCCGGCTGTCATCCTGTCCCTTGACCAGTGTTCCATGCCGGCTGTCATCCTGTCCCTTGACCAGTATTCCATGCCGGCTGTCATCCTGTCCCTTGACCAGTATTCCATGCCGGCTGTCATCCTGTCCCTTGACCAGTGTTCCATGCCGGCTGTCATCCTGTCCCTTGACAAGTATTCCATGCCGGCTGTCATCCTGTCCCTTGACCAGTATTCCATGCCGGCTGTCATCCTGTCCCTTGACCAGTATTCCATGCCGGCTGTCATCCTGTCCCTTGACCAGTTTTCCATGCCGGCCGTCATCCTGTCCCTTGACCAGTATTCCATGCCGGCTGTCATCCTGTCCCTTGACCAGTATTCCATGCCGGCTGTCATCCTGTCCCTTGACCCACCCTACTGCCGTCATGCACCGCGGTCGGGCATCCATTACCTGCCCACCCATGTCCCTCAGGAGTTGCCCTCCCTCCAAGACTATGGCCTCAAGCTGGCATTGTTGCGCAAGTGGCGGCAGCTGAGGGCAGAGGCAGGCGGCGCGGCTGGTGGCAGCGGGGGGCTTGGGGGTGCCCACGGTGCCGCCAGCTCACGGGCCGGTGCTGGAGACCAGAAGAAGAAGGAGAAGAAGAAGGGTGGCAAGGGGGCAGAGCGCGTGCAGGCCGCTGGCACCCAGCAGGGGGTCGCCCTGGAGGAGCCGTCCGCGCCGGACTTTGTGTCGTCGCAGCAGCAGCAGTTCTTCTCCCTTTGTGAGTAGTTTCACACGCTCTTATACGAGGCACTATCTCCCCCCAGAATAACTAGCGGTGGCCCCTTTGTTATACCAGATGTGTTTGCTCACATGAAGAGATCGGAAGCTTCATGGCACGGACTGTTCCGCGAAATGCTGTTCAACGCGCCTTGAGCTCATCGGCTGGCATGTTTGCCCCCTGCTCCGGTTGCCTCTGTTGCCTCTGTTGCGCCTGTCACTCGTGAGTGTTTGAGAACGCTTCTCGGAGATGCCTCGTGGCGTGTGCGCGGGGCTGCGGGCTGCCTGCGGCATTCGCTTGCAGGCACCGTGGCGGCCCATGCCCCACACCCGCTCCGCTGGCCCCTCGTGTGGTGACAAGAGGCAGGCATAAGGCGGTTGCAGGGTGGTGTATCCTCTGCCTGTCGTCCTAGCGTGCGTTCACTATATGGATTCTGTGGTTCTGTGGTTTCTGGCACTGTGTTTTTCCATTTATGGTTCCTTGTGCTTGCCTCCGGCAACAGGGGGCGCATGGGATGGCTGGGTGGGTGGGCCAGGCTTGTGACCATCCGTGTCCCAGGAAACATTCTCTCTCCAAACCACAGGATGCATCTCAGCTCTCTCCCAGTGTCAGTCATGTGGCTCCCTTTCATATCCGCCTACGGCCAATGCGCGCTTATATGTGTATCGTAAATTGCAGACTCCCATTTCCGGCGGTGGACCCTGTGCGCTGACATCAAGTGCAAAGTTTCCATGTCAAATGTCCACGCCCTGACCTTTATCTCGTCCTGTCCCAGTGAACAGCTACGCGGACGTCCAGCTCCCTTCCGTGCCGCTTGTACGGTCGCAAGAAGCTCTGCGGTCATCATCAGCGCTGACCGACGCATGGCTGCTGCATGTGGTGGGTCCTTGGCGACGTACGCACTGCCGTCCAGTGGGACAGCCGAAAGCGATGTGCATGCCTATGTGTAGGGTGTGGATGGATATTTTTTCACCCTCTTGGCTTCTGGTTGGATGCAGGCAACAGGGTGGTACTCTAGGGGGCACGTTATTGTAGCGGGGATGGCTCCAGTCATATTATGCACGCAAGAGCACCCGGTCGGTTTCTGCAAGCTCCGCAGCCGGCCTGTGCATGATCTTTTTTATGGTTTTCGTAACCTAACATCGCTGTCCTTAGGGGTGGACGAGGGTTTGTTGGGGTACCGGCGCACAGGCAGGGACCCTGCCAATCTCTTGTCCTCGGATGCCATGGGCCGCCAAAACGTCCCGACCGTGGGGTCTATGTAGCGCGCACAGGCACTTGACAGCCTTTGGTTTACTATTTGCTGCCTGCTCGATGGTATGGTCTATGTATCTCGCTGGCATATCGAAGGAGAGCCCTCACGGGAACATTGAGGTTTGGGAGAGGGGCCGCGCTTCTTCCTGGTGCCGTGGGTAGATGCAGCCCGTGCCCGCGGGCCTGGATGCCTATTGATTTTAAAAGCAGAGTTGGTGTTGACCCAACTGGTTTCACGTGGTTGTGCCGGTGGAGCAACGTGTGGGCACATACTCTGCCTCATGGGTGCATCGTCAGAACTCGTTGCATGGGAGCGTTGAGGACTGGCTGGTGGCCACCCACCTGGTTCCCCCCTGTCGATGTGCCTGGTTTTCCCCTGTTTGGGCAGGTGGACCATGTGATGAAGTCGCAGGCGGTCATCCAGAAGCACTCGGCGCGCCAGCAGAAGAAGGCGCAGGAGGCGGCCGAGAGGCGGCGACAGCTGCAGGAGCAGGCGCGCGCGGAGGGAGGCCCCCCCGGCAAGAAGGGGAAGAAGAAGCAGAAGAACAACCCGGCGAGCGAGGGGGGAGGTGGCGCGGAAGGGACCCCTGCGTGGGATCAGGGGCCCACCGATGAAGGCCCTGCGCAGGATCAGGGCTTCACCCGTCCGCAGGTAGGTACCTGGTCTTGCAATCTCCCTGTTGAAGTAGACCCGCCGAGGTGATGGTTTGGTGCCTGAGCTTGTTGTGGACAGGTTGAAGTTGGGTTGGTGACTGTGTGTGTATGTGGGTGTGTTGCAGACATCTCCCATCTGGGTTGTTTGTGCTCCTTGATGTGTCTCATTATTGTTTACTTTTCCTTCATGTTCCTTGTATGTGTTCCTTCATTTGTCTCGTTCCGCCTGGACGTTCACCCTCACTCGCTTGCGTCGATGGCCCAATCGTTCAAGGGACGTGTGCACGCTTACTTGCGCCTGCGTGATCCCAACCCCTGCCGGCCTGACTGCCATAGCCACTCCTCTCCATGGTTGATGACGCTTTCAATACTTGCTGTTCTCCCCCTTGCCCAACCCCATGCAGGTGCTGCTGCTGCTGCCCATGCGAAGTGTGGCGCTGCGTGTCGTCAAGCGCCTCGTGGAGTTAATGCCGCTGACGCATGCGGTGGGTTTGTGCTGGCGCACACGTTTGGTGGCGGTTTGTGCTGGTGGTGGATGTTCGCACACATGCACTTCCAACTGTTGAGGCTTTGCATGTAAGCCGGCTGCGATGCTCATGTGTGATGCATCTCTGCGTGTTTGTTCCCGTGCATGCACCAGTGACGGTTTCGCGTCAGTGTTGCGATCAATTGACAGGGGGGTGATTTCTACCCTGCCAATGGATACCGCCATTGTGAAGTGTGCAGCTGTAATGGTACAGATCAAAGGATTGGAGGGGATGCCGTTTCTCGGCTGTGGTCCATGCCATATGTCAGCAGTAGCAACATAGCGCGGGCATGCTTGCTGCGCGATGGTCCAGGTGGCATGTGTCACGGTTTATGTGTGGGTGCCATCATGAAGATATGCAGAGAGTTGGTAGAGCCGGCGTGTTAACGCCTTATCCCATCTCCCGTATGCGGCCAGTCTGATGGCTTCTCTCTCCTACCCTGCTTGGGCTTGCGGTGGGTGTCACGCACTTTGGTCCTCACCAGCACGCCGCATGCGGCTCTGACTCTCTGTTCTAATGTTTTAGATATCAGTCCTATTCTTAAAGAATTTTTTTTGCGAACTATTTTTTACGTGGTGCCCCATGGGGTCAGCCGGAGGGTCACTCGCGGCTGCTGCAAGAGTTCGGCGACCCAGACGACGAGGAGGGCGCGACCGGCAGGGACAAAGGCAAGGGGGGGTTGGAGGAGGAGGCGGCCCGCCTGTTTGGTGGCGGCGACAAGGAGCCAGGGGATGGCAGCACCAAGCAAGGGGAGAGCAGCTTCATGCTCACAGGGGCCAAGCCGCCTGACTACCGCCACCTGTTCGCAGGGAACACGGATGACCACTTCCGCTTCGGCGTGAAGCTGACCAAGTGAGTGGGGGCCGCGTTGTGCTTGTGCCTGCGTGCTTGCTGACCAAGTGAGGGGGGGCCGCGTTGTGCTTGCGCCTGCGTGCTTGCTGACCAAGTGAGTGGGGGCCGCGTTGTGCTTGTGCCTGCGTGCTTGCTGACCAAGTGAGTGGGGGCCGCGTTGTGCTTGTGCCTGCGTGCTTGCTGACCAAGTGAGAGGGGGCCGCGTTGTGCTTGTGCCTGCGCGCTTGCTGACCAAGTGAGGGGGGGCCGCGTTGTGCTTGCGCCTGCGTGCTTGCTGACCAAGTGAGTGGGGGCCGCATTGTGCTTGTGCCTGCGTGCTTGCTGACCAAGTGAGTGGGGGCCGCGTTGTGCTTGTGCCTGCGCGCTTGCTGACCTAGTGAGTGGGGGCCGCGTTGTGCTTGCGCCTGCGTGCTTGCTGACCAAGTGAGTGGGGGCCGCGTTGTGCTTGTGCCTGCGTGCTTGCTAACCAAGTGAGTGGGGGCCGCGTTGTGCTTGTGCCTGCGTGCTTGCTGACCAAGTAAGTGGGGGCCGCTCGCCCGCTTGTTTGTGATGCCATCGCCCGCATGCATGCTTGTGTTGTTTCCCAGTGAGCCATGCCCGTGGGCTGGTGACCAGGGCTTTGTTGTGCCTGCATGCTTGCTGGCCCACGGTGTGATGCGTCACTGCCTGTTAGTCAAGCTAGTGAAAGTGGGTGCGTGCCCACCTGCCTGCTGGTTCATTCCGCCATTCACCTTGTCACGCTCGGGTAGGTGCATGTCTATCAATCTCAATGAATAGTAGCCGTCTAAACATTAGTATATAGTTGACATTGCATAGCAAGTGTGTCGTGCTCACATGCCCGTGGTTACCATGGTCTTTGGGATCCATGGCATCCGCGGGCGGCAGCCGCTGCCCTACCAGGCATTAGATTGCCTCACGGATGTTGGTCCCCTGTCATCGAGTATCTGCCGCTGTCACCATGCACCCGTGTGCTGATTCTATGGCATCACACATGGCGCGTGTTTCATCTTCCCTATCCGTGCTGCACCCTATTCGTGTGTGTTTCGTCTTCCCTATCCGTGCTGCACCCTATTCGTGTGTGTTTCGTCTTCCCTATCCGTGCTGCACCCTATTCGTGCGTGTTTCATCTCCCCTATTCGTGCTGTACTGGCCACAGGAAGAGCCTGAAGCTGTTCACCCCCTTCTACGACTCGGACATCGTGGTGGCCTCCCCGCTGGGTCTCGTCACGGTGAGCCCACAGGGGGTTGGGCGCGATGTGCTTCATCCAGTGCTGCTGATGAGATGGCCCAGTGTAGGATACCTGTTGGTCGGCTACTTTCTATTTCTGGCCACAGTGAGCATGCCTGAGGTTGGGCTTCATAGTGTCATAATCTTCATAGTTCATACCCTCCCCCGCTCCCCCGCCCTCTCCTGGTTGTGTGGTCAGAACAGCTATGTGTGTCACATGGCTCTACTGTGCTATCTGTGTCATAACAGCTATATGTGCCATAACAGCAATCTGAGGCCTAGAAGCTATCTGTGGCCTAACAGCTACCTGTGGCCTAACAGCTATCTGTGGCCTAACAGCTCTGTGTGTCACATGGCTTTACTGTGCTATCTGTGTCATAACAGCTCTATGTGCCATAACAGCTATATGTGCCATCACAGCTATCTGTGGCCTAGCAGCTATCTGTGGCCTGACAGCTATGTGTGTCACATGGCTCTACTGTCTGGTTTGTGTGTCCATCATTATCATCTATAGCATCAATAAAATCAATGACACGGGAACTCTGCAAAATGCCTTCCCCAGTTCCCCTGACTATCCTTCTAATAAAATCTGACTCTAGTAAAATCTGACAATCCTTCTAGTAAAACCCTTCAAAATGCCTTCCCCTGACTATCCTTCTATCCACAAAACGTGCATGTTAGGGGGGTGCTGGCATACTGGTTGGTGCTGACTAGTCAGTGCACCGCTGCTAACCGGTCCCACCACCTTACTTGTAACCCGTCTAGGTAGTAGAGATACCTGTCTACGTTCAACTGGGCTGTGTCCTACCCCCCTGTGTGGCTGATCCACAGTCATGCATGGCTCAATGACAGGGTGGCATTTCCACAACTGTCCCAAGCAGCTGAAGGCAAACTCTCTCTCTTCTTCTCAAGTTTTTTGCTCCCCCATACATCGTTCTCGGTTCCTTTGCCCACCAATGCCCACGAAAACCAACAGTCTTTTTGTGCCTTGGTGTTGGCCATGTTCCTTATGTGTGTGCCCCATGTCCCGTGTCATGGCTGGGCAGCGCATCAACGAGGCGGACGAGAAGGGGCAGACCGATGTGGACTTCCTGTCATCCATCCAGGTACGGACAAAAAAGTTTGTAAAAATATAGGCGATTGGAGTGTTTGTGCTGGCATTCACATTGCATGGACTTTCGGTCCTCTATCCAGGTGCGAGCAAGCCTGTGAGATTGTGGGCTATCGGTGCAGCAGTTGCTGGAAATGCATGACTTGAGACGCCTGATTTGAAAAGTTTCGCTGGAACTGCACGGATTCAGTTTTGTGAGCCATGCAATTCCTTTCCTTCACATTTCTCTTTCCTTTTCCCGAAAACAAGAAAAGAAAAGAAATCGGATGCGTATGCTTTCTCCAGGCTGTGGCACGCAGCAGCAGCATCCGTCACCGTTCTTGGTTGCCCTGTCTACATAATACATATACTCTGATTTCAGTGCGGAAATGTGAACTGTATATCAGTTTTGTTTCTTGTGAAGAAGCTGGAATTCATCTGGTCCAGCCCGTTTGAAGGCCGGTTCTCCTCGCCGGCCACTGCTTCGCAATCTTTTGTTTTTTACAAGCTTCTGCATCTTACTAAATCTTGATTTGATTGTTACCATTCACTCTAGCTTGACTGATCGCCGTGTGCCAGCTCACGCTCGAATACCAGATGCCAGGTGGCGAGCGTGCTGACTTAATACTGCTCTCTGTTCCTTTGTGGCTGAACACACACGCACATTGTCTCCCTTCACTGCCAGATCCTGGTGATGGAGATGACAGACGTCATGTACATGCAGGTACGGTCACCAGGAGGGGTAGGGCGCAGGCTGGCTACGTTGTGGACCTTGCATTCAAAGTTTGTGTCCATCCGTCATATTACACGGTCATCTGTTTTTTATTTAGAGAAGGCATTGTTCAACTACGGTCCACGAATGGAAATCTGCGCCTGGCGATATTGCCATGGCCAGTGCACAAACAGCGCTGCCAGGAGTCCCCTGTCTTCCCCTCCTCTGCCCACAGTGGATCCCATGTCTGTCGACAAGGCAAGGTGTTGCCGATTTGTTCGGTTGTTTGTTGATTCTGTCGTCTGTGTTGAAGACGGCCATGACTCTCGAGGTTGATCTCTGCAGGGGCATGCCCCACACCCCATCTGGCACGTTGTCGCGAACTCTCCAGCAGAGTGCTGACTTGGCTGATCCTCCAACCTCGTCAGACCTTATGTGGGGAGAGTGGTGAGCATGCATGTTTGTATGTCTGGCCCAGATATCGGGATTCCTTCCCGGGTTTGTCCTCGTCTCCACGCTCCCTCCCAACAATTGCTTGTAGTGGGTTCCCATGGCGCGCTCTCACTTATGGGCTTGGGGAAGGTTTTTCCTGCGCTGCAGGTGTAACACAAGGGCATGCTCTGGATTGATGTAACGACTTCGAATTCCCCACCGTGCTGTTGCTATCCATCACCGTGGTATATCGGACACCCGATATTCCTGCCACGTGCCTGCGACGTGGCTGCCACGTGGCTGCCACGTGGCTGACCCTCCGTGCGCCCCCTCCTCTCAGAACTGGGCGCACGTGCAGACGGTGGTCGAGCACGTCAACCAGCTGCCAACGAGCCACCACGGCACCGACATCATGCGCATCCGCGAGTGGTGGGTGGGGTAGAGAGGCAGTGTCATGCGCATCCGCGAGTGGTGCGTGTGGTAGAGAGGCAGTGTCATGCGCATCCGCGAGTGGTGGGTGGGGTAGAGAGGCAGTGTCATGCGCATCCGCGAGTGGTGGGTGGGGTAGAGAGGCAGTGTCATGCGCATCCGCGAGTGGTGCGTGGGGTAGAGAGGCAGTGTCATGCGCATCCGCGAGTGGTGCGTGGGGTAGAGAGGCAGTGTCATGCGCATCCGCGAGTGGTGGGTGGGGTAGAGAGGCAGTGTCATGCGCATCCGCGAGTGGTGCGTGTGGTAGAGAGGCAGTGTCATGCGCATCCGCGAGTGGTGGGTGGGGTAGAGAGGCAGTGTCATGCGCATCCGCGAGTGGTGCGTGTGGTAGAGAGGCAGTGTCATGCGCATCCGCGAGTGGTGCGTGGGGTAGAGAGGCAGTGTCATGCGCATCCGCGAGTGGTGGGTGGGGTAGAGAGGCAGTGTCATGCGCATCCGCGAGTGGTGCGTGTGGTAGAGAGGCAGTGTCATGCGCATCCGCGAGTGGTGGGTGGGGTAGAGAGGCAGTGTCATGCGCATCCGCGAGTGGTGGGTGTGGTAGAGAGGCAGTGTCATGCGCATCCGCGAGTGGTGGGTGGGGTAGAGAGGCAGTGTCATGCGCATCCGCGAGTGGTGCGTGTGGTAGAGAGGCAGTGTCATGCGCATCCGCGAGTGGTGGGTGGGGTAGAGAGGCAGTGTCATGCGCATCCGCGAGTGGTGGGTGGGGTAGAGAGGCAGTGTCATGCGCATCCGCGAGTGGTGCGTGTGGTAGAGAGGCAGTGTCATGCGCATCCGCGAGTGGTGGGTGGGGTAGAGAGGCAGTGTCATGCGCATCCGCGAGTGGTGGGTGGGGTAGAGAGGCAGTGTCATGCGCATCCGCGAGTGGTGCGTGGGGTAGAGAGGCAGTGTCATGCGCATCCGCGAGTGGTGGGTGGGGTAGAGAGGCAGTGTCATGCGCATCCGCGAGTGGTGCGTGGGGTAGAGAGGCAGTGTCATGCGCATCCGCGAGTGGTGCGTGTGGTAGAGAGGCAGTGTCATGCGCATCCGCGAGTGGTGCGTGGGGTAGAGAGGCAGTGTCATGCGCATCCGCGAGTGGTGCGTGTGGTAGAGAGGCAGTGTCATGCGCATCCGCGAGTGGTGCGTGTGGTAGAGAGGCAGTGTCATGCGCATCCGCGAGTGGTGCGTGGGGTAGAGAGGCAGTGTCATGCGCATCCGCGAGTGGTGCGTGGGGTAGAGAGGCAGTGTCATGCGCATCCGCGAGTGGTGCGTGGGGTAGAGAGGCAGTGTCATGCGCATCCGCGAGTGGTGGGTGTGGTAGAGAGGCAGTGTCATGCGCATCCGCGAGTGGTGCGTGGGGTAGAGAGGCAGTGTCATGCGCATCCGCGAGTGGTGCGTGTGGTAGAGAGGCAGTGTCATGCGCATCCGCGAGTGGTGCGTGTGGTAGAGAGGCAGTGTCATGCGCATCCGCGAGTGGTGGGTGGGGTAGAGAGGCAGTGTCATGCGCATCCGCGAGTGGTGCGTGTGGTAGAGAGGCAGTGTCATGCGCATCCGCGAGTGGTGCGTGGGGTAGAGAGGCAGTGTCATGCGCATCCGCGAGTGGTGGGTGGGGTAGAGAGGCAGTGTCATGCGCATCCGCGAGTGGTGGGTGGGGTAGAGAGGCAGTGTCATGCGCATCCGCGAGTGGTGCGTGGGGTAGAGAGGCAGTGTCATGCGCATCCGCGAGTGGTGGGTGGGGTAGAGAGGCAGTGTCATGCGCATCCGCGAGTGGTGCGTGTGGTAGAGAGGCAGTGTCATGCGCATCCGCGAGTGGTGGGTGGGGTAGAGAGGCAGTGTCATGCGCATCCGCGAGTGGTGCGTGGGGTAGAGAGGCAGTGTCATGCGCATCCGCGAGTGGTGGGTGGGGTAGAGAGGCAGTGTCATGCGCATCCGCGAGTGGTGCGTGGGGTAGAGAGGCAGTGTCATGCGCATCCGCGAGTGGTGGGTGTGGTAGAGAGGCAGTGTCATGCGCATCCGCGAGTGGTGCGTGGGGTAGAGAGGCAGTGTCATGCGCATCCGCGAGTGGTGGGTGGGGTAGAGAGGCAGTGTCATGCGCATCCGCGAGTGGTGCGTGTGGTAGAGAGGCAGTGTCATGCGCATCCGCGAGTGGTGGGTGTGGTAGAGAGGCAGTGTCATGCGCATCCGCGAGTGGTGGGTGGGGTAGAGAGGCAGTGTCATGCGCATCCGCGAGTGGTGGGTGTGGTAGAGAGGCAGTGTCATGCGCATCCGCGAGTGGTGGGTGGGGTAGAGAGGCAGTGTCATGCGCATCCGCGAGTGGTGGGTGGGGTAGAGAGGCAGTGTCATGCGCATCCGCGAGTGGTGCGTGTGGTAGAGAGGCAGTGTCATGCGCATCCGCGAGTGGTGGGTGTGGTAGAGAGGCAGTGTCATGCGCATCCGCGAGTGGTGGGTGGGGTAGAGAGGCAGTGTCATGCGCATCCGCGAGTGGTGGGTGGGGTAGAGAGGCAGTGTCATGCGCATCCGCGAGTGGTGGGTGGGGTAGAGAGGCAGTGTCATGCGCATCCGCGAGTGGTGGGTGGGGTAGAGAGGCAGTGTCATGCGCATCCGCGAGTGGTGCGTGTGGTAGAGAGGCAGTGTCATGCGCATCCGCGAGTGGTGGGTGGGGTAGAGAGGCAGTGTCATGCGCATCCGCGAGTGGTGGGTGGGGTAGAGAGGCAGTGTCATGCGCATCCGCGAGTGGTGCGTGGGGTAGAGAGGCAGTGTCATGCGCATCCGCGAGTGGTGGGTGTGGTAGAGAGGCAGTGTCATGCGCATCCGCGAGTGGTGGGTGGGGTTGAGAGGCAGAGAGGGGTCGTCATGCGCATCCGCCAGTGGTGGGTGGGGTAGAGCCACGCGCCAGCTGTCATCGCCCCCACTTTTTGTCGTGCACTCTGTGGAAAGTGTTCGGGTCGTTTGCTAATGGATGCCTGTGGTTCACGTCCATGGCCAATGTGGCAGCTGGAGTTCCTGTCCTAAAAGGATAATCGGAGAAATATGGAGAAATATGGAGAAATATGGATAGGTGGAATGGATAATTGGAGAAATATGGATAGGTGGAATGGACAATCGGAGAAATATGGATAGGTGGAATGGAGAAATATGGAGAAATATGGATAGGTGGAATGGATAATCGGAGAAATATGGAAAGGTGGAATGGAGTTTGAGCGAGAACTCCGCCACAAGGATTGCAGGTGGCTTGCTGGGGCGGCATTAGGTGGGCAGGAGGGGGGGGGGGGGTACTTGACATGGACTCTGCCACATTGAGGACTTTGAGGGATTGAAACACTCTATGCTCTTTCTTATAATATCGGATGTTCAATAAAAATCATTTTGAAACATTTTGCTGCTGCCACATCTTGCAAGGTCGCCTTCCTGCCGCCCTTCATCCTGGCGCCCGTTGGCATTCCTTGGTTGGTCACTTGCGTCGCACGAATGGTCCAGTGTTCTGAGGGCACTGACCTTGGCAAGCTCTAGCACTGTTTTTTTTGTGTTGGTCAGGCCTGCATGGCCCTGTCCCCATCTGCTGTTCACTCTCTTATCTGGCTCTTTTATGTTTCTACTGATGCATGTCACCTCGTGGCACATCCCTGCTTGGCTTTTTGCAGGTTTCTGAACGGCTGGGGCAAGTTCTACCGACAGACCATCATTCTGTCGTCTTTCGCGAACGCAGGTGAGGGATAGCTCTATCATTCCCCAAACCCTCGACCCCGCCCTACCCATCCCCGCGGCTTCCCCTGCTTAGAATGAGGTGCATTCACTGTAAATTTTCTCACATAAGCATGTGGTAGGTAGGCCGGATTTGGACCGCTAGCGTTTTCACGTTTGTTGCTTTCTGATCTGACGACAATGTGGCAGGTAGGCGGCCATCATTCATGGGAAAGTTTATCAATAGGCCTGCTTTCTAGCTCCCATCACGCTTGTATATTGCACGCGATAGCACGCTGGCTGTGTTCACTGTGCAGGTCTCGCTTTAATCCTATTGCTGATATCCCAGGGGGACCACTCGTGCGACGATTCCCATCCCAACTCGTTTGGCTCTTCCCCCTGCAGACATGAACGCCCTCTTCAACCGCACATGCACCAACTTCAAGGGCAAGGTACGTCCCTGGCCGCTCATCGCAAGCGCAAGGCTCACTGGCGGGCACCTTCATCGCCGTTCAATGCCAGCATTCTCTGTGGATCTGTGCAACTTGCACAGGTTGCTGCGGCAGCACCCATCCCTGCAGCCCCTAGTCCTAGTGGACATCCTCTAGGCTATTTTGCTGGCAGCTATCTCAAGTATACTAATTAGGCCAAGGCAGTTCGGTACGAGGCAGGTACGAGTTCTGTGTGATGGCTGGCCTTCCTTTCTCTACAACGAAGGCTCTATTGCTTTTCGTGCCGGAAACCCTTACTAAAAGCACTAACAGGCTTCTGGCATGCATGTTGGCGAACTCCACGCATGTTGTGTCGATTCATATGCCATGCCGTGCCACATTCTCCTGGTGCCACTGGTCGGGCGCGTGCCGACTCCCACGTTACGTCACGTCGCCCGTCGTGCCGGCATCCAGTACAAGCTGCGGTGCGAGCATGAGGGCGTTCTCGGCCGCATCGTGCCGCAAGTGCGACAGGTGAGCGCGGACGGGAGCGGTGGCCGCAGGCAGGTGTTATGGAAGAATGATTTGGAAGTTAAGTGACTGGATCACGTGGGTACTAACAAAGGAACCTTCAGCTTCTATACACAGCGAGAGAGAGTTTTGTAAGGATAGGCTCGATGAGCTGGGGAAACGGAGTGTGGATTATGGTAGGGTGTCATGATAACTGGGAGTGGGACGGCGAATGTATACGTGATTTCTAGCGGACAACCATGTATACCGGATGCCGGTGTGATGCAAGCGCAGTTGGTAGTGGGCAGGCGGGCACATAGATTGATCTCTCTAAGACTCTCTAAGACGTGCTTGTGATCGAGTGGTGTAACCGGACCGTCCCGTGGCTGGCACGCCTGCGCCCACACGTGACTCGCTGCGTTGTGGCGGGGTGTCAAAGCATACACCATAAAGGCTTCCTGCTTTCCGTGATGGCCCTGTCTTGTTTCCAAACTGTCACCTAACTACCATGAATACGCATGTGATGCCTCCAATAATTGCGTGCTAATTGGCTTCATGGACCAGATCTTTGAGCGGTTCCACTGCGGCTCCATCGCCGATGCGGATGATGCGCGTTTTACCTTCTTCACCAGCAAGGTGCCGTGCTGTCAGACAGCGGCTTCATCCCTTCACCCTCCCCTGCCCCAGCACACCCTTGACCCCATCTTTTGAGAAAGGCAAAAGGGGCCTTGGACGCGGGCTGGTGTTAGTGCGTGGCTAGCGATCTCGCCACTCAGTTAACCTGGTATTTCTGTGGAGAAAGCATCATGCCTTCTTGCCTTTCCCGTCACGCGTGCTCTCATGCTGGAAATATCGGAGTTTTGAGGGGTTAAGAGTTTTTAGGGGGTCAATACTGGTCAGTAGAGCCTAGTAATTTGCGGAAAGCTTTCTTATTCTAGTCATCCAAAGTTGACAGCATGTGGCAGCACCCTCGTTGATTGAAGTCAATATCGGCTATAATGGGCTCACACGAGCCATGTCCTGCATAGCCTGCTTGTGTCGCTAACAACGGTTACTGAACTGGCCACCTACCCTAGTTCGCTAGATGGTCCCGTGGCCTGCATTCTCTGCAGAGTGGTTTGTAGTCGTCGAGCCAGCGTGTGGAGCCTGTGGGTCCAATTAGCACGTGACCGACTATGTGCCCATGCTGACTGCATGGCCTGGGCACAAAGTATGTACATCGCTGCAGTAGCGGTGTGGTATTGGATGCATGCCAAGTATTATGAACTCATCTATGTTGGCACCTGCCTGCCTGCTGGATCACCCTCTCCTCCCCCGGTCTGCCACCTCCAGATCTACCCGAGGCTGAGGGACTCGGTGCAGGTGAGGATGTTCCCCGAGCGCACGCAGACTTTTCAATGGGCTTGCCCATTCTCGCCTTTTACCTATTCTCGCCTTCATATCTTGGTCCAGTTGCCCGATCGGGCCATCCCATGCCCGGGAGAGCGCACCGTCTTATCCAGGTGTTCTAAGGGGGAAACCGCTGCGACCCTCGCTGGGCTGATATTGACCCGGTCTTGGCTTCTTATTTTGGGATCTCAGAATGCCAGCGGAGGTAGCATACCTCCCATGTGTTATCGGGTACCCGTGCAGGGCAGTGGCAGGCATCTGCGTGGCTCTCGACATCCCTTCCCAGAAGTGACAGTCAGCGCGGCCGTGCACTCATTGCTGGCATCCCAAAAACAGCCTGGCTAGATTCCCTGCACGGATTGGGTGGTCCCGCATTTTCCGTCGTCTACAAACCTACAAAGTGGCTCGTTGAATGAACACACAAGCACTACCTTCCATGCGTGCTTGGGCCCATGATGGCATGGTGGGTAGATGGCAGCCAGCGCTTCGTTTCGGCTTTTTTCCACAGCCGGCGCCACGCCGGCAACGATTTCACGTGGCCGGTGGCCAGCGCATTACCAACAGCCGGCGTATGCCGGCCACAAGCTGGCCAAGTACGTGGCACACACTCCCGCGAGTCGCGGGGTGCCAGCCCGGGCCATGGCGACTCTGTGGAGAGGACTATGGAGTGTGGAGAGGCACTGGTGGAACGCAGGGATACGGGTCGATATGAGGGTTAAAAGTGCCGTCACCTGTCACATTCACACCATTGCGTGGATACCTTGATTAGGGATTGGCTGATACTCATTTCCCATTTTACATCTCTGGTCCATAATTGGATTCTTAAATGCCCACTTCCCCGAAAAAAAAAATGCCGGCACCGCAGCGCCTGACGCCTCACCCCTTAGAGCGTAGGGCCTTGCCGCGCCGGCACCTGGTATGGGCAGCCGGCTTGCGGATTCGCGCCGGACACTTCAAAGTCCAGCGGGATCCGTGTGGATCCGCGCTGGCCCATCCGGCAGATCCGGCGGCAAAGGAAGCCCAGATGGCAGCCCTGTATTATTTGGTATCAATTAATGTCCTGCCACGGTTCCATTTCCCAGCGTCCAGGCCGGTGATTCAAGGCTCCAGCTACGCCCTTGAAGCTGAAGTCTGGCCATGATGAGATTCCTTCTGCCTTGATGCCCCCTTCCTTGCAGTAGCCTCCCCTCCCTGACGGCAACCTTTGCCACTTGCATCCTCACCCTGCCACCCATCTGCCTGGCTGCCCATTGGCCAGAACGGCGTGCTGCTGTTTGTGCCCCTCTACTTTGACTACGTGAAGCTGCGCAACTTTCTCAAGAAGGAGGAGGCGTCCTTCTGCTCTCTCTGCGAGTACGTGTGAATAGCGCCCTAGTGCGAGTACGTGTGAATAGCACCCTAGTGCGAGTAGGTGTGAATAGCGCCCAAGTGCGAGTAGGTGTGAATAGCGCCCTAGTGCGAGTACGTGTGAATAGCGCCCTAGTGCGAGTAGGTGTGAATAGCGCCCAAGTGCGAGTAGGTGTGAATAGCGCCCTAGTGCGAGTACGTGTGAATAGCGCCCTAGTGCGAGTACGCGTAAATGTTGCCCTAGTGGTCAGGATGGCACACTAATGGCTTCTTGGTAGCGCACCCGGAATGGTCACGGAAATGGCAACCGTTTGCATGCTCCTTCTGCTAGCACGTGTGACAGCAGTTAGATGCCGCACATGGGTCTAGATTGCAGCGTATGACATCAGCACATAGGTGTTTGCATGCTCCTTTTTTACTATGTATCATAGCACATAATTACAGTTGTCTCATTTATACAGTACTATGTGCGTAGGATGTACGCATTCCGTGTCACGGACGGTGCACTTAATGTGGCGTCGTTGTTGCAGATTGTTAGGGATGTGCCACATGCCCATACCGCCTGCTCGCTACACATGACTCCCTGCGTAATTCACATAGCAAGTGCATGCTTTGGGGGCAATAGGGGACAGCCTGAGGCCTGGTCCAGACGGGCACAAACCGTGTGCACCAGGCCTGACTGGGAACCGTTTGATGCATGCAGCCTTCCTAACTACACTGATCTAGCTCCTGGCTTGGAGTTGGCTTGCTTGCTAGGTCCCTGCCTTAAGGTGGTCGCGATGATATGTGTGTGGGTCAAGTAGTTGGACTCTAGTGACATGGCAGTGGGACATTATCATGTGCAGGGTGGCTGGTCGTACGGGTTATGTCAAAGACAGCTGTCACCCTCTCGGATTTTTTACGAATAAGAGGTTTGACGAATGGGACCGCCGCAATGGCCAAACCCTTCCAAAAACAACTCTTCATGCCCCTTCTCAAGACCCATCTTGTGCTTCAACAACCCAGTTACCTTTCTGGTGGGACGTTATCGCTCCCAGAAGCCATGCACTTGCAGTCAATTCTGAAGAAGATGTGACATATAGTCCCCCTTGTCCCACTGTGACATATAGTCCCCCTTGTCCCACTCGGGTCTTCGGCCATGCCTTGTTGTCCAATGCGAAAGCTGGTTCCATGATGTAGGACCAGCGCTGTGCCGTCATGCATGCTCCAACGGATATCTGAATGAATCCACACACCCTGTATCTCTACCTTTGTGAGATAGCCCTTGCTGTCCTGTCATATTGCCCCCCTTGCACTGTCCCTTTCTCCCGGCCCCCCGCTGCACCCTTCTTCCCCCCCCCCCTGTACCCTCCTCCCCGCCCCCCCACACCTTCCCCCCCCCCCTGTACCCTCCTCCCCGCCCCCCCAAACCTTCCCCCCCCCCTTTTGCCTGGCCACAGGTACACGGACCAGTCGGACATCTCCCGCGGGCGCACGCTCTTCTTTCGGGGGGAGCGCCGCTTCATGCTGTACACGGAGCGCGCACATTTCTACCGCAGGTTCCGGGTACGTCCACGCCCTCGCAACCGACCCGTAAAGCGGGCCCTCATATTGCAGCTTCGTAGCTTTTATGATGCACTCAGCCTTCGTTAAGTGCCTTACCAGTGAAGTGCTTTATCAGTGATGTGCCTGTGCCATATCTCGGATTCCGATGGCCCTCATCGTGACCTCTTATAGCGGGCCGACTTCCCACCAGGTCGCACGGGTGCCATGGGTGTACATTGTTTTGTGTGACAGTGGTATAAGTGGGAGATGCTGGATGCTAAGGTGCCTCTGCAGCCGTGCTGGTTGGCCCCTGCGCTGTCTAGGATGTGGTGGGATTCAGCCCATGTGTTGCCAAGCTGTGTTGCCAAGGTGCGTTGCCAAGGAGTGTTGCCACACCGTGGCGTTGAAAGTCATAGTGTGGGTCATGTGTAAAGCTGCAGCAGGACTGCACACCCGATTCGCGATGCCTTGTCTTGTTTTGCGCCTGGTTCCCCCCACCGAGCTGCAGGGCTGGCTGATTACACTGAAACTAAGCGGTACTGAAACTGGCCATTACCCATGCGGCTCTGTTTCTATCCTCCTGTTTATTCCTGGTAGCCCATTCTCTCATGCGCTCCCACCTGATGCAAGGTCCTCTTGTGAGCACTCAATACACTTCCGAGGTGTTCTTGTGAGCACACTTCTGAGGTGTCCTTGTAAACGCGCTTCTGAGGTGTTTGTCTCCTCCCCTAATCCTACATCCTAACTTATCTTGCACTAGTAATAGTCTCATGGCTGGGCAAATCATCCTGCTGAGCAATTACTTTTACCCTCGCTGCTGCCTCCATTCTACACCACCACTGGCGTATCCCGTGCCCACCTCTACAACAACGAAACAATAATGACGGCAACAATTACAATAATGACGACAATTATATCAATGCGGGCAACCGCGTGGGCAGATCCGGGGCATCCGCGAGCTGATCTTCTACTCGCTGCCGGAACACAGTCACTTCTACGCCGAGGTGGGTGTGCTGTAGCAAACATGTCTCATGAAGTGTGCGATGTGCACTGGTAAGGACAAGGGGTGGCAAGCCCTCTAACGTGGGCATGTAACGTTTGTGAAGGCAGCCTTCTGTGCTCATGTACTTAATCTGGCCATGTGTCTAAGCTTTTGCTTGGCATTGCCTTGCCTTGATGCATTTGCTTCTCGCTCACCCCCGCCTCGTCCCTGTCCTTCCGACATCGACTGCCTCACCTTATTTAAATTTATATAGGTAAAAAAGTCTTAATCACCATTATAAATAGAACATACTATTTGTTTTTAGTAGTATAAAGAGAACATTTTATCATTATTAATTATACACT
Organism: Mesostigma viride; assembly: GCA_009746045.1. Taxonomy (NCBI): domain Eukaryota; kingdom Viridiplantae; phylum Streptophyta; class Mesostigmatophyceae; order Mesostigmatales; family Mesostigmataceae; genus Mesostigma; species Mesostigma viride. Next base: position 2,630,845 of record RPFO01000164.1, on the reverse strand, counting down.
AGTATTTATTTATAGTATAATTAATAAAGTAGTATAATGATACTAATGCCACCTGATCCTTAATCCTTAATCCCACCCGCCCATCCATTCCCTTGCCCCATCCGACACACACCTCTTTACTCCACCAGATCCTCAATCTGCTCGAAGGGCAGGACAACCTCTCGTGTACCGTGCTCTTCAACCGCTTCGACAACCTGCAGGTAACTGCTACGGCGACCTAAATGTTGAGACCACCCGCTTCACTGGGCGTTCCGTGGAGCATGTCTATGATGACAGTTGTTGCGTCCGAGGCCATAATTAGTAGAGGCGCACCCATGAGAAACAGTCGCTGTCTTATTGTTCGACCAGTTAGGACTGTTTGTACAGCCGGTTCAGATGGCGTTGTACTTGCTATTCAGTCGGTTATGTAGTACTTTCGGTACTTTCATAGGTTCGATAATTAGGTGCTGGAATCCGTCGGTACTTTCGGTCCGTTGGTGTTTTGTAGGTGCGCCGCATGTCCGTGTGTGTGTACCGAGTACAAGTTGTTTTGGGTTGTACAGCCGATTCCTGTAGCGCGCTAGAGATCTTGGTTGACCATGCATCCAAGCAGTGCTGCATGGCACTGCTTGGCAACGCCGTGAGCTGACAAAGATAATCGTAATAGGGTGTGGGAACGTTCACTTGTTACTACACAGCCTTAACCCAGGAATGAATGAAATGATTGAGTTTAACTCAGTCCCTTTATTCCGTAAGTTTCGCGCCCGCGTTTTTTGAAAGTGCATGGTAGTGAATTCCTGTCGCGGTTGTCTCACCTCAGGCTTCCCCCGGGCAGTGTTCCTGCTAAGGGGTGGGGGGGTTCCGTTAATACCGGTAGGGGTCACGGCTGAGGCCGGGGGGGGGTCCGGGGGGGCTCCGCCCCCCCCGGATGTTGGCGAATTTTTTTGTAGAAAAATAAAAACCCAATAGGATTTCTTATACAGTTATATAATTTATCCTAAACCTTGAAGCCTTGCCCTAGTGGTCTGCTTGTGCCCTGATTCACATAGCCTTGGCATACGCAGGGCTCCCTAATAAAACATGCGAAAATGATAACTTAGCATGCATACAAGCATGCCTAGTCACAATAGGAGGTTACAAAACATAGTACGCAGCACTCGTAGGCTGTGTAGCTCACATTAGCTCACCCATACATTATTGGCGTGACCTCACACGATGCCGCCTTTGGGTTTGCATGCACCCATAGGCCGTTGGAAGTTGGTAAAGCTATTATACCTTAGGAGCCCCAGGTTCCTCTTTAAAACTGAGGACCAGGTTCTTCTTCACCGCTAGCTAGTGCCATCTTGGCTTTCGTCGGGCATGGATTTCAGGCTGGGCGTGCGCTGAGCCACCTGCATCGCCCTCCTCTACGGCACCCTCATCCCCATTCCTCCTTATCAGTGTCGTCCCCTTCTAACTCGTTGCCTGCCTGCGCCTGGTATGTAACGACCGTGCCCAAAGCACGCCAACCGCTCGTACTGCCGGCCAAGGTTAAAACGCCACCACCTCGTGTGAAATGGTCCTTGAATTTGTAGCCCAGGGGAATCGGGGGCTCTTTCTTCTTCGTCATGATTCGCTTCTCTAGCGCACTATCGAAAAATGTAGGATTAGAAAACACGCAAAACAAAGTCAGCTGGCTCGACTGCCGTGAACTTCATGCATCGTTTTGTGGCTCAGCACCTTCGTGTTGCGTAGCTACTGCAGGTCTGCAGCGCATTATTTTGTTACCCGCTCAAGTCTACGCATTTGACAGACTGGACTTGCCGGCTGCCCCGTGCTGACCCATTCGTTGTACAGGGTCAGAGCTGCACCGCGCCACGCCTTTTGCTACTAGGGTACGGAACATCGATTTACTCACAAGTTGAAGTTGAAACTTAAGCCCCTCCTCTACAGTTGCAAATAGCACGTCCAACAACAGTCTAGTACACCAAATCTCTGCTTTGCGGCGTGGCAACAACAACAACAACAACAACAAGATTTGTGCTGGTCAAGCTCACACCGGTATTCAAGTGGGCAACAACAACAACGACAACCGAGTCGCGAGCGAGCTATGATTGTGCAAAATCGCCTAGCCTTGACGAGCCGTTGCCCATGATTATTTTTTAAATACTGCATCTGAGGGTCACGCACTACTATTTTAACCTCATCAGTAAGGTATGTTGTAGCTACGATAGGACCGTCACGAGATTCCATGCCCTGGCGCAGTGGTTCTCGTCTGGCATTCAGCAGGGCTCTGCTGTGTCGGAATTTACATTCGGTGGAGGTGTTAGCATGGCAGCAATGTACAAACTATTTGTAAGTGCCGGGAATAGTAACATATACTAATCGAAATTGATATTTTGTAATAGTCAGTATATAAGTACCGGGTCTGTCTGACGGGGAAACCGGGGAACCCCGGCCGGCATTTAAACTAGCTTCCCGGTCGACCAGGTCAGCCCGGGTATGGCTTACCGGTCGAACGGGGGGGGGGTCCTGCCCTGAACACAGCATACCGGTCGGCCGGGGGGGGGGGCCTGCTTGGCATGTAGCATACCGGTCGGCCGGGGGGGGTTCCTGCTTGGCATGTAGCATACCGGTCGGCCGGGGGGGGGTCCTGCTTGGCATATAGCATACCGGTCGGCCGGGGGGGGCTTACCGGTCGGCCGGGCGGGCACCGGTAATTACCGGAGAATTACCGGACCCGGTACCTTAGCAGAAACACTGTAACCGGCCGGGTCACTGAGCCGAGTCATGTTAGATGAGTTATTTGAGCATCGTCCATACCAGTGATGATGTGGATCGTGGAAAATAATGTAGCGACCAACGTTCGTGTTAGTCATGACACGAATCGATGAGGGATCTTTCTAGGCATAATCCCACAATGTGATTCTACGCATGGTGTGGATGTAAAACTGGTATCGGAGGATGTGCAAAACTGGTATCGGAGGATGTGCAAAACTGGTATCGGAGGATGTGCAAAACTGGTATGGGAGGATGTGCAAAAGTAGTAACTAATCGGTCGCTATATTAATTCCCCCCATCCATACCATGACTGGCATGGACGATGCTCAAATAACTCATCTAACATGACTCGGCTCAGTGACCCGGCAGGTTATAGCCTGAGGTGAGACAACCGCTTGGGAAGCGTGGCTGATGCCTCGCGAGGTACATGTATAGCGGTTGACTACCATGCACTTTCCCAACCCGCGGGCGTGACCCTTCCGGAATAAAGAGACCGAGTTAACTTAATTCATTTCATTCATTCCGGGGATAACAATGTGTAGTAACAAGTGAACGTTCCCACGCCCTATTATCTTGTACGGCTCGCGGCGTTGAACGTACAAGATAAGTGCTGAATAGCAAGGACAACGCCGTCTGAACCGGCTGTACAAATAGTCCTAAATAGTCGAACAACAAGACTACGACTATTCGGATTTCCTTGAAATTAGTTTAGTATTGTGGTACGAGAGAGACCACCGCAGGCGGCTGGGACAGCTGCCGGCTTAAGTCCTGCCGGCCGCGCGGATGGCAGGCGTTAGACGTTAAGTCATAAAATATTTATGGGAAATTCTGGGCCGGCTGCCCTTGGTCAGGCCGGGCGCCAGTAGTCCTTAGGCTCTTAAGTACGAATGTACGACGTTGCTGAAAACCCGGCGTCACATGCTAGTGACGTGACAGTCGACAGTTGTCAGTGGCCATATTTAGTGACAAAAGCACTTTGCGTGGCAAGCCCTAGTGGGCTTTGGAACTAGGAGTAGGAATAGTTCGACGCTTCAGTATTTCGTAGGGTGTTCATGACGCAAGTCTGACGTTACACAGAAATTGAATGACGGTGATGAACGGCTGTCCTACTTGGCCGAAGGGGATTTTAGCCTAACGCAGTTTGTTGTCTAGGTAGTTTCTTTCGCCCACCCACCCACCTTTTTCTCTGTTGATTGGGGGCAGGCGCTACGTGCTGAATTGTTTTCTTATTCGGTTCCACCTTGCCATTCATTCATGATGGCCTAGTCCGCTCATTCTTTCAATAAAGACTGGTGATTCTTGGGAGTGAACAAGTGTAATTAACATGGTTGCGCCACACTAGTTATGGCCTCGGACGCAACAACAGTGAATGCAGCATGCTAGTGGCATTTGCTTTGGTGATGTTTTGAAACACAGAACCAGCCAGGACCACAGGGCTTGGAGATGTCCAAGAGTCCTTTTTGCACAACAGTCCCTTGAGGATATTTTTATCTAAAATTGCCCGTGGGAGAATTCCTAGAATTTTTCAAGTTCATGAGTGTCTAATGGGAAGCCAAATTCCATATTTGCTTTTCATCTCATGTCAACAAAGCGGATGTGCACCCGTCACCAACTGCAGGCTGAAGAACCTGCGGCAGCTGGCATAGGTGTTGGGCTCACACCGCCACAACTAGACGCATATGCTACCGGCTATCGCTAAGGAAGGAAGCAGTTCTGGACCAAAGCTCCAGAGCCCCCATACGTGGGTTGTGGTGACCTCTTGTGACCTCCTGTGACGTCTTGTGATGCTCCTTGTTTCTCATTGGATACACCTGTTATGCCTGTGTGGTGTGTTCTTGCGCATCACAAACCCTCCCAGTTGGAGAGGATCGTCGGCTCATCGAGGGCCACCCGCATGATCAAGTCTGACAAGAACGTCTTCATGTTTGTGGATGAATAGCAGCAGCAGCAGCGCGTTTGGACCCAAAGCTTAATCGCCGCTTGTGGTCGCAGATCAACTGGGATAGTACGGTCCTGTATGATCCATGTGTAGGGCACATTGGCCCAGACTTGATATGTCCTGCTATGCATTAATTAATTAATTACACACGTGCTCCTGTTGGGGAGTCACGTCCGGAGCACCTGAGTGCTTTTAATCCCTGATTGTGCACAGCCGGGAGGGAGGCAGAGACCCCCCCCCTGTCCCTCATGCCTCAGGCATGCCACAGGGTGCACAATCGGATCCGTTGAAACGATCCGGCACCCCCTGTGGGTGCCGCTATGACCCGTGTGAGCATTGCATTACTATCTTGGCGTGAGCAAACATGCGGTGCTAGGCGAGGCACATAGCTAGGCTGGCGGATATCATTGGCTATTGGTTAGGCTATTAATTAATTAATTAATTAATTAATTAATTAGGAACATAACTCCGTTGGGAGTATATGTAGCACATAGCCCAGAGTTCAGATGCTGCTGGACGACCTCGTGGTCCCAGCCCAGTTTGAGCACCGCATCCACTCTCTCTCCCGTCTTTGGACTGCCATGCAGGACAAGACGCGGTGGAAGAAGATTGTCAAGGCGCACACGCCCGACCCTGTGGGCAAGCCACCTCCCCCCAAGCGGAGGAGGCGTTTTGATGAGTAGTGCAGTTAGGATTTTCTAGACAGAGTTAGGATAGTTCGATCACGCGGCTTCCCCCACCCCATCCATCATGAAATATGTGCTACATGACCTCCCCACGGAGGCATGTTATAATTTAATTTAATTTAATTTTAATAGCCCAGAGAAGGGGCATATGAGCCTATAATACATTCTAAGCTACTTCCTGCAAGAGTGGGAATGTAAACAACACTTGCTCTAGGTGCACCAGGGCACCTGCATCCCCATGATCTATCAAGCTATGCCCAGCTAAGGGGGAGCCTGTCATGGGGGGGAAGATCATCATAGCTATACAGAGCGTGACATCTCAGCAGAGAGCAGCTCTCTGCATGGGCACAGCATAACTAAATAAAGCTAGGCATGCATCATCTGGAGTGTGGCACATCATCGGCACGCATGTACATGGTTAAATAAAGCGCGTGGCTTAGCTAGTATAGTGCCTGTAGGAGGCGTACATGTACATGGCCACGGTCTATCTATTCTACACTAATATACTGTATTCCCCTAGGCTGGGGCTTCTGGAGTCGCTGGGGCCGCGGTGGTCGAGGGGGTCGCGTGCCAGGGCTTGTGGCCGACGTAGATGGCCGCCCCCTTCCAGTACACCGGCTGCCCCGCCTTGGTCTGCCGGAGCTGGAGGTAGGTCGGCCATAGCTCCCGTCGCCGTTGTTGCTGCGCCAGGGTCAAGTCGTCATCAAGGGTGAAGAGAGTCTTCTCGAGCCGCTTGCGGCGTCTGAGAAAAGAAATCTTGTCCGCCGGGGTCTTAAAGGTGAGAAGGAGCGCGGGGGTGCCCCTGCCTTACCCCGCGCGCAGGGAAGGCGGTTGGCGACCAGGTCGATCTCACCAGTAAGGCCCATGCGACCAAGGATTTCTCTCTCAAAAGCACGCGCAAGCTTCTCGAAATTCTCACCTTCCTCCATGGTGAAGTTCTTGACAATGACGTTGAGGCTGCGCTTGGCGAGCTCGGCCTCCTCGCGGAGGTCAAGCGTCTGCCGTTGGAGCTGGGCTGCGACGGCGGAGGTGGTGGAGGTGGTATGTTGCTTAAGCATGTCCGCCCAGGTGGTGATGGGGGGAGCATCGCCGGCCAGGCCAGCCGGGGCTGGCTTGGCGGCAATGTCCTTCACCGCCTGGGCGGTGAGGCCTGCGGTGTTCTGCAGAACCTCGATAGCGATGACGCTTGTCGATGTCACGGAGCTGGGCGGTGATGGCGTCGAAGGTGGAGGTGCATGGTGGCGGTGGAGGAGGCGAGGAGAGTGGAGGTGGCGGTGGAGATGGTGGAGAGGAGGGGGAGCTCGGCAGCCAGCGTGCTGCCCATGGCCGCCACATCTGCATGCAGCGATGGGGGCCACCTGCTGCTCGAGGGCCTCCTTGAGGAGTGAGCGGATAGAGGATTCGGTTAAGGTGGTGGTGCTCAAGGGGCTTTGGGGGCCAATGCTCCTCGAGGGAGCGGCCAAGGAGAGAGAAAAGGACGCGTTGCTGAAGGTGGGGGCGGCGACATTTGAGGATGTCGTCGAAGGTGTGGGTGCGTCTCTGGAAAGCATCGGTGAGGCGGCCCTGATGGAAGAGTTGCTTGCACATCTCGAGAAGCGAGGCATACGATCCGAAAAACACGTAGCTCAGGATCTTGTCGGGGTTGAGCTTGTCAAAAAAGCCGGGCTGGCTCAGTGGCGTCAAAGTCGAACGCTTCCCAGGTGGGCTCGGCAGGGCGACTGCATGCGCTTGGGTTCAGGCGACGCTGCTGGCGAGGCGAGCCCGAGAGGGGGCTGGGCGACCACTAGAGCTTGGCTAGTGGCGCCGCTGCCTTCTGGGCCGGTGGGCCGGGAGCTGCAGCCGGAGCTGCAGACGTATTTTCATTGCTGAGCGCAGCCGTCAGGCTGCGTTGCGTCGAGTCTGAGGCGTTTGCACATCGTATATATTGCGTAGTAGCTTCGGAAAATTATATCAGCATGTGCGTCGTAGAAAGACGCGTCGATTGTGATATTCACGGCTAAATTCGGTGCTCAAACGTGAAAGTTATGAGCTCCGCCGTCTGAGCCATGGCTACCTCGTGGCTCGTGGCTCGTAAGTATTATTGGCGTATATATGGGGGTAGTACCCTCAACAAGTTAGGCTATGGGCATGCAGAGGTTAGGCTATGGGCATGCAGAGTCTCGCTCTCTGCTGAGATGCCATGCCCTAGCCATTGTTCAGCCATGATCATCTTCCACCTTATCGTGGGACGCAGTCACGTGTCTATTAATTAATTAATCTTCCACCCTATCAAGGAGACAACCAGCGCAGGCCAGAAATCGGAACGAGAATCCGGACCATGGTACCCTCGAGCCTGCCGTTATCTTGTCCGCGTTTTCGAGTCATTCAGGATGATGATGAATATGAATGGAGATGGAAATGTGTAGCCTTGTGCATTGAAATTATGGCTGGCTTACGTGTAGAGCGACTAGATGACGTAGACGCTGGGGCCGGATCGAAACAGCTTGCTTGATCAGGGTGTGTGTTTCGAGCCTAACTGGCCGGGAGTGTCTAGTGGTGAGCACCATTGCTGCGATCGCTCTCCCACCATTTACGTGGAAATACCCGCAAATGGAAAACCAAGTGCTGAAAAGGTCTAGCTAGTCAGTCATTACGTTAGCCGTGCCATGTGATTCCAAACGTCCAAGAACTGCACACGGTGCAAAGGCGAAAATCCGGAGGACAGCACTTTCACAACGGTATGAAAGTGCATGCCAAACACCTACCTTATAAGCCCTACATGAAACATGCTAGATATATGTGCAGGCAGCATGTTTGGGACACCAATAGAAGGAATTGAACTTTCCAGATTTTTCTGATCGACCTCGGTTGGTCTATTTTTGGCACATCTATTTTTAGCAAAATTTCAGGTTCTATAATAAACAAATCCCGTATAATATGCAAATATTAAGAGCTTCTGGCCGGCCGGCCTGGCTGCTTGCAAGGAGACTGATGCTCATGACTACCAACCGTGCACCAGGTCCTAAGGTCATCTGACCCCATTTAGTGACCAACTGCCACCAAATACTAGCAAAAACGCGCGTGAGTTGAGATGAATTAAATAGACACGTGACTGCGTCACGTGAGCATAAGTCGTCAGTGGGAGGGGAACATATGGGATGGAATGGATGGTGTAAGCTATCTAGGTCCTATAGTTACAGGGGTGTGGGCACCGCGCGGCCCGAATCGCTATGAATGCCATACTTGGTCACACGCGAAGCCCCCACAGCCTTGGGGGTGGTCTCCTTCATTGCACTACTTGCCATCTATCCTTGCGCACCATCGATATGCCTCCATATTACAGACAAACCAGGAGGCTGCCCGGGTGTGAGCCCGTCACGTCTAGTGTAGCACATTCTGATCGTCTAGTGTAGCACATGTCCATGCCGAGTCTATCACGAAAAGTCCACGGGTGGCGGCCCTGCCGCGCGCGGCCGGGGGCACGCCAGGTGAGGACATATCGCCCAGGCCGCTGTGCGGGCTTGGTGCCAGCTAGTCTACATGATGTATCTACCTGATCTGTGCGGGCCAGGTGCCCGGCTAGGCCCAGGCGCCTGTGCCTAATAATGTGAGAAACATAGGGCAAATCAGCGTACAAATCCTCATTACTAATGTGCAAACCAAAGGGGATGTTAAGGGCCTTGCGCAGCATCTTGGTGACGGCGCCGTCGAGTCGTTGCTCCAGTTCCTGCGTCAGTGTCCAGGTCTTGGCGCCCGCGTATAGGTCAGGATCGTCAGAATGACGACCTTGAAGAGGTCACGCTTGACAATCCGGGGTAGGGCGGGGTTGCTCCACCAGCGGCGGTCACTGGTCATGAAGGTGCGCCCACGCCATGCCGATTCGTGTCGTCATGTCGTCCTCGCAGTCGGGAAGGCAACTGCCGAGCAGCTTGAAGCGGCCTGAAGGAGGGTAGTTGACCTCGGCATCGTCTAACAGGCGGAGCGTGGGTGGGGGCCTTGCCATGCCGAGGGCCAGGGCCTCCGTTTTGGGGCTGATTTCTAGACCAACCGCCCGAGCCTCGAGCGCAAGGCAGTCCAGCCAAAGTTGGGCAGACTCCGGCTTCTCGATGAGTGTGATGTCGTCGGCATAAATGAGGTCAGCTAGTAAATTCTGCTTGTTAGTCGGCCCCCCTTCTCCAAGCTCGTTCGTGATCGCTAGGCCAGGGGCTCGCCCTGCAATGCTAGCAAAGCGAGCACGTGCCTGGCGCATGAACGTAATCCACTACAATAATAAACAGGTACGGCGACAGGACGCAACCCTGCCAGACGCCGTTCTGCAGTGGGCATGGCGGGGTAATGCCGTGTTGAGTGCGCACCGAAGTGGTTGACCCCTCATACAGCGTGCGGATGACGGTAATCAGGGGAGTGGGGACGCGAGCGCGAGCAAGTACAGCCCATAGAGCGTCCCAGAGGACAGAATCAAAAGCCTTGATGAAGTCGACGAAGATCAGGATGACGCCCGGAAACTCACCAGTGTGCAGGAGAGCGATTTCCTCGAAGAGGCGACGCGCGACGAAGATGGCCATGACGGTGTTGCGCCCAGGACGGAAGCCCATTTGACTTGCATGTTTATGAATGGCCTCTGTATAAACTCCTAGACTTTACCGAAGGGGTCCGGTCGTGATGATGCGGTATAGTTTTCCTACATGCACACACATACACTTGGTAAGATGCCCACCGCTGCAAGAACGCATCATAATTTGTGACAAGTGGTGTTGGGGGACGGGACACCCCCGAATTTTTTGGCGCCAAAAAATTCGCGCCGGAGCCGAAGGTCACAAATTTCACGTGCACGGTGCGCGCACCCCTTGCGGAAGTGGCCATGGCGACTGCGTTCAGGCGAAACTACCACACTAGGGCAGGCGAAATGCAAAAATTTTACTCGAATCTAAAAGGAGATGAGTTTATGATGTTAGTTTGTGGCGGAAATCAGCTGGTTTACAATATCGCTGTTGTTTTTTTATGCCATCGGCATGGGGGGTAATCTGAATTTTTTGGTCGCGCGGAATGAAATAGAATTCATGATAGCGGCTGTAAAATAGCGGTTTTGGGGGCTGTTCTGACCGTGAAGCAGGCATTAATATCGGTTGCATCGAATTCTAAACTGAGCTGGTGCTTTTTGCCAGATTTTCGGCCATTCGTCGGTAAGTAATTGTTCAGACCTGCGCAGTGCGTGTCTGACCTGTCAATGGAAGAACGGCTGTTGTTGCGCGCCTGGGCGAGGGATTTACGAGGGCAAGGTACAGATTTGTCGCGAATGTTATCTGCTATCGGTGCTTTCTTCTATGAGCTCATCGTTCGAGGTTTTTTGCGTTCTTTTTGGGCAGTTTCCGCCAGCTAGCTCGCCGTCGCTTGCCGTTGTGTTGTCGAATACCTGGCAGCTTTAGATTGTTTTCGTTGATGTCGTGATCAGGGCCGCTTCAGTCGCAGCCTATAGCTCTTCGGGAAGGTATAAGGCATTTCATAAAAGGTGTTCTGGCAAGGATGTTGTGCGTATATTCTGATCAGACACTCCGCAAAGGTGAAAACGTATGGACGCTTCTTGCTGTTTGAGAGTGACGCACCCTCTCTCCTCGCAGGCCGCAGCGGCATCACAGCGCTCATGCGGTGAAGGGCCGCCAATGGTTTCTTTGCTTTTTATCGTGCAGGGATGGAAGTGTTATAGTGATGATGATGTTGGAGATATTGCATTTGTGTGACTGCATGTAGATAGCTGGCACCAATGGTTGTTTGAGCTTTCCTTTGTTATGATGATGTGACAAGACTACAATGTGCTGAGCCAACCATGGTTGACATGCATGACTGCATGCAAGCTATATATACCATGTTCTTACTTGGTTCCTTGCCCTCCATAGTCCCAGTTTGTCATCCATGCCGGGGAGGACAGTTTAGGAGGTGTTGTTGTGTTGATTAGCTTGGTTTGCATCAACCTTACACTCTAACCTGGGAGAAAAATAGGAAATGCTGCTTAGGCATGTTAGGGCTACCATCGTCAAGGCTATGCACATATTTACAAGGCTGGCCATGCTGGAGGGATGATGAAGACATATGAGGTGCGTGGCCACCCCTTCGTACTTTGTAAACATACTCTGCATGGTTTTGGTGCATGTTGGATGGCATATTCAGTGGCACTGTGGGGTTACTAACTTACTGAGTGGTCCTTAGCGCCTTGTCATGTGCATGGTCAAATAGGAAACCCATCAACTTGAGCAGTTCTTGTCGCAATGACCCCCCACATTGAGCATGCGTTGCCGTCAGCGTGCAAGAGTTGATTATGTGTGCTTTGGTCAGTTTGCAGATGTCTTTGATGAAGAAGGAGGTGCTAGTGTGGCTAAATGGTTACTCTAATTTCCTTGTAGCGTCTACATGGGTGGCCGTCTTGGAATGGTTGTAACTTGGGCAGTTCTTGTCAGAATGGCGTCAAACCTTGAACATAGGAGGTACCATATGTGCAGAGAATGGTAGTATGTGGTTTGGCCAGTTTTCATGAGGCTTAGATGTATAAAGGGGTGTTAGTGTGGTTAAATACTAGCTAAAACCTCCCTTAGCTTCGTCACAGGTGGCAATCTAGGAATATCCATCAAATAGGGCTGTGCTTGTCAGAATGACCTGAAAATTTGGGGCTGCATGTCCCCCCTCTCTAGTATTTGAAAATAAAAGATATGGCATGATTCCATGTGTTTATGATTTGTTTTATTTTTTTTGGTGAAAAAAAGTACCCTTTTTGCGGGAAAATCCATCAATGTGTCTAAACATCATTGTTTTGTGCTCAAAATTAGGCAGACTTTCTCAAAAGTGGGGGAACTATATGGAAATATATGATTTGGTCCAAATATGTTTGCCCATTGTCCTAGGGAAAATATGCCAAAAGTAGCGTCTTTTTCTATTTTTAGCGCGTAACCGGCATCTGGTGGGGGCTAGTACCCCCCCCAAGTGGTTGGAATTTTTTTTTAAAATCATATTTATGGTCCCCAATCATATTTGGATTTTTAGAACATGCATAGGTATGGTTTCCAGAAAAGTGCCCTTTAGGGGTGTCCCCTCCCCTTAAAATTACTCATATCATCTGTAAATGCTGCATTTTGCACGTCACGGCATGACTCCACTGGCTGATTGCATAGCCAACGAGCTGCTAGATGCAGCAACTTTACCATCCTTCGCTACTTTCAGACTTTGCATCGCTTCTGCAAACAAACGCAAGGGTCGAAGTGCAAGGATCGAACAAAGACGCATAGCAACAGAACCCAGGGGAAAACGTTAGGCTTGGTATACGAAAAAAGTAATGAGATCATGCTCAGGGTAAATGAAATCATGTTTAGGGGAATGGCTCTAAGGGAAGTGGCTCGGGAAAACGTGTGCGGCCATGTTGTCAGGGTTTTGAATGAAACATTTGATCCAGGTTACCTCTATCATCCTTGGGTAAGCATGCCTTGGCAAATAGACCAACCCCACAGAAGATACACCACAGTCTACAGCACAGTCCCTATCGCCCATGTTGCAACACGCAGTTCCTCGCCAGGCCACGTAGCATTCATAAAAGAAATCTCTTTCATACACCCGTTTGCTCACCATAGTCACCAGCATCTTTGTTAAAACAATAAGTAGATGCATACAGACAGGTAGCGGTTACAGAACCGCTATTAAGAACTCCTTAGGCATGGCTCGCGATTACCCGCGCAGACCAGGCCACCAAAGAGGGTGGGTGGGTGGGACAAGAAAAAAGACCACAACAATGTCACTACGCCGCCAAAGTAGTCAAACTGCCCTAGCACGGGGCTGACATCAGCAACCGAGCTTAACTTAACACGCCAACCTGAGAATGTAGCGACACCTACCGTACCACAAAAACAACAACCAATCAAATACCCTTTCCGAAAGGTTCTAATTATCATTCAACAAACCGGTTCAACAAACCCGGCCCTGTCAAACTTTAAGCATAAGATTGTTTCGAGATTGTAGCACAATAGGGCCACTGCCCCTACTAACAATTCCAGGTCGCCAGCCATTAGCCAAATCCGGTTACATCTGCCAAACCCGCCCGGTTCAGCCGACCATCCAGGCGGCTCCCGTGAGCGGCCTTATTCCCCGCCTCACTTCGAGAAACTCTTTTCAAAGAAATCCGATTCATACACCCGTTTGCTCACCATAGTCACCAGCATCTTTGTTAAAACAATAAGTAGATGCATACAGACAGGTAGCGGTTACAGAACCGCTATTAAGAACTCCTTAGGCATGGCTCGCGATTACCCAACCTCCCCTTCCTGGCCCTCCGGTCCGCTAAAGAAGCACCATTTCCTTTCCCGTCAAAAGCTGTCCTGTCGCGATGGGCGCTCTCCGTTGCCAGAAAACAGATTTAATTCCCAGCGACTGTGAATGCACAAAAATTCATGCACTGTCAATCGACACAGCTCGCATTTTTGACCCCACTCGGGGGCCCCCGCTGACCTCGTTGCCGACCTCTTCTCTGGTCCGCTAAGGGGTGCTGTCGCGGAACACAAAGTCAAAGCAAAAGCTGCTGACTGGCGCCGCTGATTCCAGCCGACGCCCAGTTTACAACTTTTTTGAAGAGCAACCAACCTAGTGCCGAGCACATAAACACTCCTTCCGTACAAAAAAGTGGAAATACCACTGATTACGAAATCAAGTTGGCTTTCAGCCCTTGCCTCCTGCGCCGAGGCTCCGTGTCCCACAACGGTGACTTAAATTTTTTACCCCCCCGAGCCGCGGCGGCCCTCAAGCCAAGCCCAACCCGGAATGCAAGCATTTCCAGGTACGAGACAACTCAAAGGCAGGCCAGCCTGCCGACAGCCCAACCCGAGGCGCAAGCATCCCCAGGTACGGAACCATCAAGCAAGCTAGCCCTTGCCCAACCCGGCCAGCTGGCCGTTTCTTTCAAACAAACCAGCCATTAAATAATGCATCAGCCCCCGCTTCGCATTTAAACCCCGATCACCCGGACATTAATTCCGGGCCAGTGGCAGCCATGAATCCCAACCGCCTTAAGCAGCCAGGGATCATGGATGCCGGAAATTTGGTTAACAAATTTTAGCCCCGCACCCATGCTGAGCGCAAGGCTGGTGAGGCACTTCTTGTACCGCCATAGCCTCAGCCGTCGGCGCTCAGCCAACGTTTACAAGAAAAAAGACCACAACAATGTCACTACGCCGCCAAAGTAGTCAAACTGCCCTAGCACGGGGCTGACATCAGCAACCGAGCTTAACTTAACACGCCAACCTGAGAATGTAGCGACACCTACCGTACCACAAAAACAACAACCAATCAAATACCCTTTCCGAAAGGTTCTAATTATCATTCAACAAACCGGTTCAACAAACCCGGCCCTGTCAAACTTTAAGCATAAGATTGTTTCGAGATTGTAGCACAATAGGGCCACTGCCCCTACTAACAATTCCAGGTCGCCAGCCATTAGCCAAATCCGGTTACATCTGCCAAACCCGCCCGGTTCAGCCGACCATCCAGGCGGCTCCCGTGAGCGGCCTTATTCCCCGCCTCACTTCGAGAAACTCTTTTCAAAGAAATCCGAAACCCACACGACCGAATCCTCTGGCGACCGCAACACATTCCTAGACTTGGGTGGCCGTTTTTTAGGAATTCAGGGCTACCATGGGAAGCCTCTAGTCCATCACCACCATTACCCGACACCTGGTCGAAGTTGAAACTGCGATAACCTAGCCATATTTGTTGGAAATATAGTGCGTAACGATCCCAGGAAAAAACATCGTTACCTTTACAAAGAGGACCAGGGCGCACGTGTTGAAACTACTGGCATTGGTGAAATCTACCGAGTCTTTGCACAACAGAGAAACTTTGGAACAGAGAAAATGCTTCCAGTCACACGGACACACGGAGGGCTTGGTATTTCGACACCATAGCGTACCACCCACATACATAACATAATAACATACACGATAAGAATACAGGGAGCGCAGTCCTCTGTAGTAAATTTCACTAGTATAAACTTCTGCCCCCAAGCTATGCAACGCACGAAAGGCTTTTTTTGAAACACAAGAACGACTTACTTCTGGTCGCTGGAGAAGGACGCCAGACCCTCGTCCAAGTGCAGACTCTCCACGCTAGGCACCACCGAGCCGGCACCGCTCCCCTTGCCCCCCCCTGTGTAGCTGACCGCTGGACTCGACGACTCACTCTTGTGGATCGCGCTCACGCCGAACCCGGGCTCATCGTCCAGCGGGGTAATCGCGTCACTGGCACTGTAGTCCAAGACCTGCCCGTACCCGCTGTGCCAGCTGGCGATGGAACCCCCACCCCCGTGGCCGCTGCTCTCCTTGTTGGACGCCGATGACTCGTCCTGTGGGGCCCCGCCCCCATCATCGCCGCCACCGTCACTTTCATCCTTGTCATCTCTGTCGTTCTTGCCCCCCGGGGGGTCGCTGTCGGGGCCACCCAGCCCCGGCAGGCTGAGCACGTCATTGGACGACGACTCGCCCGACACCGAGCGCAGCTTGTCAGACCCGCCATCATCGCCCGCGAGCCGCCGTTGCTCCTCTCCCCGCCTCATCTCCTCCTCCAACTCCTTTTGTTGCTGCTGCTGCTGCTGGCGGCGTAGCTCCTCCTGTTCCCTGGCCCTCTGCTGCCGCTCTTGTGCCATACGGTCCTCCCTCTCCCTCTCCTTCTCCCTTTCCTCCCTCTCCCTGTCCTCCCTCTCCCGGTCCCGCCGGAGCGCCTCCTCCCTCTCCTTGGCCGCCCGCAGACGATCGGCCTCCCTCCACTCCTCGCTCCTTCTCGCCTCCTCCTCGTCCTCCCTCCGCCGCCTCTCCCTCTCCTCCTCCCGCCTCCGCTCCTCCGCCAATTCGGCCGCCTCCTTCTCCCTCTGCGCACGCCACCGGTCCTCCTCCTGCTGGCGACGCGACTCCTCCCGCTCCCTCCGCTCTCTCTCCTCCTCCCTGCGGGCTTCCTCCTCCCGCCGCCGCCGGTCCTCCGCGCGCTCTGCCCGAACCCGCTCGGCCTCCCGCTCCTTGCGGGCGCGTTCCGCCGCCACCGACCGCTGCCACTCCTCCTCCCGCGCACGCTCCTCCCTCCTACGACGGTCATCACTCGCACCCCGACTGTCCTGCTCGCTGCTCCCTTCTGTCACCACAGGGAGCCCCCTGCCGGCATCCCTGTCCCTGTCACTATCCTCCCGATCCCCCCTGGCCCCTATGGAAGAAATCCCCAACGACGTGACCCCCTTGCCGCGATCGACGCTCCCGGAGGCTGCACCTCCCCTCGTAGCCAAAACGCTTGATCTGTCATCCCCCTTTCGCTGGTCCTCCCTGCCAGACCGAGCCTGGGCGTAGTCATGACTGCCCCCGGCACCAGCGCGGTCCATCCCATCATCGTCACCGCTACTGGCGTCACTCATGCCGCTCTCGTCCAGGGCCCCCCCCTCCCCAGCCCGCGAAGCAGTGAGGAACCGCAGCTCCTCGAGCACGGCCAGGCTGCTCTCGTTGGTCGCACGGCCCCGTGACAACCGCTGGCGGAAGCTGGCCAACGTGCGCTCCATCACCTGAGGGGGGGCGGGGGGGGGGAATGCAGAATGATGCGCACAAACGTGCGTGATCAATGCAGCAAGCAAGAGATGTTGGCATGTGTGCTAGCTAGATGCGTGTTTTGATGTTGGGCACATGTTCTGACATGGGCGCAAGTAATATCAATCTGTCATCTATTACTATGAGAACATGACCGTGGATGCAGACGGTGATACCCACGATCTTTACTTCTAACGCTCGTGATTTTAGAAAGTGAGATTAGCCTACTACTCCGTGACGCGGCCCCACGCACGACAAACAAATACATACTCCATGACTTACTCAATCACTCTAGTGTGTGTATGAGGTTGGCCTAGTACTCCGTGACGCGGCCCCGCACATGGCATGCAAGAACTTGTTACTTACTCATGACGGTGTAAGCCCATGGGAAGGATAGCAACGATGACGCAGCTTATCGAAAAGGGCGGCCTCATACATTCTGGCGCATGCCACCCTTCTGGCGCATGCCACCCATTCTGGCACACGCCACCCATTCTGGCACATGCAGGCCCCCGCCTACCTTCTCCTCTGCCTCCAGCACTTGCAGGCGCCGCATTGCCTCATCCACCGACCGCGTGGGTCCCTGGGATGCCCCATCGGTGCCACTGGCCCCATCCAATGAGGGCGATCGCCCCGTGCCGGCGGTCAGCACGTCGCCACTGTGCTCCAGCCGCAGCTTGACCATCGATGCTGGCAACGCCCCGCCCTTGTCAAACATGGACGATGATGTGATGGCTGCGTCCAAGGGCCGACCGGAGGGTTGCCCTAGCCCGGCGGCCGCGGATGGGGGTGGTGGGAACCGGCGTGCTGCCGCCATGGCTGCTACTGAAGCGGCGATTGTCCCAGGGGCCGCCGCGCTGCCATACACCGGGGTTGACTGCGGCGCCAGCATCAGTGCGTGCCTGCTGTCTCGCTCTTGGGCCAGCGCTGGGGCCGCAAATGTACCGGCCACGATCCGGCGAGCGCAACGGCAGGAGGCAGATAGCGCAGGTCCGAGCACGCACAAATAAACCGAATGAGCGGATCCAGGATGCATGCGGCCCCCCACTAAGGGTACCGCCGTGCCAACCCCCAAAACAGCGGCCCCCATGCGCGCCCCTCCCAACGCCCACCCCCTATTGCCCGACTGCCCCCCCCACAGTCTGCCACGCAGGGCACCAGCGAGATGGTGAAAGGCTGCATCGGAGGCCGAGCAGCGTGTAAACAATACTGAAAGCATGGCGACCGCGCATAAAGAAGATAATAATAGCATGGCAACCAAGCATCGAGGGCGGGTTCCGGGTGCCCCATGAGGCCACCGCTGCTATGTGTGTAGCTCGCTTACTGTTCCCTTTAGCGCGCATGCTTAGCGCCTTCCCTTCAGTGCACATGCATACCGCATTCACGCATACACAGTGGGTGTCGGAATTCGCCACTGAGTAAACGAGCCAAGTCCGACGTGCAGGCTCGTGGACGACACGGGTGTACGGTCAGGCAGGAGAGAGCCCGTCCACCCGACGCAAGGCACGAGAAAGAAGCTTTAAAAAACGTTATGCTAAACAGTATAGGTGCACCTACCCGTGCGCAGCGTGGCCACAAGCGAGTGGGCATCCTCCAGCTGGCGCTCGAGTGCGTTGCGGGTGACAGCGGCGTCCTGCAGCTGCTCCTCTAGCGTGTCGCGGCCATCCGCCTGCAATTGTGTGGGACCAATCAGGAAGCCACCGGGGGGCTCCCCGCAGGTGTGGGGAAAGAAGCCATGGGCCGACCCCGTGGGGGCATGGCAGGTGGGGCAATGACCATGGTTAGCTGCCTGTACAGGTTAGGTGTCTTACCACGCAAACATGAGGTAATGGCAGTTGGGTGCGCCGCCTTTTGAAAGGGTGGTCGCGGGGACATGGCTTTGCTGTTTGAGAGGACCGCTTGAGGGGGTGACGGGTGGGGGAAGCAAATGAGGGACATGTGCGGCAGGCCCCGCGCCATGGCACCCCAACCGACAGCATCACTCTGCCATCCGGCATGTGTGTACACCCGGTCGCATATGACCTGCCGTATAACAGATGCCAGGCTGCACGGGGGAAGCCCCCGCGGAATGCATGTTTGTGGCGGTGGTGGTGGTGCTGGTGGTGGTGGTGGCGGTGGTGGTGGTGGTGGTGGTGGTGGTGGTGGTGGTGGTGGTGGTGGTGGTGGTGGTGGTGGTGGTGGTGGTGGTGGTGGTGGTGGTGGTGGTGGTGGTGGTGGTGGTGGTGGTGGTGGTGGTGGTGGTGGTGGTGGTGGTGGTGGCCGTGGCGGTGGAAGCACAAGAGGCCCTGGATCACCTCAAACCGGGCAAAGTCGTGCCATACTCATATAGTAGTATATACACATCACGCAACCATGTTATCACATCCTTGGCTACATTGATCACCTTCTACCCGCATGCCACTGCACCATTCACGTCCTAACGCTGTGGCCATCAAGTACTTTCTATAGCTTTGCCGAACATTGCGCCGTCGCAACAGCGACTCCTGGCTTATCAATTGGACGTTCCTTGTGCACGTGCACGTGCTACAGCTTCACAAGGCACTCGTTTTGGTCCACAGGTTTGCCTTGGAACACTGCGCCGCCATCTTCATCACAAGCTCAAAGTAGTTCGGCACCATGCCTCACCATCTCTCATCAAATAAGTCATGGTAGTGCGGTGGCATGCCTCACCATCTCTCGCATTGCTTGCTCCGCGCGCCGCATGGCCGCCTGCAGCCGCCGCTCCCGCAGCACCCAGGCGTCAGCGTCGGCCTCCGCACGGTCCAGCTTGGCCGACTGGGGAGCATCGGGGCCACGCACAAGAAAGGGATGGCACAAGGCGGATAAGGGTGCAAACAAGGCCAAGGGTTGGCACAAGGTTGAGAAGGGTGCAAACAAGGCCAAGGGCGTTGTTTTGGGCAGGGGCAAGAATAAATGAGCTGGGTTAGAGGAAGAGGATGGAAGAAGAACAGGGAACAAATAAAAACAAGAAACACACGGATGATTCACTTTGACGAAAGGAAATGTACGGCTCGCCGCAATAAGGCGATACACATAATTAGGCTAGTCGTATGAAAAAAGCAACACGAATGTGTGTGGCAGGGAAATCACTGCACCTTTGGCTACCACATGGCACCTTTGAGCATGGCGAAGCTGTTCCCCTGTGGCGGTGTCAGAAGAAATCCTCAACTGTTCAATCCAATAGAGCAGAAATATAATGTACTAAGCTCCAATCCCACAAACAACACAGCACACCGTTGTACGAGCAAACTATTGACTGGCCCGCAATCTCGCCTCCCTTCACATCACACACATGTTATATCTTGCCCCCATCCCCCTCTCGCAAACCATGCGCTGCACCAAACCCCCCATCACAATGCTGTGAAACCTGCCCTCCCGCCCCACCTTCACTCATATGCATCCTGTGCGGCAGAACACCCCCATAACCCCCCCCACCGTGCAAACCCAGCGCCGCATAACCCCTCCCCCCCTCACCATCTTGTCGATCCTGCCCTGCGCGGTGGCCGCCTCCTTTGCATGCAGTGCGCGCTCCCGCGCCCATGCCTCCCTCTCAGCCGCCAACGCCTCGCGTGTCGCGCTGGTCTCCGCACGCGCCGCCTCCAGCTGCGCCTCCAGCGAGGACTGGGCGCTGCGTGTGACACTGGGCATAGCAGCGGGGGGGGTGCGGAGGGGAGGGGAGGGGAGGGGAGGGGAGGGGAGGGGAGGGGAGGGGAGGGGAGGGGAGGGGAGGGGAGGGGAGGGGAGGGGAGGGGAGGGGAGGGGAGGGGAGGGGAGGGGAGGGGAGGGGAGGGGAGGGGAGGGGGGGGGGAGGGGAGGGGAGGGGAGGGGAGGGGGGGAGGGGAGGGGAGGGGAGGGGAGGGGAGGGAGGGGAGGGGAGGGGAGGGGAGGGGAGGGGAGGGAGGGGAGGGGAGGGAGGGGAGGGGAGGGGAGGGGAGGGGAGGGGAGGGGAGGGGAGGGGGGTAGTGGGGACACAAGGGAGAGGAGGGAATGGAATGTAGAAACTCGAGGAATGAGTGCATGCTGACATATGTCCCCACCCAGCTCTTGAACCATCACAGGAATGCCAAGGCCCCTCTATGCCTTTCTTCTAAGTAACGAGGCTCCTTGCAGGAGAAGAGAGTTGAAAGGAAACAATACGAAACCGAATGGGGGGACAGGCAAGCGAGACGGAACCCTGCCAACACCAAGGGCTGCAGAAAGCAGATGAAAACAGGACTGGCCTCCGGGGTCGGAGCGGAGCTGGTCTCACTGCCAACTACGTTCAGCAGTCACCAAGCATATACCTTGAAATAGCTTGGTACCATACCGGATTCGAACACAGGACCTCTTGCATCAATTCGCGGCTATAGGGGTCTCCCGATCCGAAGGCATCCCAAGCGATAGCCCAACTGCGAAAAAGCTCTTTACCGGAGCAAGTGTGTTCGAAATTCTCCAATATGAATTGTTGTGAAGCCTGGCCTTGTGTGAAGCCTGGATTCTCATGAGAGGAGGGAGGCGCCTTGACATGCCATGCCATGCCACACATTGTCATGCGTCACAATGCCCTGCCATGCCCCGTCCCGCCCCGCCCTGCCCTGCTAGTGCGGACGTACAGCGTGACATCTGACAGCTGTTGGCGGCAGTTTGCCAGGTCCAGCGCAACGTCCGCCGCCTTGGCCCGCGCGCCGTCCAGGTCCTCCAGCGCTTTGGTCAACCGCTCCTCCGCCTGCCCTCACACAAGTACGTGCCACGTACGACCGCAACGAATCGTCCCGTGTTACCATCCAGCCATGCATGAAGCGTGCTGCAGGGACGGCGCGGCACGCCCAGCAGTGTTCTCTAAGTAATGCCGATGATTGCTAAGCAATGATTGCTACGTGATAATTGCTAAGTAACGACTGCTAAGTAATGATTGCTAAGTATGACTGATAAGTAATGATCGCTAAGTAATGATTGCTAAGTATGACTGATGAGTAATGATCGCTAAGTAATGATTGCTAAGTATGACTGATAAGTAATGATCGCTAAGTAATTTCTGAGCTATCTGCTCATTTTATAGTTATGTTGCGGCGGGCTCAAAGGGGGCCGATCTGCCGCCTGTAGCGTAGCTCTACCGTACGTCACCTACACCATGTTAGGTGCTTGTTGTTACTTAGGACTAGAGAGAGAAAAGGGACCGGCGGTGCGCCGGTACTAGTGCCTACTGGCAACCGTGCCCGCCCTTGATTGAGGGGGGCGCGGCGCCTTGAGACATGTGCTTTGTTTTCCATTTTCACACCGTACTTAGAGTGGTGTGGTGAACGTAGGGAGGCCTTTTTGCAGCTTCGCAACTTGATCCCAGCATTTGCTGGCAAGGTCGGCTGGCCGCTATGGCGGCTGCGCTGAATGTAAGACGATGCTATCGGCCTCTCCGGGCGTGGAGAGGCCTGGAATAAAAGTCTTTATGATCGCCACCTACCGTTACAGGCCACGGTAATGGTTGTTGGGTGGGGGGCTCTACGATTTGAGTAAAAGGGTGTGATTTCCGGCGCTGGGCCCACTGACGATTCCCCTCTACCCCTGGGTGCGGCAAGCAGCTTCCTGACACTGGGGAAGCTGCGTTTTTTAGTCGGACAACGTCAGGGAAGGAGCCATACAGGCCAGGGCCAGCGGCTACGGTGGAAAGAATCACAGGTGGAGGCGAATCTGCCTTAAACGTGGAGATGGCTAGCGTGGGGTGCCAGGGTAGCCCATAACTACCAGGAGCCTGACAGCGGACCCGATCTTTCGGCCTGTGGCCAGACGGGAGTTTCGGGGAGGATGCGGGGCTGGAGCGAATCTTGGTGGGAGGAGCGCGCTATTCATAATTGCCCAGTTTTTCAGCAAAGGCAGCGGCTGCCGTGGGTCGGGGGGGGTCCTGTCGGCATGGGTAGGTCGGCAGGCACTCTGTACCCTCTCGGCGCTCCGGCGAGCAGGCCCCTTCTGCCCTTGGCGATAAGGGAGAGGTGGGAAGCTGCGGAAAACCGTGGGTATTCATGCGCACTTACAAAAAATCTGGTTAAGAAATTCTACAGCGCCTGGCAAGCCTGAAAAAAAAAAAAAAAAAAAAATATATATATATATATATATATATATATATATATATATATATTTTCCCCTCGCGGGGGGCGCGTGAAAACGTCTAAGGCTCCGCTACGCCCGCCCAAAGGCGGCGGGCTCCGCTTTGCCTTTGCCGTTTTCACGCGCCCCCCACGAGGGGGGGTGCGTGTGGAACCCGGCAGTGCGGTCCGGCTTTGTTTTAAGAAAATGCATTATATACCATAATAAAGCTCCACTCGGCTGCGGCTGCGCCAAGGCTCGTGACACCATGGCGATGGTGAGCCTTGGCGCTAGGAGGTCCGCAGCCATCATTATCACCACGATGGGGGGTAATGGAGCCAGTGGCAGTGGCTCTACCCTCGGGAAATCCCAGCGGCTTTGCCGGTGGGCTGGTGATGGTGGTTGGGTGAGCTGGAGACGTTCCCAGGTGGCATAAGTCCTAAAGCGGCAGCACTGGGATGCGCCCCTCTAGGAAGGGGAACGCATGTGGCTCCGCCCTGCGTCCGCCGGGAGACCGTAGCGGCCACACGGGGGCGGGAAGGGGGCATCATCATGCCAACAAGAGCCCAGCATTCCAAGTGGTTGCGTTCCTACCACCAGGGCTGGAAACGGCCTGGGTGGCCAGAGATGGTGATGTGGGACAAGATTGGACCAAGGGGGCATGTGCTGGGCCCCAGCATGGTGAACTGGCCTAACTTGACAATGACTTGTACAATGATTTTGAGGGTGTGGCTAGGCTCAACTGTTAAAGCCTGCACACACTTATTGTAATAAACTTGTTTCTCTGGTAGGAAGGCACTCCAATGGACCTTAGCTTCAGCACCTATTTTCTGAGCTATCTGCTCATTTTATAGTTATGTTGCGGCGGGCTCAAAGGGGGCCGATCTGCCGCCTGTAGCGTAGCTCTACCGTACGTCACCTACACCATGTTAGGTGCTTGTTGTTACTTAGGACTAGAGAGAGAAAAGGGACCGGCGGTGCGCCGGTACTAGTGCCTACTGGCAACCGTGCCCGCCCTTGATTGAGGGGGGCGCGGCGCCTTGAGACATGTGCTTTGTTTTCCATTTTCACACCGTACTTAGAGTGGTGTGGTGAACGTAGGGAGGCCTTTTTGCAGCTCCCACCCACCCACCCTCGCTGCTGTTGGGGACAAGATTGGACCAAGGGGGCATGTGGCAGGGCTGCGTGCTGTCGCCCTACCTGTTCATTATTGTTGTCGAATACGTAATGATTCAGGCGCGCAAGCGATTTGCCCGCATCGTGGGCAGGGAACCAGGAGTGCAGGTTGCTAACAAATTCTGGCATGGCGGTGCGGACACGGAGATTCGGCTGGCAGACATCATTTACGCAGACGACACCACCCTCTTTGAGGACACTGAGCACGTGCAGACATGGCTTGACTGCCTGGCTCTCGAGGCCCGTGCAGTGGGGCTTGAGGTCAGCAAGAAGACAGAGGCCCTGGCGGTTGGGCTCACCACCTCAGCGCCGCCCCTCTATCTCCTAGACGGCTCTCGAGTCCTGTATCGGGACCGCGTTAAGCTGCTGGGCAGCCTGCTCCCTAGCTGCGAGGTGGATGTGGACCACCGCATCTCCCTCGCCTGGCACGCTTTACGCCAGTACCGGGCCCTATGGCGCAAGCCCCTGGGCAAGATCGAGAAACAGGACCTGTTCAAGGTCCTCGTCCTTCCTGTTCTCACGTATGGCGCCGAGACGTGGACCCTCACCGCCGACCTGGCCCGCAAGCTGGACGGCGCGGTCACCAGCATGCTGCGTTCCATTTTCAGAGTAGGATATGCTGCTCATGTCCGCAATGAGGACCTGTACCAGGGCATGCCCTATATCACCAGCACAATTAAGCAACGCCGCCTGCAGCTAGTAGGGCACCTAGCTCGCACCAATCAGGTAGACACCTCACGTGGCCCCCCCGCAGGACTGCGACCAGCCCAGCCTGGCCGGCACCTCCTGACGTGGGCTGGGCCCAGTGATGTTAGACGCCGCAAGGCCCGCACCTTCAAAGAACAGCTAGTAGAGGACATGGGGGGCCTCGGCCTCTCCGTGATTTGGAAGAAGATGATGGACAAGGCCAAGTGGGCCCAGGTCATAGAGGACAACGAGCCCCCCCCAGTGGGGAAGCGCCCGCGTGTGCAATCCCACGGGAGGCACGCTAGATAGCTCCCCCTAGGGCAGCGTGCGGCTGCCTAGATAGATGATGTAGTTAGAATGTTGCTAGATAGATGTAGTATGTAGCCAATGTAGATAGATTAGACCGGTAGGAATGTTTGCACCCATCCATCCATTCATCGGGGTTAATGCTCCGTGACTCCCCAACGGGAGCACGAGTCTAATTAATTAATTAATTAAGGGGGCATGTGCTGGGCCCCAGCATGGTGAACTGGCCTAACTTGACAATGACTTGTACAATGATTTTGAGGGTGTGGCTAGGCTCAACTGTTAAAGCCTGCACACACTTATTGTAATAAACTTGTTTCTCTGGTAGGAAGGCACTCCAATGGACCTTAGCTTCAGCACCTATTGATTGCTAAGTATGACTGATAAGTAATTATCGCTAAGTAATGATCCTACCCTATAAACCGAGCTTCTCAACAGTCATGGTACAAAATTTCGTCGAAAAATTTGCCATTCGCACCTACTTAGTTCTCGGAGTTGGGATATGAAAAAGGTATTGTTACGGGATCCAACTCAAGCTGGGACTATTTTGTCGGGAGCTACTTGACAGGATTTACCTGGCATGATCACGAGGATCGTGGGCAGAGATTTACTGAACTCCGCCGCTGGACGGGATTGACGGGATTGACGGGATTGACGGGATAGATGGGATTCGGTGATGGAGGACTGCTAGACGGAATACTGTTTACGGGATAAACTTGACGGGATTCTATTCCACGGGATTATTTTTCACCGGATTCTACTTGACGGGATCCGCATGGGGGGACGGGAAAGGTTGTAGAGGGCGGAAATGCGGCCGGCGACGTTTAGGTTGAGGTTGACCCGGCGCGCCGGTTGTCCGACAGGGTTCGTGGATCCAAAGACCGGCAAGGCGGCGACGTGGGAATGCGACCTCATGATAGTGGAACTGGGAAGTCATCTATGGCAGATCAAAGGGTGGGAATAGCATAGGCCAGTAGGGGCCGAATTTAGATAGGACGTCTCACGTCTTGCAAAAAAGCGACCTATTAATTAGGGGCGGAGCCCTATGGGATACACTTGTTGCTAAGTAATGATTGCTAAGTAATGATTGCTAAGTAATGATCGCTAAGCAGGCCAGTGAATGCTGAGATGCAGTATGCTGCGTGGTACTTGTCTTGGCGGGAGATAAACCATGCCCTGCAGTCTCACGACGACTGGGGGGCTTTGCCCTTAAGTAGCAAACCGGGATCGCATGAAGCGAAAATGCACAGAATTCTTGTGTGCCAACATATGGCCGCGACTCGCAACGTTTTGCAGATCCCATGAAAAACGGTATGCAGCCTGCCAAATTGAAAGACGGTATGCAGTGCAAGGTTCTTCATAAGCCCACCCACCGGCTTGCGTGCGAAGAGCGCGCTTTCCAGTTTCCTCTAGCCCAACCCCCCTGTTTGCATGTGCACAACACAGGATGCATGTGCCTGCTTGCATCCGCACCCACCTGCTTGCGTGCAAACAACGCGTCCTCCAGCTTCCGCTCGGTGGCCAGCAGCCGCGCCTCGGTGGCCTCGTGCCGCGACCGTGCCTCACGAACCTCCGCCACCTCGGCCAGCAGCGCCTGCCGCTCGTCACGGAAGCGCGCCTGGTCGCCTGCGGGGGGGGAGATAATAACATATTGTATCAAGTAGACTAACACCCATAGTATCAGGTAGACCAAAACCCTTACTATAAAGTAGACCAACACCCATAGTATCAGGTAGACCAACACCCTTACTATCAAGTAGACCAACACCCATAGTATCAAGTAGACCAACACCCACAGTAATGCATAGCTATGGCTGATTGCACCGCACGCTCGGCCATCTATCAAAACATATCACATGCAGGTAAAGCAGGGGTTGAAGGACAAAGCCCCAGCACAGATTTTTCATGCCCGTTTAGTCTGCCCATTCGTTCGACTCACCCCACCATCCCATCCACGGCTTCTTTCCTCTGTGAGCGATGCTGAAAGAACGTGCACCCATTTAATCGGCTCCCGACCATGCCACCGGAGAGAGTGCTAAATCCGTGTGTGCGTGAAGAAACACCAAGGACAAGCACACGGAGCGAAGACAGCTGGGTACGACAGCATTGAGCAGATACTGCCTACAGCATCAAGTGGATAATCCCTTCGTGGCTGCTGCCGCGCTCTTTGTTGCTAGTCATCGCTGGCGCTGCCGCTAACTTGACACAGATGGGGGGCTTCTGGGGTGCCTCTGTGCCCCCCCCCCCCCACACACACACTCCAAGTCCAGACTTCATGCTATTTACAAAGGTACATGCTCCACTTACAACCGCAAACCTTGATGCATCCTCTTCATGTGTATGGTGAGAATCCTAGCATCGAAAAGTCCTGGCAAAAATGTGCATGACTGCATCGCCTGCCTCGCTTGACGTACTTTTCAACGTTTCCCTGTCGGCCGCCACCGCCTGCATCGCTGCACGGTGGTCCGCCTCCAGGTCACGCTGCCTCCTGTGGGCCACCACACCCATGGTGGCAAATGGTGACGAATGGTGGCAAATGGTGACGAATGGTGGCAAATGGTGGCGAATGGTGGCGAATGGTGGCAAATGGTGGCGAATGGTGACAAACGGTGACATATGATGACGAATGGTGACGAATGGTAAGAGACCAAGAATGGCCAACACGGCAAAAGACCAAGATGGATGGGGATGGTGCGTCAGCAGATACTCCATCATTGAGGCAGCTGCAAGTACCCAAATATCTGCCTAGGGTTGAGGCTGTCGGTGTGCAGGAGGAACCCAGCAGGGCACCCTGTGGCCTCATGGCACGGTGAAGTAAACCTTCTGCCCGATGCCACTACCCCATCCCTGCCTCACAGACACAAGGCGTCATTGCAGTTACGCATTCCATCCCCTAACTCCCACACGCAATGCCTGCATGACTACACCCCCCTGCACGCAGGCGTGACGCCTCATCTGCCGTATTCCACCCCCCTGACTCACATCCTCACTGCCTGCATTGCCCCAACCCCCATTACTCACAGGCGCGACGCCTCATCCGCCTTATCCCCCCCCCCTGACTCACATCCTCACTGCCTGCATTGCCCCAACCCCCATTACTCACAGGCGCGACGCCTCATCCGCCTTATTCCCCCCCCCTGA
The DNA here is from genome assembly GCA_009746045.1 of Mesostigma viride. Taxonomy (NCBI): domain Eukaryota; kingdom Viridiplantae; phylum Streptophyta; class Mesostigmatophyceae; order Mesostigmatales; family Mesostigmataceae; genus Mesostigma; species Mesostigma viride. Next base: position 2,602,547 of record RPFO01000164.1, on the reverse strand, counting down.
CTCACATCCTCACTGCCTGCATTGCCCCAACCCCCATCACTCACAGGCGTGACGCCTCATCTGCCGTATTCCACCCCCCTGACTCACATCCTCACTGCCTGCATTGCCCCAACCCCCATTACTCACAGGCCCGACGCCTCATCCGCCTTATTCGCCCCCCCTGACTCACATCCTCACTGCCTGCATTGCCCCAACCCCCATTACTCACAGGCGCGACGCCTCATCCGCCTGGGCCAGCACGTGCTCCCTCAACCGCGCCAGCTCGCCCTCGCGCTCCTTGAGCCTGCCCTCGCGCTCGCTCAGCCGCTCATCCATCAGCGCGTGCGCCTTGTCCTGGGGGGGGGGGAGGAGCGGGGGGGGACGAGAGGGGTGGAAGTGGGGGGAGGGGGGGCAATGGGGGCAGGGGTGAACAGCGGGAGAGGGGGGGCATGGGGGAAGGGGTGGGCAAGGACGGCATGAAAGAGGGGCACAAACATGAGGGGTTTGGTTGGAACCGAAGCAGCATGCAACCTTGGTGCGCCCACAAGGTCAGCCACGCTGAGCCTGTGGGCCCAAAGTACAAGAGCAAGATCTGGCTGCAACTCATCTAGTAACTTCATCCCACTGGAACATGCCCCTTGGATAGATGGGCACGTGCAGAGTACAACTGGGAAGCACAGCAGCACGACAGGCACATGTGCTCAGCAGAGAGACGGGCAAGGGCAGGAGAGTAGGTACAAATGTACCTATCTGAATCTTCTTCTACCCACTACCCTGACCTGCGATAGAGAGGTTCAATTGTTTGGAAAACTTGAAAAACGTGTCGTGCCGGCAACCTTGGGACAGACAGAGAGAGACTCCGTTGGTGTTTGTACGCAAACGCTAGGAAAACACCATTGAACATGGCAAGGCAGGTGTGTAAAGCGCGAATGCACTCCATGCCCACGCAACTGTGTGATATAATACTAAAAAACATATAGTATACTTTATAGATTGCCCTACTGCCATGCAAGCCACTTATGAATTTCCCCATTTGATACCCTAGGAGCCGCAAGCCCTTGTGCATATCCCTCCACCCGGATGTCCATGCTTACTCTGTCTCGCCAGCCCACCCGCAACCCAAGCCATCTCACCCCACCCTCCTGCCGCAGGGGGCATCTCACCTGCACTTCCTTACCCGTTGTATGACCCGTCAGTCCCCCCACCTATACAACCTTGTGCTCAACCCTACCTTTGCACTGTGGGGGCTGTTTACCTGCAAGTCCTTGCCATTTATCCCATTAGCTACCCACGCACACCTGCATGCCCTTTCGCATGTCCACCCCGCAACCTGCACGTCCTTGCCCTTTATCGAATTATCCACCAGCACGTACCTTGTGCTCTACTGTACCTGCACCATGCGGCCCTCTTACCTGCACGTCCTTGCGCGTATCAAGCTCGTGCCGCATCGCCCGCAGCGCCTCATTCTCCGCGATGATCTTCTGCCGGTGCTCAAACGCAGCCGCTTCCATCGCCTGGACGCGCGCACGGGAGCGGGGGCGGGGGGGACGGCAGGGGCCGGGTAAGGGTAGAATTGAGGAGAGCGCAACATAGAATACATTACGGCGACAGCAATTGACAATATAGGTAGGTTATAGGTATGGATGTAGGTAGAGGTACATACATGGGGTGTAGGCACTAGGCAGGTAGGGGTGGACGGTGACAGATGACGCAATTGCTTATATTTCGTATACTTACAAAACCAGGGGTCGCCATGCACCAGCTGGTTACTTCCCTGGCCACCCATCCCGTGAGGGGCAGTGAGCACAAGCCCTGCGACTGCAATGCCCGGCTTTTCGCACGACTGTGTGCGCACAAGTCCACTGCCTTCACCCCCCACCTCCATTCCCTCTTCCCCCCCCACCCCCCCACCCATTGCACCCGCACCACCCAACCCCTCCCCCCCCCCCCCTTCCTGTCCATCTTCCACCCAACACAAGTCCCGCCATCTCCCCAACTCGCCTTCTCCCCAACCCACCTTCTCCTGCTGCCTCAGCCGCAGCATGTGCGACTCCTCCCTCTCGCGCAGCCGCTCGAGCCGGTCGGCGTGGATGGCCTCCAGATCCGCGCGCGCCTCCTCCAGCTGCCGCCGGTAGCGCGCCGCCTCCTCCATCTTGACCGAGCCGACCTCAAACTGGCGCACGCGCGCCACCTGGCGGTGAGCACGCGCACACACGCAACGCAAGCATGTGCACATGCAACATGTGCATCCATGGGTGCGAGTCACTGTGGCGAAAATGAAGGGAGCTTACTGGGTCGTGGCCCAGGAGCAAGGGTGCCATACACGTTGGCATGGGCCGAGGACAATGGAGCACGTTGAGCATGAAGGCAACTAAGGCATAATGAGGATAAGAGGAGTCTACCCTCTGAGGAGGAATCGGGTGGCCTTGCTACGCCAGACGGCAGAATCAGCGCCTGGAGGTCAGTAATATCCATCAGAAAGAGGAATTCCCACGACAACGTGTCACCCTTGGACACATTTGGGCAGAGACCCAACTGCTTGCCCTACCAGTAGCCCAACCCATCGTCCTGTGGGTGGCCAAGCGGCGAGTGAGCTTGGGGCTCCGATTGGCACATTCCCATTGGTGCGTAGTGCAGCAGGTGCCTAGTAGGGGGCATGCCTAGTGCAGCAAAGCAAGTTATATTCCTCACATGAGGGCTCACACCCACAGATTACCATGGAGGGTGTTGAGTCATATGAGGGAGCACCCATAGCTAAGGCTGCATGACGGAGCATGAGGAGACAAGGTTGCGGGGGCATCCCCCCATCCCCGACGAGCCAGCATATGGCCAATCATCAGCTGGCAATGCCCCTCTGCTCCCCAGCCCTGCACGCTTGCTAGCCAGCTAACAATGAGCTGCCCGTCAACCTTCCCCACTTCCTCCCTGCCAACCTCCCTAATCTAACCACGCAGTCTCTCCCAGCTCTACCTTCTAGCCCTGCCCAGTCGCCAATAGCAGGCCCACACGGATGCCCTGGCCCTGACCCATGTGCACATTCTGCATGCATCGCCCACAATGTGGCCCCACCAATCCTCATGCACTCCGGCATTCAGGTGATCCATCCCAGGGTCACCCAACACCAAACGCCATGGCCCCATCGCCCACATCACGACCACAACAAGAACCGATTACTTGCCTCCAGTGGAACTTCAACTTCCCGTTGCACAAGAAAAATTTCCACCTCCACCAACCCCCAATGCCACACCACCTCCACCACCCCCCGTGGCCACACCACATCCACCATCCCCATCGCCCCCACCCATTGTCACACCACCCAGCACCAATGCCCCCATCCCCCCCCCCATGCCCCCCCCCCACACACACACCTGCACAGCGATTTCCTCCCTGGCTCGGTCGTCGCACTCCTTGCGGTACTTGACCATGCGCTCCTCCAGCGTGCGGTACGGCAGCAGCCGCTCGGCCTCCACCTTCTCCAGGAACAGGTTCTCCACCTCACGCAGTGTGCCGCCTGCACGCGCGCATCGGTGGGTTGCCACAGCAACAGGGCCGTGTCATGTCAGGTGCCTAATATAAACGAAAAGCTGTTGCCTCTCCATTCCATCAACTAGCATCTTCTCACTTTATTGACGAATAGTCATTCACCAGGTCAGGCAGAGGGGTCGCCCGTCCACCCGAACCAATCGGTGATCACGGGGAGCTGGTTCTCAGCGAACAGGGAGTACGCAATGATATGTCCACAGGTGTGACATGCCCAACAACCGCACCCTACACATGTTCAGACAGGCGGGTCGCAGGCACATATTGCGCACTTGCCAGGGGCTGCTTTTTTTTACTCTTAACCGCCTGACCGTACATGTAGGCATGCAGGCACTTCACCAGAACACTCTCTGTCTGTCCCTGGTACTGTACCACTGCCAACAACCCAAGCTCTGCAACCATAACGAACCCCCACCCCCCGAATGTTTGCCTGGAGTACCCGTTGGCCTTGAGTACTATGTGAAACGATTGGCGGTAATCCGGACTACCGCCTGTGAACGATTGGCCGTGATCCGGCCTACCTCCGTAGTCCGGGTCTCGGGAACCACCCCCAAACTTTATTTGGAGTGCTGCAATCGGCAGATCTCCGCAAGACTATCCTGGATCTTGCCTCAGAACTCCAAAGTTTGTTTCCGGTTTAGTGATAGTAGGGCTACAAGACAGGTGAATTTGGCCGCATGCTGTCCCCTTCAAATGGGCCAAAGTAAAGACCGGGCAAGCAGGACACTGGGGGGGTAGCGCATTCGATAGGTCTCGATGAGCACTCTCCGAATATGCTGTGTACATGCCAGAAAAAGTCTAAATCCGAAAGGCAGGGATAAAAACTTATATTCTCCCTGCCAAAGATAATTAATTCGCCAAAATGTGCTTTTTTAATTAGGTAATCCGGACTGCCGCCAATTGTTTCATGTGTTCCTTTCCATCCCGCCATAGCCAACATGACCACATCTTGACGGGTGCGTGAAACTTGGCTTGTCCACCCCAACCCAGCCAGGGCAACGGCCACCCGAGCACATGTCCAGAGCAGCTGAACACGGGACCTCTGGCACAGCCATGCTCACCACCACTCACTGCACTTGCTGGTGGAGGCAAGGACAAAACCTGACAACCGGCGTGCTGATGCATTCACTGCGATTGCGGCTGCTAGCAGAGCAACGCAGCGTACGGGACAAAAGAGCCAGCAGTGCTACCCAATGTGCTGCACTTGAGGGTGCAAGCACAGCGCTCACCGATATCGTCGCCAAAGCTAGACGTCTGCGTCGCGCTCTGCACCATCGCACTGTGCATCTGGAGACGGGACATGCCATCCAGCAGTTCGACCACAAGCGCGGTGGCGGGGTTGGATGACACGGATGGCGCGCCGCCCGATGAGGACGTATCGCACTGCGGAGGCGGAAGGGGGGGTGGGCAAAGGGGGGTGAGAAAGTGGTAGGGAAAGGAGGGGAGGAGGGGAAAGAAGGCACACAACGGTTCTATTGGGTCCCAACCCTGCCTGAGCATCTGGGGGCTTGCACTTGTGCACGCGTTTATGGCTACTAGAAGTTGGACAGGCAGGGAATCGGCTTCCTTTCCCAGGTGCATTCTGCTTGGATGGATGGTGTGCATTCCCTGCATTTGGCAGTCCAGAGGACAGGGGTACAGAACAGCACTTCGAGTGTGAAATGATTGCTTCATGCGAGACTGGATGAATAAGGGAAAGAGTAAAAGAATTACCAGGTATGGCATTATCTTGGAGGACGAGTGAATCTGCATCACCTCCAGCATTTCGTGCCTGGAAAGAGGCTGGTTAGCCGACGCCATGCCGCATTCCGGCAGAAACACGGATAGTGAGTACGAGTACGGGACCGTCTTGAGGTAGTCGATGAACAAGCTGTTGACAAGCCTCTTCTTCAGCGAAAGGTCTCCGCTCTCCGCGCGTGGAGAAAGCAATTCAGAATCCTGCCGCTTTAAGTGCCGCAGTATCTGGGAGCGCAGCTGCGTCTGCATGGCATCATGGGTATCAAGCACGGAGATATAACCGTAGATGTAACTACCAAGCACGCAGAGCCCGGAAATGAAAGAATTGTGAACATGTCGAATAAGCCTTCGAAATCCTGCCCTTTGCTCAATCCCTTACCTTTAGAGCATCAATAACGCCAGCCCCGCGAAGGGACGTGTAAATCTGCCCCTTCAGATCGTCCATGGATACCTCGTCTGCCTCCGGCATTGTGCGTGTCTCTTATAAATAGAAAGCCCGCGGTGTAAGGGAAAAAACAGGCGCACAAATTGTTTTCGGTTATGTGGTGCTAGTCCGCCACGACATTATGATGTAAACCTCATATAGCTGACGAAATCCGGTAGCTCTACCGATTTTCCCATCAGACCTCAACGAGAGCAACTTAGAGATTGGTAAACAAACTGACCCTATATCAAAATAACGTGTAGCTCGAGGTGCATGTGTTGAGCTGCAGCCATATAATGTGGAAAAGGAAAGCTGTCATTTGGCCGTCGCGCCAAGCATGGCCGTCTTCCAACATTGACGTTCCCCGCAATTTGATCATACAGTAACCGTAGTCCTGGTCGAGGACAAATTTCCAACATTTGAATGTCACCGTCTCTTTTCCCGTCGTGGTTCCACGTGTCTACAGTACAGAAGGCTGTGCGAAGTTAGCAAGATTGAGAATGTCCCATTCAGGACACCTTCTGGGTTAACGTGAGAGCTCCCGCCGATGCTTGAATACGGGCAAGATCCGGGCTGAGGTGGCGAACGTTCGACATGAAGTACAGGTGGACATCTCGCCTATGAGCAGTCAGCTTATGCCAAATAAAATTGATTTTAAATCCCTGTTTAAATAAGTAAGAAAATCATGATCTTATGCCAAATAAAATGGATTTTAAATAAGTAATAAAGTCATGATCTTCGCTGAATCGCTCCTGACTCGCTCCTGACGACAGTGATGACTGAGTGACGACAACTGACAACGGTGTTGACTATATTGAGTGTTGACACAGGTTGACACCGATATCCTACATATATTCCCTCGGCCGCTACAATCTCTGGCTTATGACCGGCGTGGGATCCCGGCAAGCGGCAAGGATTAAATGAGGGGTGACATTGAGCCAAGCTAAATAGGGGCCGGATCCTGCAGCCGCCGGTCCAGAATGTCTGGCCCCTATTTCCATACTAGGGGCCCGTGCAGCTACCGGCACCAATTCTAGCTAGCCCCCATCTTTTCGGCCCCTATAGGGGAGATTCCAGGGGCCGAATTTTTATGCAGCCGCCAGCCCTAGATTTCGGGCCCCCATATTGTACAGCAGGCGCGGCATGCCGCATCATGCCACGTGGCGTCCCATCTTGCCATGCCCCGGATGCCAGCTATGTACGGGCCTACGGATGCCTACACAAAAAACTGTGTCGGCATCCGTCCTCACGCCGCGCCGTGCTATACTGTCATGCAGTCTGCAGATGTCTTGCCCAGTTCAGTTCAGTTCAGTTCAGTTTAGTTGGAATCCCACGCCGGTCATATCCAACAGAGATAGTTTGGCGACATAAGTAGCTCGGATGGTACTAGGGTACTGTGATATGTCTTGCCCAGTAATTGCCTGTCGTCGGAGAGGCATGCCGGCATCAAGCCACGTGGCGCCTCATCTTGCCACGTGGTGCCTCATCTTGCCACGTGGTGCCGCAGCTCGGCCACGTAGCGCTGCGCTATCGGGGGCCAGTAATACGGGGCCACCGCCGCCGACCCTCGTTTTACTCGCCAGCCCCTATTTCAATTCAGGGGCCGGCGCTTACCGCAGCAGTCAGGCCCTGGGACGGGCCCCTAGTATCCAGGAAATTTTGCCTGGAGATGTCACCCCTCCTATTATATGCCACCCGATTTGCATCCACACTTCGTAAAAATTAATTAATTTTCAATGGTGGCCTTACTGGGCTACGGCTAACCCTGTCGGTTCACCGGCGTGGGAATAAGCTCAACTCAACTCAACTCAACTGGGCTAAGGATGACCAGGTAATGGTTGAAAATGTGCAAATTTCGAGACTCACGGCCATGGCCAAGCTGCTGGCGACTCTGACGGGAACATTTCCGAAGTAGTCTGGAATTTTTTATCCACGACAGCCAATAACGACCCTATCGGATCCCCCACACACACATCTAGGGAACGCGATGGGAGATAACGCAGGATCCGTTCAGCCAAGCGCTTCCTGCGCGGTCTGTTATCAGGATAACATAGAGCCTGTGCGCATGCCATGCTGCGGCCGTGAGTCGTCTACCTTGGCTTACTGCTTCCGATGCATCCAGGTTATCTGCAGCCGCGGTGAGGACGGTTTGGGAAGGTGCCCAACGTGTCGAAGCTTCATCCGCCTCGACGGGCAGGGCAACGTCGTTCGCAGCGAGAACTCTGGAACATGCCGATTATGCTGTCAGCAAAGGAATTTGGTAACTAATAATGTCTGCGACGCGTGCCTGTTCGGCCTGCGCTACCACCTTCGCTACATCTGCAAAGATTGCGGTGGCGTCCAGCGTATTCCACACCCTATGTGGCGGTATCAACCGAGTCCTGGCGAGTACGGGACCACCACCTGGGCATGCCATCTGGGATGCGGTAATTACACCCACTGGCGTGTGCATCCCGACGACATATCCCAGGTCCCCCCAGAGGACTGCCCAGAAAGCTGGGGCAGAAGGGACGAGTGGTTCGCGCAAATTCGACAGCTACGAGGGCAGGAGCCGAATTCGGACGATGCCAGAGACCACACCGTGGACCCAGAAGACCGGCCCCCTGATGTGGAAGAGCTGGGCAGGCCTGGCCAGTGCTTGCTGTCGTAACAGCGGCCCCTGCTGTTAGAAATGGCCAGCTGGTTTTCTTCCGACCAAAACACGCCTTGGGGGTTAAAGATCAAAGATCACTTTCCAGATCATTTTTTGAGCCATGGGGGGTGAACTTGGTACCATGGGACCATGGGACGTGTGTCATTTGAATCACCTCATGGCAGCAGACATGAAAAGTCATGTGAGGACTGTGTACCATAGATCTACGGAACCAGGAGCGCATGCTAAAAGCTGCGGGCCCACACCACAGAGAGTTTAAACTGGTTTCCTGCCATGTATATTCTTCTGCAGGTGCACTGCGGGTGAAAGAACCCCTGAAACCTTTGAAGCTCTTCATACTCTGCCAAACCCGCCACTATGAGCATTGGGTCAACCAAAAGCCCATCTGCAGTTTCAATGAAATGACTGCAATCTTTTTTCGGAGGTGGCGCAATGCCGTTGATGCAGTGTTGTGGCATGCGAAGAACCAGCTTTGCTAGCCCCAATTGTACAACCAGAGTGGTTGCGAGGCCAAGTTGTGGGGACGTGCTACCGGGCAGTGCCAAGGGGTGGTTGACAACTCTACTCCATCCCACACTGTAAAGGGCTCCAAAGGATTCGGAAGGGTGCCCAGCGATCTCCCTAGGGGGGCGTGTGTCGTGCATTAAAGTAGTGCTAGTTTTTGTCGCAGACTGCATGGTAGGGGATGCCCGGGAATGCATGCATAACCCTACCAAAGGTCTGGATTCCTTGGGATTTGTACATGTACATTTTTGACACATGAGCACCTGCTGATGGTATTTGCAGATGCGTTAACATCATGTGTGTAACTACATGATCCACATGGAACCGTTTTCCCTATTGTGGTCATATGCAATGCAATTTGGCAGCTGGGAGCTGATATGTGGGTGTAGTGGTCACACCTTGTCTCATTCTTACGTGCCTCTGTTGGTCATTCTGATGCACGGGTGCATGTGCATGTGGAGTCAGGCCAGGGTCGACCCTTGTCCCACAAGAACGTGCAATCGGACACAACACTCGCGTAACGTTCGAACTTGACTGGATCGACTGCCGGGTAGACCAGAAACAATGTAGAATAATTAGTATAAAGATAAGTTAGTTATGGAGTAGCTGCATGTGTGTATCCTAGAAGCGAGCTACAATCTGTCTGTGCAGCGTGCTGCGACTAACTTAGGTGTCGTATATGTGTTGGTTTTGCTTGAGAAAATTCTTGACCTGCTTAAGCATAATGCACTTGTTGTCTGCTTTCAAAATCAGTGTATGCAATGCAGGCGTACAACCTTTCTGATGAAGTCCTATTTGTCGGAACCTATTTGTCGAGAAAAACGATGTAACTGGCTATAAGATTCTCCCGATTTCTGGCCTGCGCTGGTTGTCTCTTTGATAAGATTTCTGGCCTGCGCTGGTTGTCTCCTTGATAAGGATGGCAGGCTTGTGCTGCCATGGTCCGGATTCTGGAGCCCGATTTCTGGCCTGCGCTGGTTGTCTCCTGGATAAGGACCCCACCATACTTTTTTTTTTTTTTTTCCCGCCGCACATTTGAAAGTGCTGTCCTCCGGATTTTTGCCTTTGCACCGTGTGCAGTTCTTGGACGTTTGGAATCATGGCATGGCTAACGTAATGACTGACTAGCTAGACCTTTTCAGTGGTTTCCCATTTGCGGGTATTAATTTCCTCGTAAATGGTGGGAGAGCGATCGCAGCAATGGTGCTTACCCCTAGACACTCCCGGCCAGTGGCTCGAAACACACGCCCTGATCAAGCAAGCTGTTTCCGGCCCCACCGTCTAGTCGCTCTACACGTAAGCCAGCCATAATTTCAATGCACACGGCTACACATTTCCATCACCATCCATATTCATCATCTTGAACGACTCGAACACGCGGACAAGATAACGGCAGGCTCGAGCTACCATGGTCCGGATTCTCCCGATTTCTGGCCTGCGCTGGTTGTCTCCTTGATACTTGCCGGGACTATACTCCCCAGCTACCCCGGCCAGACTAGGGAATATATATTTAAAAATATCATGACTTCCATCAGAGTAAAGGTACCCACGTAAAAATAAACAAAGCCAACGCTAACAATTAATTGATTAATTAATTAAACTCGTGCCCCCGTTGGGGAGTCACGGAGCACCGAAGTGCTTTCAATCCCTGTGTGCACAACAGGAGAAAGGGCAGAGACCCCCAGTCTCCTTCATGCCTAAGGCATGCCACAGCTGCATTCGGGCACGCTAGCTAAACGGACACGCTAACGATCCGGCAATCTGTGGGTGCAATAAGACCCATGTGATCGAGCATGGCATAACAAGGAGCGTGGGCGATCTAAACTGATCCGATAGCCAGGGCGTAGCATGGCTGTACACTAAGCTAAGGCTACATGGCTGGTTGTGTACCGTGCGGGCGTTAGCGGTGCACGTGACTAGGTATGTTGGCACGGCTAGGGAAACGTTCTAAGCATGGCTGCAATAGCGGCAGTGACTACCAGTGGATACAAGCTAGGGCTATTTAGTCTAGCCCGCGGGGGGCGTCCACATGCATCTTGTGGTTAATCATCAGGTCCGCCACCCGTGGACTTTTCGTGATAGACTCGGCATGGACATGTGCTACACTAGACGTGACAGGCTCACCCCCGGGCAGCCTCCTGGTTTGTCTGTAATATGGAGGCCAGATGGTGCGCAAGGATAGATGGCAAGTAGTGATGAAGGAGACCACCCCCAAGCCTGTGGGGGCTCCGCGTGTGACCAAGTATGGCATTCATAGCGATTCGGGCCGCGGTGCCCACACCCCTGTAACTAGGACCTAGATAGCTTATACTGGTCATCCACTCCATCCCATGTTCCCCTCCCACTGCATGAGGATGCTCACGTGACGCAGTCACGTGTCTATTAATTAATTAATTAATTAATCAGGTCCCCGCAGCTCCAGTACACCTTGGGCTTCTGGGGGTCCTGCTTGTGGCTGAGGGTACTCCGGCCACAGGTCGCGTCGCTGCTGCTGCTGAGCGGGGGTTAGGTCGTCGTCCAGCGTCCAGGTGAGGTCGTGCAACCGCTTGCGACGAGAGAGGAACCGCTGCTTGTCCTCACAGGCGGGAGGGGAAGGTGAGCAGAACTGGTGGGGGAGCCACCTTGTCCCGTGAGTGGGGAAGGCGGTGACACTAACAACCGGTAACACTAACACCTTGGGAATATATATTATAAAAATATAATTACTTACAGCAGAGTGAAATCACTCAAACCAAAGCAAACGCCCAGCTATAAACCTATACCTGGCCCAAGGCCCGCACCTTCAAGGAACAGCTAGTAGAGGACATGGGGGGCCTAGGCCTCTCCGTGATTTGGAAGAAGATGATGGACAAGGCCAAGTGGGCCCAGGTCATAGAGGACAACGAGCCCCCCCCAGTGGGGAAGCGCCCGCGTGTGCGGCAATCCCGCGGGAGGCACGCTAGATAGCTCCCCCTAGGGCAGCGTGCGGCTGCCTAGATAGATGTTGTAGTTAGAATGTTGTTAGATAGATGTATGTAGCCAATGTAGATAGATTAGACCGGTAGGAATGTGTGCACCCATCCATCCATCCATCGGGGTTAATGCTCCGTGACTCCCCAACGGGAGCACGAGTCTAATTAATTAATTAATAAACCTATACACAGAGCCATGTCAAAGCTCTATACTACGCCGGATAAGACCAATGGAAACGCCTAACGGGAGGAACCTATTAGCCCTGCTGCACCGCAAAATCAGCCCGCGTACGGCAGAGCATGATGTCAGCCATGGCCCGAGTCAGCGCCACCGACAAGCGCTGACGCCAATATGACGTCCAGGTCCGCGCCGACCATGGGGCCCGCTGGCCCTCCAGGAATGGGAATATATATTTAAAATATAATTATACTTACAGCAGAGTGAAATCACTCAAACCAAGGCAAACGCCCAGCTATAAACCTATATACAGAGCCATGTCAAAGCTCTATACTACGATAAGACCAATGGAAACGCCTAACGGGAGGAACCTAATAGCCCTGCTGCACCGCAAAAATGCTTATTGACGTTTCGGTGGCGCGGCCCTTGGCTCTTAGCCACGTGGCTGGGGCCTCCCTCACGGCAGGTTACACGGCGGACCGGGCGGAGCGGGCCAAGCTCCTGGCCTACGGCGACGTCGGGCACCATCGTGTGGTGCCCTTTGTCCTGGAGGAGTTTGGTGCCGTGCATGGGGCCCCTGACCTCCGCCTTCTTCAAGGAGTGTTGCCGGCTCCGGGAGGACCGGCTGGACCTGGAGGGCCAGCGGGCCCCATGGTCGGCGCGGACCTGGACGTCATATTGGCGTCAGCGCTTGTCGGTGGCGCTGACTCGGGCCATGGCTGACATCATGCTCCGCCGTACGCGGGCTGATTTTGCGGTGCAGCAGGGCTATTAGTAGGTTCCTCCCGTTAGGAGTTTCCATTGGTCTTATCGTAGTATAGAGCTTTGACATGGCTCTGTATATAGGTTTATAGCTGGGCGTTTGCTTTGGTTTGAGTGATTTCACTCTGCTGTAAGTAATTATATTTTTATAATGTATATATAGTAAGTTTTTGCACACTGCATCCTCCTGACGGTGACCAGTGCTCGCCATGGTTCGGTCGGTTTTCCCCCACGCGAACATCCGGTCCGAGGATGCGGATGGCGCTGCCTTCTATTCCCCCAACCACCGGCCTGACATCGTGGTGCTGGACTTTGAGGGGGGTGCCGCCGGCATCTGCTTATCGACGTTTCGGTGGCGCGGCCCTTGGCTCTTAGCCACGTGGCTGGGGCCTCCCTCACGGCAGGTTACACGGCGGACCGGCGGGCGGAGCGGGCCAAGCTCCTGGCCTACGGCGACGTCGGGCACCATCGTGTGGTGCCCTTTGTCCTGGAGGAGTTTGGGGCCATGGGGCCCCTGACCTCCGCCTTCTTCAAGGAGTGTTGCCGCCGGGCTCCGGGAGGACCGGCTGGACCTGGAGGGCCAGCGGGCCCCATGGTCGGCGCGGACCTGGACGTCATATTGGCGTCAGCGCTTGTTGGTGGCGCTGACTCGGGCCATGGCTGATATCATGCTCCGCCGTACGCGGGCTGATTTTGCGGTGCAGCAGGGCTATTAGGTTCCTCCCGTTAGGCGTTTCCATTGGCCTTCAGTATCGTAGTATAGAGCTTTGACATGGCTCTGTATGTAGGTTTACAGCTGCATGGGCGTTTGCTTTGGTTTGAGCGATTTCACTCTGCTGTAAGTAATTATATTTTTATAATGTATATATAGTAAGTTCCTCCCGTTAGGAGTTTCCATTGGTCTTATCGTAGTATAGCTAGAGCTTTGACATGGCTCTGTATATAGGTTTACAGCTGAGCGTTTGCTTTGGTTTGAGTGATTTCACTCTGCTGTAAGTAATTATATTATTAATATATATATTAAAAATATAATTACTTACAGCAGAGTGAAATCACTCAAACCAAAGCAAACGCCCAGCTATGAACCTATATACAGAGCCATGTCAAAGCTCTATACTACGATAAGACCAATGGAAACGCCTAACGGGAGGAACCTAATAGCCCTGCTGCACCGCAAAATCAGCCCGCGTACGGCGGAGCATGATGTCAGCCATGGCCCGAGTCAGCGCCACCGACAAGCGCTGACGCCAATATGACGTCCAGGTCCGCGCCGACCATGGGGCCCGCTGGCCCTCCAGGTCCAGCCGGTCCTCCCGGAGCCGGCAACACTCCTTGAAGAAGGCGGAGGTCAGGGGCCCCATGGCCCCAAACTCCTCCAGGACAAAGGGCACCACACGATGGTGCCCGACGTCGCCGTAGGCCAGGAGCTTGGCCCGCTCCGCCCGGTCCCCCGTGTAACCTGCCGTGAGGGAGGCCCCAGCCACGTGGCTAAGAGCCAAGGGCCGCGCCACCGAAACGTCAATAAGCAGATGCCGGCCACCCCCCTCAAAGTCCAGCACCACGATGTCAGGCCGGTGGTTGGGGGAATAGAAGGCAGCGCCATCCGCATCCTCGGACCGGATGTTCGCGTGGGGGAAAACCGACCGGATCATGGCGAGCACCACCGTCAGGAGGACAGTGTGCAAATACAAATACCAATTCTGATTCTGTTGGCCCCCATGCAGGCAAGGTAGTGAGTCCCCGTGGGATCCAGCGGCTGCCCACAGCTACCACAAGGCCGCCCGGCCGGAACAAGAGGCTGCGGGGCAAATAGCTGGTGCCGGAGCGCCACCGAGTAGTGGCTGGGAGCCAAGGCGAATGGGGGGGCCATGGGAAGAGCACGAAGGTACGCCGAGCCCACACTCCGCAAGGAAAGCGAGAACAGCCACGCACGTCCCTGGGCGTTGAGGTCCGCGAAAAGAGCAATCCAATCAGCCGTGTGCAGAATACCCGCGTAGGTTTTCTGGTGTTTATCGATGACGCGAGCAGGGAATGCGGCGGGAGATTGAACGGAGGCGACCGAGGGAGTGCCGCGAGGGAGGTGGCGCTGTACCGCCTGAGCGGCACGGACGGGAGAACAGGCCTGCTGGATCTCAGCATAGGCCTCCTGGATGGCGGTGACGAAGGGCAAAGGGCTGCTGGGGTCCAGGAGGTCAGGCGCTGCTGTTGCCAAAAGGGGCAGGAGCCGGCAAAAAACCGACCGAATCATGGCGATTATTTGTAATATATATATAACCCCTATTGAGTGATAGGGGCTTGTGGGGTACCGGGGAGCTATTATTGAGTGATGATGATTGAGTGATAATTGAGTGATAAAATATTGGAGTTTTTTGACTTTTTACTGACACCCGTCACGGGCTTACTGGCCCTTCTCAACCCCCGCCAACCTTGGCTCAAGGGTCGCCGGGCTTTAGAGGTGCTTTATAATGCTGGCATCCGTCACCACCAGCCGTGGGGCTGCCGCCTACCGATCCCCTCCTACTCCCGAGCCTGGGGGTGCGATGGTTCGTGACGGGCGTGAAAAGTGTGACTTCCGTTTTGCTCAACCATGACCGACCGCGGACAGCGGGGTGGGTTGAGAACTGCGGGAGAAGGTTCGGCGTTCTGCTCAACTTTTATAACAAAAGCATTCAAAAGTTGAGCAGAACGCGGGACCTCGAAAAGTCAATCTCACCGCCCAGCGCGCACCCGGGTCGATGGGCGGCGTGAAAAAAAGTGACTTCCGTTTTGCTCAACCATTACCGACCGCGGACAGCGGGGGTGTGTGAGAACAGCGGGAGAAGGTTCAGCGTTCTGCCCAACTTTTATACCAAAAGCTTTTAAGAGTTGGGCAGAACGCGGGACCTCGAAAAGTCAAGCTCACCACCCAGCGCGCACCCGGGTCGCTGGAAAACCCAGCCCTGGTCGGGAAATTCGCGGAACTTTCGTGCAGGGGTCTGCGTCCTCGCGGTGCTCGGGAAGGGAGGGAGAGGGGGTGGCGGGGTTTAGGGTCTTTTTTTCAAAAGGATGCGCCACTTTCAAAAAATGTCTAAGCGTATTTGTGGGTGTTAACCGGCAAGGGATTTCTATTTGGAGCCCTGGTCAGGCATAGTCATCGCTGCCGTTTTGGCCCCTGATTTAACGAAACGCAAACTGATAGTCACTAGGCATCTTGAACTCCCTTACTTTCTTGATATCTTCCGCTATCTCTGCCTGCTTCCCCCACCATTCTGGCTTATACTTCTCAAAGAATTCGATCATGCACTCTTTAGAGACGTAGGCGTCGCTTGCCTTCTCGTGCTCCTCGCGCCAAGTTCTCATATTAATGCCCAACGTGGACGCGAGGATGGACTCGAGGACCCCCACACACTGCTCGAAACTTAGACACCCAGGTCCGTTCTTGCTCCTCCGTCGATACCCAAACACCGACCGGAACTTCCCCTGGTAGGTATACAACCAATCCCGGTCGAGTTTGTTCACCGCCTCAGTCAGCCTCTCGCGGCTGATAGCCGTCGACGATGCACTCTTGCCGTCTAAGCAAAACTCCATGATCCCACTGCCAGCCAGCAGTTGTCTGGCCATTGTGAGGCGGTAGGCGTGATCGATCTTCTTGTTCCTGACGAGCCCGAAGACGTTCTCACTCTTCCTCGCGCGGTCGTCGACGATGCCCTCGCCAATCGCCGCCTCCCATCCGAGCTCTGTCACGCGAGAGTACTGCTCCCTGGCATGGTACGTCTCGCGAGCCTTTTCATCGGCCAGCTCCTTGATGAGGCCCTCGTCTATGAGGTCCTCTGATATCTTGTACCGGTCATGACACAGTTCGTACATCTCGACGAGCTTGCACTCGGCGTCTGTCAATATCGCGTCACGGTCACCTGCCCTCGCCGTGAGTTCGCGGTACTCCTCGGCGCTGATCATCCGCGGCTCAAACTCTCCCTTCTCTATTTTCTTCAGCTTTGGTGCCTCTTCCGACCTGCCCGCCTGGACTTCTCCTGCTATCTTGTAACCATACCGCTCCCTCAGCGTCCTTATCATAAGTTCGTCGTAATGGCTCCTTGACGCCCCTAATGCTTCTAGGTTGCGGCACAGTAAATTGTACGCTGGGGATGTGTCGCCAAAAAGGCGCTCCCCGTCCTCGCCCCATGAACTAATGACGCTAGATTTCAACCCTTTCATCATCATGAACATCTCGTCGACTTGTTGGCGAGTGTGGCTCTTGATCAGCTTGAAATCCGCAAGCGGTCTGGTTGCGGGCGTGGTCGAGTCGAGGTAGAAAACGTGCACGTCGCCCTCTCGCAGCTGCCTTACGCGGTGCATTTGTTGGAGTGTAGTGGTGTATGGGGCGTGCTTGTCACTGTTCCGAGCCATGACGATCATCGAGTCGAACGTGGGAAGGGTGTACGAAACGCCAACGGATATGGTCGGACTGTACTCGAGGTATTGGACATCTTTCCACGCCTCGTTCGCTCCCAGGTCGAGGTCGCCCTTCGGCGTCTTGCTGGTGTATCGGCGCGTGTTGACACCGTTGAGAGAGTCTCCGAGCTGTTCGCGGACCCTGTCGAGAGTGCCGCCTGCCTCAGAACTGACCAGCACGAACGTCTTGCCAGCGTCCAGAAACTTCTTTGCCTGCTTCGACGCCTGGTATATCCACTCCTTCTCGCACCCCCTCCCTGGCTTGATGCATGTAAAATGTAACACCCTGTTAGTAGGTCTAACGTACTCGTTGTTGATGACGCGAAAGTCCGTGGCTGGTCTGTGGGACCTGATGAAGTTAACAGCCCCTGCCGTGATGTTGGCATCCGATGCTATCAATACTTTGGCGTTCGTGATGATGTCCATGAGTGCCTTGAAAACGTTCTCTCGGTCCCTCATGACGGCATTAGACAAGGCGTTAAAAATGCTGTCGACCTCGTCCAAGATAACGACGTCGAATCTGCGGTCCTGTAGGCGCAGGATGCTGTTGAGGACTACCAGCACGCGTGGGTGGGTGATCCAATAGTCATTGGCGCCTTCCTCCTTGCGAGAGTTCTTGAGATAGTTGAGGAAGTATCTGTAATCAGCCAGCAGTTCAGCACGCGTTCTCGTTTTGCCGCCGTTCAGGGCTGGATCAATGACATCTTTGTTGAGGTTGTACTCTTCCTGCCTGGATAGGGAGATGTTGGCGAACATCAGCAACACTCGCGCATCTTTGTAGAGATTGAGGACCGCCGCGATCATGGCGCGGTTTGCCTCTGATTTCCCAGTGCCCATGCTCGACTGGGTGATGTACGTGAGCTTCTCGGTGCTGCCTGGATGGAGGGAGTGCACGATCGGCGCCAGGTCGAAGTGGCGCACCTTCCCCTCGCTGTACACCTCGGTGAACTCGACCTTGTCGGAGATGTACTCGAACCGGTCGGCGATCTTGATATGCGTCTTGCACGGTTTGGGCTTCTCGGCCCAACAGGTGTACGCCACCTCACCGTCGCTATACTCCTCGACCCTTGGCCCGTGACCTGGACTGTTGTGGCTCTCCTTGCATATCAGACACTTGGTGCCTGGGTCCAATGTAAAGCGAGAGACTTTGACGGCGCCCCCGCGCATAACAGAAAACTGTTCCTGTGTATTCATGTACCTGGACCCTGGCGACACCTTCGCGATGGCCTCGACTGATCTGGCGACTTTCGAAGCGTCCACAAACGTCCCAGAAACGGTTTTCCACATAGAGATGGACGCACTGGGAGCCCTCCTTCCAGCGTTTCCGGATTTCTTCATGTAGTGCTCCTTCCACCCCTCGGGCATCTCGACGGTCTGGACGCCTGTCTGGTCGGTTGTGGGGTAAATGTTGACTAGATGGTCCTTGATGTCGTCCGACCCGCTGATGATGCGCAATACCGCGTTGGGGTCGTGCTGGCCAAACTTGTGGTGGCCCACCATCCGAAAACATCTGTTTTTCGTGTAAATCGACTCATCGATAACCAGCTTGATGTTTCCATCCGTCGCGCAGTCCTTGGGGATGTCCGCAAACGTCTCCCATTTTTTCTGGATGTACGGCCAACCCTTCTCTCGGTTGATGAGGAGCGCCGCGTCTTTGTGAAATGTCGAGTCGGGGTCGAGGAAGTGGCTGCGGACATAATAGCCAAATTCGTTGATGATGTAGTGTCTCGCGGCCAGGTCGGTGGTTTTTAGGTATTTGACCACTATGTGAAATGACACCTTCATGCCGTCTCCTTTCTCTCTCGGTGAGCCTGAGATGAGATACTTGAAGCCGTCTGGGTTTTTTCCAGCACATCGAAGCAGAAGGCCTCAAAAATGCGTATGAAGTGGTGGAGCACGTCTGGGATGTCCTCTCCTTTTGGGTAGATGTCATCGAGGTCGAAGTGCATCCAGGAGGGGTGATCCTCCTTGACCATCTCGTAAAGGCAGTGCATGTCGATGTGTGGATGGTCGATACACTCCTTGTGAATTTCCATAAGGTGTTCGACATCCCTGACGCTCGTGTACTTTTTGGCTGTTTTCTCGTCCTTGTCGAGGGCTGCCAAGAAAGGATGGCCTAGTTTCTCTCCATTGTCGATTGCCATCTGTTGGGCTGGGAGCCAGCGCGGGTTGTACTTCAGGTAAACTTTGGTCGTCATGATGAATGTGTGTATACCTCTATGCTTAGATTTTTTTTTCTGGCTGGACTCGGGTTGGAATTTTCTGGGTTGGACAAAAACTTGGATTTTATTAATCAATAAAAGAATAGACTTTCTCAATGGTCGAAAAAACCCGGGACTTTTATAACTACGTTATAAAAGGGTGACAATCAATTTTCAACAAGTGAGCGAATCAATCATTCCTCATTCTTTCGTATTGGATCTGGACGTTGACCGAGTGCGCCATCATTTTCGCAAACCGCTTCCTCGCCGCCATGCCTGCATTCATGACAAATTGGGTCACGAAAGCCTGGCGAGCGTTGTCGACGCCGTGGAAATGTTTGCGGAGGATCGCGCCGAATGTTTCGACTGACATTGGGGCTTTTTTGCCTCGAGAAGGCATGAACAAGTAAGGCCTGTCTTTCCGCATGTCGAGCGCTTCTCGCAACGTTTTCAGATTCTTGGGGACTACAAAATCTATCGCCCCGAGGACCGGCGCGGTCTTGTGGGCGTTGATGATGAACCTGTACTCTTTTGGGATGTAGCCGTTCTCGGTCTTTCCCAATTCTTTCGCCGATTTCACAATCCGGGCGTCGTGGTAGTCGAGCCTGACAGGTGGCAGTTCTTCGCCGGAAAAGTAGAGGAGGCCGATGAGCGCCTTGTCGCTCTCCAAGCCCTCTTTGACGGCCTTATCTCGCAACTCGACGAGCTCGGGCCATGGGTGGGCTGGTGGCTTGTTTTCGCTCACGAATTCCGCGTTGGCCTCGAGACCTTCCTGGGACGTCGCCATGTCCTCCACGTAGGCCTCGCGCACGTCTTGCGGGATCCTTTTGCCGGCATCCATCTGGTTATCGATCGAGTTGATCGATGAGAAAAGGTCCTTGGCGTTCGTCTTCTTGGTGATGGCGCGGTCCTTCTTGCCGCCCCTCTCGGAAGGCTCAGACAGGGCGTCTACGGCCTCGCGCACTTTCTTGGTGTCGAGGAGGGGCGTCACAGGTTTGGCACCGTCTTTGTCTGGTTCGTATCCTAGATGCCTGAGGATCTTTGTCAACCGCGCGAGGTATGTCTTCCCAGAACCCCTCGAAATCTGCCCCTTGGCCCTCTGCGCCCTCTTCCTTCCCGCCCCCTCAGCGGGGCTTAGCGTCTCCGGCAAATTCGCGACCATGTTCTTGGCGTCGTCCAAGGACCAAAGGGCGGGGTGTGCCAATGTCTTCTTAGGCGGCGCGGGCTTTGAAGGTGCTTCCTGGGGTTTGCACTCCTTTTCTGGGAGGCCGACGACTGCTCGCACCTCGTTGACCTCTTCGCAATCTGTCCCGTGTTTCTCCAACCACTTCTCGGTGGGTGTCCACTGGTCCTTCTTGGCCATCGCTCTCATTCGCTGTAGGGCGGCCTTCTCTGGGTGTTTGAGCCGATAGCGGGCCTGCGCTTCCCGGCGTTGGCGGAGTTCTTCCTCGGACCTGACGACTTTGACCATGGCGGGTACTTATACCTATACATTAGAAAAAAATTTGGGATTTTTGAACGCACTGTTGATTTTTGTTTCGATTCTTGGGCATCGAGCTAATATTTTTAGGGTATGAAAACTTGCAGCCAAGGGTTGATGAATTTCGAGCCAACTTTTTTAAAATTTCACAAGTCCCAAAACACTGGCACCCCTTGACAAGAAGTTTTCAAGGCCCGGGAACTTTCTCTCGATGCCTGCCAAAAAAATCGGAATGGTCGAAAATGTCGGAAATCATTCCGCGCGCTTCGCGCAGACCTCTGTCACCGGCCGCCGCCCCCTTCCCACACCCTCTCGCGCCAAGTGGCGTAACTTTCTCGTTTGTAGTCCGTTTTCGACGTTCTTGGTGTCCCCGGAAAGCTCTACTCAAGGCGCACACAATGGTGCAAATAGATATCAAATCGAATAAAGAAAACGTGAGTTTTAGGTTCTTTTGTCATCGCCACCCGACTTCCCTTTCTTAGGCCTCCCCCAAGGCTTGGGAAGACCTGTTTCGGGGTCGATATTATGAGTCCTCGGCTTTGTGTCCTTCGACCCCGCGGGCCTACCACGCTTCTTGGGGCTCCGAGGGATGACTTCCTTTTTGATTTTCGGGGGGCGAGGGGCCTTTGGCGGAGGGGGGGGTTGCGGGGTTTGCGTTTCATGGCGATGATGTGCATCAACTTTTGGCGGCACTCGTGGCCTATCCCGGTATGCGTGGGGGGCAGCTCGCCGTCGTACCCGCACTCTCGCACAAACGCCGCCATCCTCTCGTGGACCTTGGTGCTATTCTGGCGCCGGTCAGGTAGCGCACGAGTGTGGCCAGGTTGAGCACCAGATCTCGGCGGTCGGAACTGCCACGGTAGGAGTTGTTATTCACCTTGAGCCCCGCGCAATTGTGAGTGGCTGGGTCTGGGAGGCTATATTGTGGGGAGGGCGTCGTGGGCTGAGAAAATGCCTGCTTCAAGTCCATCGCAAGTGTATAGTAATAAGAATAGATTTTATTTTTTCAGGACCAAGTAGGTATCAAAGTTTTTCCTATAGCGTTTCGAGTCGTCTGGTTCGTCGTTGTCGACCGCGAGGAAGTCGTGTGGGCTGTTTTGGGTGGCGTACTCCCACAGTGCCAGGAAGTCCTCTGGTGACGTGTGACCCGCCGATTCTTCTGCGATCTGTCGCGAGGCCCGCCGGTCCTTGGTGCGGAAGAGCACGAGGAACGAGACGTTGGCGCGGACGGACCTCGGAACTCCCGCGCTCGTGAATGACTGGTTGACGAAGACCATGGACGTTAACAGGTGCCGGTGTTTGAATGCAAAGGACGACACGGGACCTTTCGAGTCCGCCCGGTAGAGCTTTGACCCCGCCATGTCGTCGATGAGGATGATCGAGGAGGGAGGCCCGTACTGGAACCGCGTCTCGGGCTCTTTGAACTGAAGCCTGTCGAGGGTCAAAAACATGTTGAGGTCCATGTCTTCTTCGGTCTTCTGGCCGTCTAAGAACTCCTTCTTGAACTTTTCCCACACCTTCAAGTCCCGCTGGTACTCCTCGTATTCCGTGAGGTCTTTCTTGATGTCCGCCACCATCTGGTTGAAGCTGTCGTCCGTGTACGTCTCCATACTCATGGCGGGCGTCGGAAGGAGCTTGTACTTCGGCTCGGTCGTGGCGGACCCCGAGATCAGGTACAGTTTGTCGAAAGAGTGCGCGTCGAAGTACGCCTTGACCATGTTGATGGCCGCCGTCGTCTTCCCGGTCCCTCGCATGCCCACAAAAGAGGCGATAAAGTGCAGCCTTGGCGCGTTGGATGGGACCTGGCGGGTCTTGGCGTATTTCAGCTTGAGGTCCTTGTTGGCGAGCGGCGTCTCGATGTGGATGCTCTCGATTTCTGGCATTTATTAGAAGGCAGAGATTTTTAGTCGTCGTTGAGCGAGGCCAGCAGGGATGCCCGGATAGCCAGCATCCTTTGCTCGTAAGGCGTGAGAGTCGGCGCGGTCTTCACGGCAGGCGGAGGGGCTTTCGGTTTGGCGGCCTGTTCGCGCTCCTCCTGCTCGACCTCGTACTTTGGCTTCTTCCCGCGGCGGCGGGGTCGAGGGGTGTCCGTCGGAGTCTCGGCGACCTCCTCGGCGGCCAACAGTCGTTCTATCCGGAACTTGTTTCGCTTCTCCTCCAGCTCGAGCTCGACCAGTCTCTGCCGCTGGAGTTCGAGTTCCTTCTCAAGGACCTTGCGCTTGGTGATCTCGGCCTCGCGCTCCTCCTGGCGCTTCTTGGCGCGCTCCTCGTTCCTCTTCTGGTGGTACGGCCGCATCTTGTCCCTGAGGGCCTGCTTCTGCTCCTCGGAGAGTTGTGCGCCCTTCTTGTACTTCACAGCCTTGCTAACCTCCTCGGTCTTTACGGGCTCCTGTGGTGCTGTCGATTCCGCGTCGGCGGCGGCGGGGCTCGTTGGCGAATCTGGGGCGTCTAGGACTGGGTTCATTGGCGCTATAGTTAATGTCTTAGATAATATTAGAACAACATGGTCGTGGTTAGCGGGAATCCTGCCAATTATAACCTGAGCACAGGGCTCGGAGAGGACACGGTGGACGAGCGAATTGCGGACCTCGAGAGCGATCTCCAGTCCCTTCAGCTGCAGGTCCACCCCTTCGACTCGCACATCACCGTTAACACGTCGTTCGTCACTGCACCTATTCTTAGGACTGAGTTCAACTCAGTCCTATTCTTAGGACTGAGTTTTTGGGTTTCGTAGAAAATTCGCCCAAGTCGGAATGTTTGTCAAAAAAATTCCCTCAAAATTTATTCAAATACTACGTGAAATGACCTTTCTTAGACATATTTTTGCGATTTTTTTGGATTTTGTTTGGGCGGCTAAATGTACGGTCAAAGTACAGGTGGTAAGGGTACTTTTTCACGTGAAACGTGAGTTCCGGAAATGCACGACCTAGCCATGGCGGCTTGCGCCCATGCATGCAGTTTACGTTTGCGGACGATTTAGCTGGTAAAACCCAGGAAATAGATTTAATATGTCCTAAAGATGACACAAACCAATTTTTAGCTCCCGGGGATGCGATTTACCAGGTGTCGGCACTGCTCTTGCTGGAAAAAACTGCGACCAGGCAGGTTGACGGAATTGATGACTAAATTTACTTTACGGTGCAGTTCGAAGGGTTTATATGCTTCTTTCTACTTATTATCATGCATGTGTGTAGAATTAAGTCAGTGGCAGTAAAGATTTGATGATTTCGACCACTCTGTCATGTCATGGTTTGTGTGCCGCAAGTGTCACTTTTGCGGGCACCGCCTGGGCCAAGATAACGCCATCCGTGCACGGTAAAGCTGAAATATCGTCACCTCATCGTTTTGTTATGTTCTTACATGAGTTTGAGCTTGCAAGGCGCTGTCAGTTTCGAATCTTGATGCGCTTTCTTGACCGTTGCCTGCCCCTCTCTAAACCCCCCATTTTTTATGATGTTACCAGGCATTTGCCTTACCCTAGTGTACTTTTGCAGTTTTTTAGGCGCTGTATGGGTTTAAATACCTTCATAGATGTTAGTTATTCTTTTGCTACGTTCATACTGCGTGATTGTATGGCCATGGGCTGCATCCAGCGTGCTTTCAAGCTTATACGGGTGAGTGAAGAATCTTGGTGATAAACCACTGTCATCATGTGCCAGCAAGTATGTTGGCCATGCCATGGCAAGGCAAAACAGTGTTAGCCATCTCTATTCTTGTTAAAAACAATTGAAATATGCTTAACCTACCCATTATATTGGTGGTTAAGGCTCATAATAAAACCCTTTGTAGGTAGGTAACAATGCCCATTCCCTACGTGCGTGCATAGGCTCTCACACATATACTAAGGTATAATATAACTGCAATATGATGATGCAAGTATGTTTTCCTGTTATGCTAGAAGGGAAATGAGTTGATTGGCATGGTTGGTTGCCACGGTGGTGTGTAGTATGACCGCACTTACATGCTTGCACATTGCTAGCAACCTCGAAACCCATTCTTAGGGCTGGTGGTTTTTGGTGAGTTTCAGGTAGAGGCTGTGGCCAAATTGAGCCCAGTTTTTTGCCATGTTTCAAGAACTGTATTGTTTACACGCCTATATTTTTTCAACATGCATATGGATTTTATTGAATTTTCCCAACTCGTCCTTCCACAGAAAATTGCCAAATCGCGAGCATGGGTTGACACCCTTGTAAAATTTTACATGATTTGGTCAACATATGATTTTTTAGGCATATGCCCAAGCATTAGCATGATATTGAGTGCTCTGATGCATATCAAACATATGGGGTACCCCCCTACCCTTACCGCTACATGATCTCAAAGTTGGCATACTCAGTCCTAAAAATAGGACTGAGTTTTGACGTACGACGTGTTAACGGGGTCCGCTACGTATACCCTAGCGCCCCGACGCGAGTGAGACTGGGCGACAACTACAGCGAATGGTCGGCGGTTACGACGGGCGAGACAAGCGGGATGTTAGAGGTCGACGGGGGCATCGTCGCAGATTGGATTCGGATTTCCTCTTTGCGACTGCTCGACCAATACGCGACAATTTCCGAGATCGTCGCAGACCGAATATTGACGCGCGATCAGATCGACTGGCTATTTGATAGGCACAGTGTTGGATACACCACATTGCCCAGCCCTAGCGCCATGTTCACGATCCAATACGAGAACGGCACCTTGTCTGCCCCTGGAACTACGTTCACGATCACAAACAATCAGGATATCCGCATACTTCTTCCCTACACGGTCACGGGAGGAGACAGCGACGGGAAATGCACGTACCAAGTCCAGGTTCTTGGGGCTTTGGATCCGATCAACGCAAGCCAGACTGTAGACGGTCCTCACATGGACGAAATCCATTTTGGAAGCACCGGTCATGCGTATTTTGGAAAACTGATGAGTTTCTCTCAGGTCGGGTTTGCGACGACTAGGGACCTGAATAGGATGCAGAGACTCTCTAACGGCCTCCACATCACGCGCACATACGCCCCTCTAACGGCCTGGGACATAGGGCGGATCGACCAGCCGACCGAGAGTTACTGGAGAACGACCGCGCCTTACCAGACGTGGGTAGTCGTTGGCGACGGCGGTGTGCCGCCTCTAAAGATAGGGATCAAGAACACAACGCCGTGGGCTTATCAACGGAAACTGCCCATCTCGTGGAAAGTCGACGATGTCGCGTTAACCGACGCCGCGGGTAGTTTCCAGCTTGACGTGGACGGGGGACTGCGCGGAGAGGACGCGGTTACGTGCGCGTTGACGTCGGCGGATCATGGGAAGCTCGTGTCGGCCAATGTGACGATCTATAACGACGCGACGATGGCTACGTCTACTACCCAGCGGAAAATGGCCGTCGTGGGCGTGGTGAAGACAGACCCGCTCGTCGCGGCGATTCGAACTCCCAGCCATTACTTTACGACGACGAGACCGGCGAGGATCGGCATGCAGATGTACGCAGACCATTCCACGGGATGGGGCGACGGCGCGCAGACGCCCGCAAATTACGAGATCGTCGCGGACGGGTCCGTGATCGGATCCGTGACCGGCGCCGGGGTTTGGGACTATCTTCTGCCACACTCGTCGCAGGAGACGGTCCAAATCACGCCTCGTTTCTCGTGTCCTCGCGACGCCCCGCACTTGACCGGAGAGACCGTGACGGTAAGCGGACCGTCCAAGACGTTCCATAGCCTCCTGCATTTCTCGCGAGATCCCGCTACGACTTTGCAGCCGACACACGACAAGTACGAGTTCACGCCCGATCCCGCGAGTTTTTACGGGCTGGCCGCGAACGATGTCACACCTCCTGAGAAGTGCGTCGTGTTCAGCGACCAGGAAATCGACGGTCCGTTTGTCCTGTGTTTCGAAATGATCGTCCCGTCCGGCACCGCATTTGTCTCGCTCTCGGATCACAACGACATAACGGGAAAGTACCACCCCGCTTTCACGGACGGTCACAACTGCTGGAGGAATCAAGGAGCAGCCGACAACTGGTGGTCGGTTTGTGGGATCAATATCGACAAGACGAACGGGAAGATCGGGCTATATCAAAACCGGAAGATCGCCACTGAGTATACACTCGACGCGACGTGGGCAAGTAAGACGATCTTCTGGATAGCGTTTAGGAGACGGTCCGATGGTTTAATTGATCGATACATCTCCTATTCCGCTCCCACTGGTCTGAGCAGTATGACTAAGCTAGCGAATTCCGTGACAGGCATTTTCACAGCCTCTCCGACTGGGATCATAGCTCCGTATGCGCCTGGTCAGGTGAGGTTAGTTTTTCATCTGGACAGCGCCCACCAGACGATTATCAACGCGTGCGAAATAATCGACAATACGAACAATGTCGAGTTCATCTCGCTTACGACCACGAACTCAACAGGCCTTTACTCAACATCTGGAAACACTCTGCGGCTCACTCACCGCGGCACACAATCGCTAATTTGTTCGATCATGGGCCGTAACTACTTCTCCTCTCCTGTTCCCGGGGTGGCGAACCTTTATTACACGGAACTTCTGACAACGAAAGATAACATCGTCCACGCCGTCGCCAAGTTGCCGCCATACAATCATGGGAATACGCCCATGACGTACCCAGTTGCTGTCTACGGGGTACTACCAGACCTCCCACACATAAAAAAGTTCACAGTTGATTTGTACTATAACTCCACGTCTCTAAGTCATACCAACCCCGTAAGCACCATTATAAAGGGCGCAGATTGGGAGGGAGGCACGCTTTCCGCGGCAAATTGGATAAGTGGATCGACTAGATGGATCGTTGTATCCATCGAATTACCGACGCCATTCTCTCCTTCTCTAGGAGGTCTAACGCACTTGTTCACTGTGACGTTCACGCCAACGGCTTCTTTTAATCCACATTCCACCCTCATCATTACGTCCTCATCGACGGCAAAGTTTTATGGGGACGGGGGTTTTCAAGTAGGCACGACATCATACCTCAATGAGGCTGTCTACACAGACGAGCGCGAGGCCCATAGAATCCCATTCTCGATAACCGGGATGCGAACGGTGGCCTATGACTACATGCAGCCAGAGCTCTGGGAACTCGGACCAAAGGGAACTCTGAGCTTTCGAGATCAAAACGGGGCTGTCATATCGCCCCCGACCACACTTAGCGCGTTCTATCTCCGGGTCCATTTCACGCAAGGTGCGCCCGCCCTTCTGGACATCGGCCACCCCTACAGACTTCTGCCAGATGCCGTGAATTTCATTTATGGGCCTGGCACAACCGGCAGGCTCCTTGTCGGTCCATCTTGGCGAGTCGCGCCTGGTTATGACGAGGCTGACGGGGTGTATGAGATACTCTTGAGGGTGGATAAGCCGCTGGGTTCTGGTAGTGCTGTGGTGTATCTCGACCCGCCCCTCAAATGCAGGTCCAAGTCAGGATTGCCGGCAAGTGGGGAGATATTTGGCCCAATCACGTGGACTGTTTAAAATCTTAGTACAGTGTTATAAAGCACATGATGCCTCGGAAGACGTCAAAACGCCCAAGTAAGAAAGCACACAAGCCTCGCCGCAAGGTCCGCACCACTGCCCAAATGCCCACGACGAGCACGATGACCAACTCCATCATCATCCACTCGACCCCAGTGCGCCGACCCGCCAAGAAAGGCAAAGTCGCCGAGACCCGCGGGTTCAGGGACGCGATGTTGATGTCCGCCATCATGGCAAACGCTAAACCTGTCGCGTACCCTCCCTTGTCCGCCTATGACCAAAAACCTGAAGCGGCCGCTCCAGTGTCTGTCCCAGTAGCACCACCAGTAGCTGCCTCGCCAGAACCAGCGAGACTTGAAGGCGGGTCGCGATTTTCTAGTATCGACTATGAATGTGCCGATTGCGGGTTAAAGCCAAAATCAAATACACAACAAGGACTGAACCAGCATCTGAGAGCAATGATCAAGAAGAAGGAACCGAAGCACGTATCCGGGGCCCTTAGACGGGGGGAGCTTACTGGTATTAGTGGGTCTCGTGAATCTCCCCTGTAAAAATTTCGAATGCTATATTGCAAAGGTCTATGAATATGGACAACCTCTTTTCCGACGCCGAGATGCTGCAGATCGCCCAGTGGATGACACTCTACCCCGACACCCCTCGCGAGTTCATCGAGGCAGCCATGCTGTACTGTAGGAGCAAGCCGCTCACCGGGAAGGAGAGGAGGGTCCTAAAGAGGAAATCGCGTGGGCTTGCGGGAGAGAGTGGCAAGGTCGTGATCCACGGCAAGAACGAAATAACTTCTGAAGTCATTGTAGAGAATGAAGGAGTACGTTCAGGAGTGCAGGACGTTGACGCTGAGGACCGAGAACAGGACCAGGGGCGGTCTACATGATCCAATTTGGGACATCCCTGCTGGCCTGCTAGAGGATTACCACGACGTGGGGCTGACCTTGCTGACGATTCCCTACGAGCAGACACACATCAACAGCAATAACAACACCTTTGAGGTCACGATGGCGACGGCGCACACGGTCTCACTGCCGGTCGGGTCGTGGACCACCATCGAGAACCGCCAGAACATCGAGACGACTTTATTGACAATCGACAGCAGCTTCACAGTCACCTATGATCGGGCCAATAGTCGGTACACGTTCGTTGCAGAGAGTCCGTTCCAGTTCCTGGTTGGCGAGTCGGTCGGGCGGGTCCTCGGGCTAACACCCGGCATTCATCAGTCGAATGACCAGTTCGTCGTTTACAGCAACCGACCAGCCACGAACGGGCGGCTGCGGGCCGTGTATGTTTACTCGGACATCGTGCGCGGGAATGTGGTTTCGGCGACCCACGGGACGGTCTACGGCGGTCTGTTGGCGTGTTGTCCGAACCTGTCCAAATTTCTCGAGCCCATCATATGGCAGGCGCAGAGTCCACTGTGGCAGCACGTACGAGACTCACCTAGGTCGATCAGCCTGCGCCTGTTAGACGAGGACGACGCACCGATCCAGCTGTACAGCGACTGGGTGGTTCAGCTGACTTTCCGGATATCCCCGCAAAAGGCCATGGGGGTCGAGGCGCGGAAGATCGGGGGTATTCTCAAGTACATGGCGCTCGACAAGGACGTTCTGCCTGCGAGAAGATTATCTAACCAGGTAGGTATAAACGAAGAGGATGAAGCTTGATTTCGGCAAAGTCGTGAGCACCGCGCGTAAAATCGGACACATGGCGGGGGACGCGATCAGGAAAGTCGGCGAGGGCGCGCGGTTCATCAAGGGTGCCGCCGGTGCCGCGGACGCAGCTCTCGGGCACGTTCCCAGCAAACTCCTCGAAAGCTCCCCAGTCTTGGGAACGGTCTACAAGGCCGCGAAGACCGGACTCGACGCCCTTTCGCACATCGAGAGGAAGGTGGACGCGCACAGGGCGTCCAACCCGCTGCTTGGTAAGTTCCTAAGCTAGCCGGATTTTTATCTAAGGTAGAAGGTATACAACACACACCATGTCTTCTGACGGTTCTTGGTACAATCGCGCGATCCCGAAGTCCATGCAGTACCTCATTAAGACGCTCGGTCAGCACTCCACGTCCCGCGTACAGCTCTCCACGCTCTCCGCCAACTCCGGCATCAAGCAGGGGTCGGTGGTGGCGGTCCGGCTGCCTACCCATGGGTTTGCCGACCTTCACTCGTTCGCCATGTTCTTTGAAGCGACACCGACTACGACGGCTGGTTTTTGCAAGTTTCCACCGTACACGTCTTCGCTCATCAGGCGGCTCGAGGTGCTGGTTGGTGGCCAGTCTGTGGACTCGATCAACGATTACGCCCAGCTCTTCAACACTTTGTTGACGGTCCATGGAGGACAGGGATTTATCAACTCTCAGGGGCCTGCCGGTTGGTCTCTCAACGACGCGGCTAACGTAACCCTTACAGCGAACACAGCACAAAAAGGTATTATTGACAACTGGCTCGGGTTCTTGTCCGGCGACCCTCGAATCATCGACCTCAGTCTCTTTCCACCGATCGAGATCCGCATCACGCTCATGGACGGCGGGGTGATGATCCCAGGAGCTGCTAACGCTGGTGCTGGTATTGCGGCTGGGGCTGGTCTCGGGTTTGAGCTGAAGGACATCCACTTCTCGATCGACACGTACAGGTTCCAAGAGGATGTGGTCTCTCAGATCTTCGCGTCTCGGCTGGCTGAGGGTGGCACCTTGCCGTTCAGGTGGAAGACCTGGCAATCGACCAAACAGACGATTCCCGGCGACACCTACAGCATCAAGGCTACCCTCTCGTCTGCATCCGCGTCAAAGTTGTTGGCTGTCCAGGTAGCAGCCGCAGCTGATGTGGCAAACGCGCGATACAACACCATGTTCGCGCACACCGCCGACGGCCTCACCGGATTCCAGTTCGACATCAACGGCAGCAATCAGACACCAGCGTACAGGATGGGCATCACAGAGGCATGGGTGAACCTGGTTAGCGCCTTCAATGACCAGGGGAACAGTCTGTCGTGCGCAAGGGCAGACATCAATCCCGAGACATGGGCTGGTAGCGATTTCGTCATGGCTTGTCACCTCAACATGCCATGTGCTGGCGCCGAGTACCAGAGCGGTCTCGATCTACGGGGCACTGCATCGGTAGTGACTCTGCGCGTCGACAGCGCGGGTGCGGGTCATGTCTCGTACATCTTCGTAGAGATGGAGGCGAAGATGGACGTCGGCGCAGGGCGGCAGGCGGCCGTGTACCTGTAAAAATGTCTGATGGTTAGTGTATAGCATTCGATGGATTATCTCAAGGACCCGCGATACACCGCGAATCCTCTCAACAGAGTCACGCTGGTCTTCGACACCCCTGAGCTGGCCGATAATGGCACGGCGACTAACTTGCCGGCCAAGAAGGGCCCGCTGATGGAACCCAAGTTCCAGTATCCTCTGCCAAAAAAATAGTGTCATTGTGGTAGTATACTAGCTCCATGTCGTTTGAGTATGGTGTTTGTCCTGCTTTGATGCGGAAGAAGCGTAAACCGGTAAGAATAGCGCCGTCAATCACATTAACAACTACAGGAGGATCAAATCCCAGCGCCTCCCCGATTGCAGTAACAGCAACATTCAGCCAACCAGTCACCGGTTTCGCCTTGGGTGATATCGCTGTCATAAATGGTACTGCATCCGGTTTAACGGGTAGCGACACCTCCTACACGTTCACGGTGACTCCGGCAGTCGCTTATTCACTGACAACCGTCAGCGTTGGAGCAAACGCAGCAATCAACACGCTAGGAATCGGCAACACGGCCTCCTCCACCCTCTCCTTCACGTACTCGCCCCCTCCGACGGTGACTCTCGCGACGACCGCGGGCTCGACGCCCACCACCAGTTCCGTGGACGTGACCGCCACGTTCAGCAGGTCCGTCACGGGGTTCGAGCTGGGCGATATCACGGTGACAAACGGGACAGCCGCCAACCTGACCGGCAGCGGGGCGTCGTACGCCTTCCAGGTGACGCCAACTACAGCCAATTCTGCCACGAACGTTAGCGTGGGCGCGGGTGCTGTTGTTGACGCATCGACAGGGAACGCCAACGTGGCATCTAACACACTGTCGTTCACGTACTCGGCGAATCCGTCGGTGACTCTTGCGTCCGGAACCCCGACGGGTGCCGTTTACCCAGTCACGGCCACTTTTAGCACGTCGGTCGCCGGGTTCTCGTTGGGCGACATCACCGTAACCAACGGAACCGCGTCCAACTTGTTGGGAAGTGGCGCCACGTACACGTTCGACGTGACCCCTACCATGTCTGACTTCGCGACGACGGTAAGCATGGGCGCGGGCACCGTGACGAGCGCGACGTCAGGGCTTGGAAACACGACATCAAACACACTGTCATTCACGTACAATTACAACCCGGCAACGGACCCCGCACTGTTCGCGTGGTACGATCCGTCCGACAGCGCCACGATGTTCAGCGACACGTCCGGCACGACCCAGCAAAACACGGCGGGCGGGAACGTAATGCGCGTGAACGACAAGGGGCCGAACGGGTACCACATGACTCAGGACACTTCCGCCAAATGTCCGACGTTGGCAACGACGGAACTGAACTCGAAACAATCCCTTCGCTTTATCAACTCGCGCGCGGGCTACTTAACGTCCGCAAGCACCTTTTGGGGGGCGATCGGGACCAACACGAGCATCCTCCTAGTCGCCAAACAGCTAACGACTGCGACGTATCCAGTAGTAGGGGGGTATACGGGTGTCAGAGGGTATATGCTTGGGTCGTCAAATAACAATAGTTATGTAGTAGTGTACCATCCAGATGTACAGGCCGTTGCCATCTTCCCTCCCAATAATGTATACGAACTCGTGTGCACCAGGGCGGAATTCTTCGACAACGTACCACACGTCATGGCGATTTCATGCAACAGCAGCACAAATGAGTTTGTCACCCGCTTCGATGGAAGAGCTGGTTATAATAGAATTGGATCGGACCCTACGACTGGTTCAGGAAATCTCTCTATCGGAGGAGAATCGAGCAACGCAAGTCGTGCCTTCGATGGGTGGATTGGCGAGATCCTAATCTACAACACCGCCAAAACGTCAGCGGAGCTTGAACGGATCCGCGGATACCTCGTGGCCAAGTGGGGCACTCCCGCCGCCATCCCAGCGTAGAGAACTTTAATAAGACTAGAACTATTATCTCTTATAAGTTGTAATAAAGCCATGGATTATCCCACATTTTACCAAATCGCTTTAGATTCTGTCGCGTCACAGAACACAATCGACGAGTACAATGGAATTTATTCTTTCGATATCAAGCCAGACCCAAGAGCGCCTATCATAGACAGCACATGGCGCGGAGGGGTCCATTTCGCATATCTCAAGGACGTGGAAAACCAAGAAAATTACTCGCTTGTCGGACTAGTTTCTTCAAGTTTTTCTGGAGGAGAGCATAACCCACAAGACAGTGTCGTGCTATGTACGGAAGAATGCAAAGATGTTGCCGCCTC
Organism: Mesostigma viride; assembly: GCA_009746045.1. Lineage (NCBI taxonomy): Eukaryota > Viridiplantae > Streptophyta > Mesostigmatophyceae > Mesostigmatales > Mesostigmataceae > Mesostigma > Mesostigma viride. The sequence continues at coordinate 2,568,757 of RPFO01000164.1, read as the reverse complement.
GTACACCGTGATAAACGACCATGCATTTTTCAACCCAAAAAACGATCACTTGTTTAGGAATGGCGGGAGACTCGAGATCGGTTTAGTGCACATTGACAGAGGAGTTGATGACAAACAATTCATCCCACTAACCCACGAGTCGTTTCTTTGCATCTTGCGTTTTGAGAAAATTCGCGGGTTCGACAAGTGCAAGTGCCATCACAAGTAGGTTAAAAAAGCTCATCATAGATTGAAACACTTCTATGGGCAACTGTTTAAAGCTTGGTTACGAGTACTCAGAAATTCTGGAGGAGTCAATAAGGAGGATGAGAAGGAGCCCGACGTACAGGCGCGCCTATGAGGTCGTGTACGCCCCTTTTGAAATCGCGCCAGACTCCGAGGGCACTCCGACTCCCGCCCCATCACCTGATAATAAACATAACTAATCAATAAAATTCTCTTTGCATGAATCTATACAGCTCCCAACATGTTCGTGACCATGAACGACATTCTGAACTGCATCGAGGCCTGCAAGCCGGGTAGTGGCGGGTACATCCAGGACGGCACTGAACGGGCCCGCAACGCCGCAGAGGTGGCGCGCATATCCTGCATCATCGCCGGAAAGCCTGACCCGTACGATGACAACTACCGTTTAGAGTTAGAACAGCTTGACAATCCTTTGACCCTCCTAGCCGCCGCCTCACGCGCACTAGGTAGCGAGGCGACCCCGGACGACGTTCACAAGGTGTGCGAGGACCTCGCGGTTCTCTCCATCATGGCCGGTTGCGTCACGGGCAGGCAGTCCATCTCTTCGCCGACATTCGCGAAGGTGAAGGAGCAACTGCAACTCTGGAGAGACATTCGCTAAACCCCGCCACCCCCTCTCCCGCCCTTCCCGAGTACCGCGAGGACGCAGACCCCTGCACGAAAGTTCCGCGAATTTCCCGACCAGGGCTGGGTTTTCCAGCGACCCAGGTGCGCGCTGGGCGGTGAGCTTGACTTTTCGGGGTCCCGCGTTCTGCCCAACTCTTAAAAGCTTTTGGTATAAAAGTTGGGCAGAACGCCGAACCTTCTCCCGCCGTCCTCACACACCCCCGCTGTCCGCGGTCGGTAATGGTTGAGCAAAACGGAAGTCACATTTTTCACGCCGCCCATCGACCCGGGTGCGCGCTGGGCGGTGAGCTTGACTTTTCGAGGTCCCGCGTTCTGCCCAACTCTTAAAAGCTTTTGGTATAAAAGTTGGGCAGAACGCCGAACCTTCTCCCACAGTTCTCACCCAACCCCGCTGTCCGCGGTCGGTCATGGTTGAGCAAAACGGAAGTCACACTTTTCACGCCCGTCACGAACCATCGCACCCCCAGGCTCGGGAGTAGGAGGGGATCGGTAGGCGGCAGCCCCACGGCTGGTGGTGACGGATGCCAGCATTATTAAGCACCTCTAAAGCCCGGCGACCCTCGAGCCAAGGTTGGCGGGGGTTGAGAAGGGGCAGTAAGCCCGTGACGGGTGTCAGTAAAAAGTAAAAAAAACTCCAATATTTTATCACTCAATTATCACTCAATCATCATCACTCAATAATAGCTCCCCGGTACCCCACAAGCCCCTATCACTCAATAGGGGTTATATATATATAGTAATTTAATTTCAGTAGTGTAGACTAACGTCAGGCTTACATCTAGCTTAGCACGTGGCCCATGCCTATGGCACGCATGTGCGCCTATCAAGGAGACAACTAGCGCAGGCCAGAAATCGCATGTGCGCCTATGATGGGACTCCCCACGGATGCATGATGAATTAAGCCAAGCTTAGCTTATGCATGCAGCTAGATCGAGCTAGTCTCTGCTGAGACGCCATTAATTAATTAAGTAAGTAAACTCGTGCTCCCGTTGGGGAGTCACGGAGCACCGGACTGCTTTTAATCCCTGTATGTGCACAACACATGTTGCCCGGGACCCCCCGGCCCGCCGCCTGCGCCCCCCTCCTCGGCCGCGGACTACCAAGTCCCCGCCTTGCAGGACGGCTGCCTTGCCACCAACGGCGTCGTCCACCTCTTCACTTAGAAGGAATTGGACGGCGCCCTTGCTCGCCTGCGGTACGTACGACGCGGCGGTCGGTGCCGACCACCTTTCTGCTGAGCTGCATGCTGAAGAGCCCGGCGGTGAGGGATCTTCTGCTGGCGTTCTGCAACCGTGTCCTGCTCGATCTCTGATGAGCCCCCGCCTGCTGAGTGGCAGACGGCCATCCGAGTCATGCTGTACAAGAAGGGCTCTGCTTCTGACCCCGGTAACTATCGGGGTGTCTGCCTCCAGAGCGCCGCGCTGAAGGTCTTCGATCATGCGTACTTGATGCTGTGCACACAGCCGGCTCCGCGCCGCGCTGGACCCACACCATGGGTGAGTCTCAGATGGGTTTCCGTCGTGGTCGTAACACTGTCACTGGCTGTATTTGTACGCCATGTCGCGCGCCAGATGATGCAGGAGGTGCGTCACCTTTGCCCTGATGGTTTGCCGCTGGTCTTCATTTTTGTCGACTATTAATTAATTAAAATCATAGCTCCGTGGGGAGCATATGTAACTCATAGCCCTGAGAATTTCTCAGGGCTATGAGTTACATATGCTCCCCACGGAGCTATGATTTTAATAATATTAAGGGGCATCTATGGGTTTGTAATACAATCAGGGCGACAACCTGCAGGTGTAGGATGTACAACTATCACCTGCTCTGGGTGCACTAGGTGCACCTGCACCTCCTTGTCGACTATATCAAGGCCTTTGACAACCGTTTCTGGCATGGCGGGGCGGAAACGGATCGAGATTCGGCTGGCGCGGACATCATCTATGCAGACGACACCACCCTCTTTGAGGACACTGGGCACGTGCAGACGTGGCTTGACTGCCTGGCTATCGAGGCCCGAGCAGTGGGGCTTGAGGTCAGCAAAAAGACGGAGGCTCTGGCAATTGGGCTCACTCACCCACCGCCCGACCTCTTTCTCCTTGACGGCTCTCGAGTCCTGTATCGGGACCGTGTCAAGCTGCTGGCCAGCCTCCTCCCCAGCTGCGAGGCTGATGTTGACCACCGCATCTCCCTCGCCTGGCACGCCTTATCCGCCAATATCGAGCCCTGTGGCGCAAGCCCCTGTCCAGACAAGATCGAGAAGCAGGACCTGTTTAAGGTCCTCGTTCTTCCGGTTCTTACGTATGATGGGGCCGAGACGTGGACCCTCACCGCCGACCTGGCCCGAAAGCTGGACGGCGCGGTCACCAACATGCTGCGATCCATTTTCCGAGTAGGATATGCTGCTCACGTCCGCAATGAGGACCTGTACCTCGGCATGCCATATATAATATCACCAGCACCATTAAGGCTGCGCTTGTCAAGCTCGGCCTCCTCGTGGCGGTCCGGCAGCGTCTGCGCTGCTTGAGCTGTGTTGTGACGGCGGACAGTCAGGTGGCGGAGGTGGTGGAGGTGGTTGCTGCTTCAGAATGCATGTCCGCCCAGATTTGGGTGGGAGGAGCATCGTCGCTGCCCAGGGCCAGCAGGTGCTGGCCGGGCGGCAACTGATGTCCTTCACCGCCCGGGCGGTGAGGCCTGCGGTGCATGCTTTGCAGGCACTCGATGGCAATGGCGTCAGTGCCACGGAGCTGGGCGGCACCTGATGGCGTCGGTGGATTGAGGCGGTGGTGGGGGTGGGGGTGGAGGCGAGGAGGGTGGAGGTGGCGGTGAATCGAGATGGCCGGCGGGGAGCTCGGTCCAGCCGGCAGCATGCGGCCCACGGCTGCCACATCCTATCTGCAGCAACTGAAGGGGGGTTGACCAGTCAACGTGCTGCGTGATGGCTTCTTGAACTGAGGTGGTGGAGGAAGGTGGATTCGGTCAAGGGGGAGGGAACCCACAGGTCGTCGGCAGAGCGCTTAAGGATGGAAAAGAGAGCGGCGAGTTGAAGGCGCGGACGGGAGGCCAGCCTGGCAGGTGGTCAGGTCCGCGGTTAAGTGGAAAACCGGCCGTCAACTCCGTTGCGGAGGCGTAATTTGGCTTCCAGCTGCTGGCACAGGGCAATGAGCGAGGCGTGCGACCCAGATAAAACACGAGCTCCAGTATCTTGATGGGGGGCTGTTGAAAATAGCCGGGCCTGTCGACGTCGAAGGTGGAAAATAACCTGTAGACGTCAAAGTCGCGCTCGGACCAGCTAGGTTCACCTGGGCGACTGCGCTTGGGTTCAGGCGATGCTGCGGGCGAGGCAAGCCCGGGAGGGACCTGGGCGACCACCATGCAGTGCGCGACTAGTGTCACCGCTGCCTTCCGGGCCTGAGGGCGAAGCTGCAGCGGCCGGAGCTGCAGACGTATTTTCAGGGCTTCGCGCAGCCGCCAGGCTGCGTTGCGTAGAGGAGCATTCGGCTCGTCATATATTGCATAATCCGAAAAATATATCAGCGTGTGCGCCTTAGAAAGACGAAGCGATTGTGATATTCACAGCCGAATTTGGTGCCCAAACGTGAAAGTTATGAGCTCAGCTGTCGGCCATGGCCGATTAACAAGATCCGCGGCTACCTCGATCGTGGCGAGGGAGTGAATGCGGTGTTCAAACTTAGCTGGGACCGCTCTAGGTCGGCCAGCAACTGCTGTGTATAGGTCATGGGAGGTTTATACCCATCTTTCTAGGAATGTCCTTGGGGCCAGGCCACTGAGGTCAGGATATGCCGCGCCGGCCCTGGTTGGCCAACCCGCTGGGGGCCGGCCAGATCGACCAAGGTCGGTGTCTACCTCACTGGTGCGAGCAAGATGTCCTACGAATGCTATCCTACGCTGCCTAATATCTCGTCCGAAATTTACACGCTACCCTAGCAGGCCGAACTAGCCCAGAATGCCATATGCCTCTTCTCAGGGATATGTGCTACATGTACTCCCAACGGAGATATGGAGGAGACAACCAACGCAGGCCAGAAATCGGGAGAATCATCCCAGCGGAGATAAGTTCAAATATAATTTAATTTAATACTTGCCGTCTGTATTTGAGAGAGTGGTACGTGTCAATGTGTGGCAAGGTTGTGTCCTGTCCCCATATGAACAGGGCTATGTACACATTTCCATCTCCATTAATATTCATATCATCCTGAACGACTCAAACGCGGAAAGATAACGGCAGGCTCAAGCTATCATGGTCCGGATTCTCCCGATTTCTGGCCTGCGCTGGTTGTCTCCTTGATACAGAGATATCACGCGACCATCGGCAAAATTTAGATTATACTTTTTAAGTGTGAATTGGTGAATTCAAGATGATAATCCATTATCTTAATGACAAATATTGCACATGCATTGGACTCAATTGCTGGCTCAATTCAGAACAGGCATCAATGCTTGAGCACATGCGCCTCTTTGTTGCGTTAACGGTCTTTCCAGATGCCATGAGTTCTCAGCATTTCTGCAAAACGACAGACGCTTCCAGAATTTCTTACCCACTGGCAAAACCCTCTGAAATGCTATGATTATTGTTAACCCACTAGCTTTGCCCATGCGCATGACACGCGAGTGCTTACTTAGTTACTTACCCACTAGTATTGCCGCTTCACCAGCAATCTGCCAAGCTCAAACGTTATTATTCCTGCTGCTGCAAGGTAATGCCCTGATGACCTGGCCACAAAAATGAATGCAAAAGAGACGGGCTTCCACCAATCCCCTGCCAGCAACGCATGCACCATCCTCACCCCCTTGACGCCAGTCATGCAAGTCCGCAATGCCCTCTTATCTTTCCAGAAGCCCCTTCACGTAGACCATGCCCTTCTCCGGGAACTTGAGCGTACGCGAGAAGCGGTCAATCTCTTCGTCGTCCCCTTGCACGATCACGTCGGTCGTCGAGTCGTCGTCCGCGGTGAGCATCTTGACCGAGACCTCTTGTTTGCGCACGGCGTTCTGCCAGTAGTACCAGCCGCTGCAGACACAGAAAAGAAACCGGGGGGGAACAGAGCCAGGTAGTGCAGGCAACGAGGTCAGGCAGGGAAAGGGTCGTGTAAAATAGTTTGGGCTATGTAGCCTAGACAGCTGCAGCAGGGGTGGACGTACAGGCCGGATTTAGTCCAAAGTCAAGAATAAGCAATATAGTAGTTTCAACAACACATGGCGCGACAACAGAACTGGTTCCTGATTCGTTAGCAAACGACCACAGACCAACCATCACTTCATGCAACACACCAAAGTCTCATGTCCATTCTTACTGCACAAGAACGCAGCAGGGATATACAGCTTTGATCCCACTTGGTACAAGCGGCAGCATGGACATATGGCGGCACTCACGCAGAGGGGCTGGCGACGGTCATGAAGTACCAGTAGTTGCCCAGCGCAGGCAGCCAGATGGAGCACACCAGCGCGGTGCTGGCCAACGCCACAAAGGTGCAGAAGGTGAGGAATGCCGCCTGCCCGCGGCTGGGCTCCAGGTTGCCCTCAAACCTGACAGGAAAGGCAGGGGAGAAGGGGATGCCGCAGGGGAAGGGGCAGGGGGGATGCACGAGAGAGGGAGTGCGCGGGGGGGGAAGAGATGGCACGGTTTAGGGGGGAGGAGGAACAGGAACAGGCAGCAAAAACAAAAACAAGCTGTGGCACGGGCGCATTCACCCTGTTTGGGTCGTTGCTCACATAGCAAGAAAATGCTGCTGTAACTGAACACCTGCCACGGCCAACACGACCAAACGGCAAGAGGCACCGGCCTGCGCCTGCAAGCCGCCCAAAACTTTCTACCAGGGTGCCATGTTGGTCATGCTGCTCACTTGCTGCTACGATCACGTCATTACAATGCATGCATACATAAGAAATCCATGTGAATGCGGTGTGGATGGCTGCATCTGCTTGCATATCTCCACCACGCATCGGGCCTACGTGATGTTGCCAATTATCACGGATGAAATATAGACAACTAGACAAAGGCTTCGCTACCCCCCACCCCCTCCCCCTCCACCCCTCGCCCGCCCACCCGCCCGCCCGCCCGCCCGCCCGCCCCCGCCGCCGCCCGCCCGCCGCCCGCCCGCCCGCCGCCGCCCGCCCGCCCGCCCGCCCGCCCGCCCGCCCGGCCGCCTGCCCGCCCGCCCGCCCGCCAAACCCGCCGCCCGCCCGCGCCCGCCCGCCTGCCCGCCCGCCCGCCTGCCCGCCCGCCCGCCAAACCCGCCGCCCGCCCGCGCCCGCGCGCGCCCGCCCGCGCACACACGCGCACACACGCGCACACACGCGCACACACGCGCACACACGCGCACACACGCGCACACACGCGCACACACGCGCACACACGCGCACACACGCGCACACACGCGCACACACGCGCACACACGCGCACACACGCGCACACACGCGCACACACGCGCACACACGCGCACACACGCGCACACACGCGCACACACGCGCACACACGCGCACACACGCGCACACACGCGCACACACGCGCACACACGCGCACACACGCGCACACACGCGCACACACGCGCACACACGCGCACACACGCGCACACACGCGCACACACGCGCACACACGCGCACACACGCGCACACACGCGCACACACGCGCACACACGCGCACACACGCGCACACACGCGCACACACGCGCACACACGCGCACACACGCGCACACACGCGCACACACGCGCACACACGCGCACACACGCGCACACACGCGCACACACGCGCACACACGCGCACACACGCGCACACACGCGCACACACGCGCACACACGCGCACACACGCGCACACACGCGCACACACGCGCACACACGCGCACACACGCGCACACACGCGCACACACGCGCACACACGCGCACACACGCGCACACACGCGCACACACGCGCACACACGCGCACACACGCGCACACACGCGCACACACGCGCACACACGCGCACACACGCGCACACACGCGCACACACGCGCACACACGCGCACACACGCGCACACACGCGCACACACGCGCACACACGCGCACACACGCGCACACACGCACACACGCACGCACACGCGCACACACGCGCACACACGCGCACACACGCGCACACACGCGCACACACGCGCACACACGCGCACACACGCGCACACACGCGCACACACGCGCACACACGCGCACACACGCGCACACACGCGCACACACGCGCACACACGCGCACACACAGGCGCACGCAAATGCGTGCTTACGTGATCGTCTCGCCCGGGTCGCCCTTGACCTTGTAGTTGTTGCGGATGAAGTAGAGGGAGATCTCCTTGGCCGTCGCATCAAGGGGGCGGCCCGACTTGTTGGGGCCCGGCACCTCGAACGTTTTCCGAACGACCTGGCAGGGGAGACCAGGGCGCGCCAACAACCAGGAGAGGGAGGCGAGACAGGGGCAAACGCAAGCAGCACGTACACAGCAGAGTCAGGTAACACGTACTGCCGGATGCCAGGGGAAGCAGGGACTCCTACATGGACTTCTTATGGTCTGACAAAGTATTCTGGCAAGCCAGTTGGAGGAAGACACACAGCGCGACGCATCGGCGTACTGGGAAAGAAAAAGTGCACTGCATAATTATGGGCGATAAGAACGAACCAGGGACGAGCTCATGGGCATGGCGTCTTACCGCGGCATGGGCTGCGTACATCCAGAGGTGTGCCGCCAACAACTATTGTGCCCTGGTACCTACTCGCAACCGGCACGCTAACCAGCAGGACAAGCACACGCCATACGCGGTCCCCCTTTGTAATTCCAGGCCTGTGAACTCCACATGGCTTTGCAGTGTCATCCATGCACAGCATGTGGTTGCAGCAGGCAAGGGAAAGTGCAGATGCAATCACACAGCTGATTTTGCCAGCTTCCACCCCCACCCGCCCTCAGGGTGTGCCATACCTTCCGCTTGGTGGTCCGCTTGATCAAGGAGTAGAGCCCTGGCAAAGAAATGATGTACAGCCCCAAGATGGTGTAGTAGGAGGCCTTGGAGTAGGACGAGGTGGAGGCGGGCTCTTCCGCCAACGCCTCCGCCGCCAGCAAAAATAGGGGGCCGCCGATGCTTGAATACAAGTTCCATGCCGGGATGGCCTCGGGGCGCCCCCCACTTGAGGTCTCAACACGTGGCTCCCCTGGGATGCTTTGATTTACGGCCTGCACTTGCAAGTCATTGGCAGATATACAATTGGGGAATGGCGAGTTAGACAGGGTATTCTCTAAGATTTACTGAATGGGACGCCAACAGGTGCCTTTCGCCCAGGCAAGTAGCCCTTCCTGCTAGTTCAATATATTCAAGAAGGCAGAGCTGCCAGAGCATAGTTTCAAGTATCCAAGCCGTGATGTTAGTATTGAGGCTGGAGAAAAACCTCGTGAAAGCTCACTTCCGCATGCATACGCTGCAAGCCACACAAGACGCGAAAGGCCAACATTGAACACAGGCCGAATAAGCATCACCTTTTCGCTTTGAATATCAATACGACAGAGTAAATTATCTGCAGCATTCCTTGGAGTTTACCATCAATCCTGAGCAGTCCGTCCTGTTCCACCACTTGGTCGACTCACCGTCACGGTCATGGAAAACGCACAGCTCAAGTAATCTTAATTCCACAGCGGCGCCAACCTAGCCACATGTGTGTTGGACCGTGTTAGCAGTAGATAATGCCTATAGTTCAACACCAGGTCCTTTTGAATGGAAGCTAACCCTCACAGAGGGCAGATAACAAACGTGGAACAAACATTGGTTAACCGAAAACTTACATCGTCATGTTGACAGGTGGCGGACAAGTTATTACGGCGAACGGTGGTAAACGGGGAAGTCCGGGCTGTACGATGAAAGATAGCAGCAGTTTTCTGCCTCGTGACTCCAGACGGCACGACAGATTGACCTTTCCAACTGGATTGAAGCTCCCTGCGGGCCTGACGCCCGACCCTGTAAACGCTCTGCGCTACGCATCCTTGCGTAAGACTGCACGAAGCTTGTGTTGCAGCCATCGTGAACCTACCTTAAATGCATAAACTTGGCTCTTCGCCTAGGTAAGACTGTGCGCTGGTGAGGATGCTGCTCTGGGAGACGTGGTATTTAATTATTTATCCAGCACGGCAAAACTGTGACACTGGGCGAGACGTGACCGGCCTGCTCGCTCTCCGAGTCTACGTAGCCGGCATGCATGTGACCCGCTCTCTATCCTCTAGTGCCCACTTCCCGTTACAAAGGGTATCCTATATGCTGTACAGTGAACCGTGAACACGGCCACCGAAAAAAGCGCCGCGCCAGAATGAGTGGCGAATGCAAGGAATGTCGACGGCTGGCCTCACGGGAGGTACCGGCAAGGCGCCAGGCGGCAACCCCTGACCCAGCGTCTGATCTGCTCTGCGCGCGACCCTGCCAATTGGCAATACATCACCGCATTCCCTGACATACCGGTAAAATTAATGCAGAATTACGTGTTGAACCAGGGTTGAACCCTTTGTGTGGATTGGAATCCACACGTTGGACCAGCGTTGGAAAAGGTTCATGACCCAGCATGGCCCGTTTGGGGAATTGCACGTGTCCTTGGAGAATCTGCTTACTAGTACGGCCTGCCACGTGCTATACGCTAGGAGCTCGGTTGGGAATGCGAAGGGCCTAGCGGCTTGCCGCGTGGCATTGTACAACGCGCAACAATGGCGCGCGTACAATTGCGCAATCTTGCGAAGTGGCTACAGGAGATTGCGCCATCTAATCACTACCCCCGTGACGCAATGTCACCGACATGTTGTTGCGTCATTAATTTGCTTATAACCTCTGCCACGTTACTTTATTGAGGATTGCATACCCAAGAGACGAGATCACTTTGACCGGTCGCAGGTGGGTCGCCGTGCGGTATAATTGAATTGCCGACCACCCACGTTGATTCCAGGCTATCGCCGGTCGCGATGGTTTGTGCAGCTGCTTCTCCAGGCATGGAGGTCCTACCGGAAACTCTGGACGTTGAGATCACGCCTGAATACCCCAGCTACAGCGGTGCGAGCTCGTGGGCAATCGATGTGCTCGCTTCCGTGTCAAGTTCTCCCTGCCAGACGGCACATGAGCAACGCACGGCTCCTCCACTGTCGCTCACCTGCGTTATCGACAAGTCTGGCTCCATGCTGGAAGGCGGAAAGCTGGAGACAGTAAAGAGCGCGCTTCTGTTCCTGCTCTCGCAAATGACCGACAAGGACAAGTTGGGGATCATCACGTACGACTCCGTCGTGTCCGAAGTCGCCCCTTTGACCACCCTGGGAAAGGGAAAGGGGCAGGAGGCGCTTCGCAGGGCAATACAAAACATTCAGGTCTGTATCTGCGTGTACCGCCTTCTTTCCTCTCAAAACGTGCATCGCACAAGCGCTGGTCGATTGAATCCCTCAAACGGCTGCAGGATGCTGCTGCCCGGGCAGGCAAGGTTACTCACCGCATCTGACGCATTGCGCAACTGCCTTGCACAACTGCATTGTTCCTTCCTGCCGCGTACCTTCAGGTGGGCGACATGACCAACCTGAGCGGGGGCCTCGCGGCTGGGATCGCGCAGCAGCAATCTGAGGCGTACGCGCAGGATGTAGTGCGCGATGCAGGGACCCTGAACCCCGGCCGACGCTCCACGTCGTCCCGCCAGCATACCTCAAGACCAGCCCTCAAGACCAGCATACCCCATCCCACCGACGCCCCTGCTCCGCGCCATGCCACCCATTCCAAGGACAGCACAGACGTGATGGTTGCCAGGCCAAGCGCAGCATTTGCTACTGCCAGCGGCCACGTGGAGCCACCTAGTGTACCGCATGAGGACCGGCACGGGAGGCAGCAACCACTACTGGAGCCCTTGTCTACTGTCCAGCCCTTGTCCGTGGCCGAGCCACTGTCGGTGGTCCAGCGCGCCAGCCAGGCGTTCCGTTCCGTAAAGTCCCGACTAGGCTCCGCTGCGGTGCTGTCACACCGTGCTCCCTGCGACCCGCCACAGGGTGCACCCCACGGGCGCCGGCTGACAGACGCCGGGCCCCGCTTCTGCGGTGGCAGGAGCGATGCGGATGACAGCGTTAGCCAGGCGGGTGCCATGGCATGTTCTGCGACGCCGGGCGCATGCCCCCACCCCCCACAGGCCGGCACGTGTGTGCAGGGAGGGCACGTGTATGGTGTGGAGGCCAAGGGGAGGGCGGATGCCAGTGGCAAGGGGGATGGTGTAGCCCAAGGGGAGGTGGATGCACCCCTGTGCTGCGTCTTCCTGTTCACCGACGGCCTGGCCAACAAGGGCGTCGTGGACAGTCGCGCAATCGTAGACAGCACAGTGCGGAGCCTGCACCAGGTGAGCGCAGGCGTCTGCGTTAGGGGGGGGGGGGATGGGGGATGAGGTATTGGGGATGGGGTTGGGGTTGGGGTTGGGGTTGGGGTAGGGTTGGGGTTGGGGTTGGGGGTGGGGTTGGGGTTGGGGTTGGGGTTGGGGTTGGGATTGGGGTTGGGGTTGGGGTTGGGGTTGGGGTTGGGCTTGGGCTTGGGGTTGGGGTTGGGGCTGGGGTTGGGGTTGGGGTTGGGGTTGGGGTTGGGGTTGGGGTTGGGGTTGGGGTTGGGGCTGGGGTTGGGGTTGGGGTTGGGGTTGGGGTTGGGGTTGGGGTTGGGGTTGGGGTTGGGGTTGGGGTTGGGGTTGGGGTTGGGGTTGGGGTTGGGGTTGGGGCTGGGGTTGGGGTTGGGGTTGGGGTTGGGGTTGGGGTTGGGGTTGGGGTTGGGGTTGGGGTTGGGGTTGGGGTTGGGGTTGGGGTTGGGGTTGGGGTTGGGGTTGGGGTTGGGGTTGGGGTTGGGGTTGGGGTTGGGGTTGGGGTTGGGGTTGGGGTTGGGGAGGCGATGTCGGGCGTTCCATAAGCCAATCCTTGATGCTCATGTCATCTGGTTCCCCGTCCCTTTCCTTGCCTTTTCACAATCATCTGTGCCTTTTCAGCACTTGCCATTTCCTCTGTGATTCGCACTCAGGCAGCACTAGTGATCCGTAATGACACACGGTCACTAGTAAAGTAACCACGTTTGCCGTAATGCTACCATGTTGGCTGCTGCCTTGTGCAGTCCACGCGCGTGCTCAGCCTGCAGCCCTCCCAAAGTGGGGAAAAGCACAACAGGGTCTCTTCCTAAACCATGCTCTGTCACCCGCTGCTCTCTCTTGTGCCTGCAGTCCACGCGTGTGTTCACCTTTGGGCTGGGGGAGGAGCATGACGGCGGCCTGCTGTCCACGCTGGCGGACGCGGGTCGCGGGATGTACTACTTTGTGCGCGACCCGCTGAGCGTGGCAGGCGCGTTCGTGGACGCGCTAGGTGGCCTCTTATCGTTGGCCGCAGAGAACACGCGCATGGTGCTCGTCCCTCTCAACGGCGCGGTGCTCAAGGATGTCGCCTCTGCCAAGTGAGTGCGCCGCCCTCCGCGCTGTGGGTGGGAACCCATGCAAGCTGTGTCCATGCTCTAGGGTGGAACTCATGCAAGCTGTGTCCATGCTGTAGGGTGGAACTCGTGCAAGCTGTGTCCATGCTCTAGGGTGGAACTCGTGCAAGCTGTGTCCATGCTCTAGGGTGGAACCCATGCAAGCTGTGTCCATGCTCTAGGGTGGAACTCATGCAAGCTGTGTCCATGCTCTAGGGTGGAACTCATGCAAGCTGTGTCCATGCTCTAGGGTGGAACTCGTGCAAGCTGTGTCCATGCTGTAGGGTGGAACTCATGCAAGCTGTGTCCATCCTCTAGGGTGGAACTCATGCAAGCTGTGTCCATGCTCTAGGGTGGAACTCATGCAAGCTGTGTCCATGCTCTAGGGTGGAACTCATGCAAGCTGTGTCCATGCTCTAGGGTGGAACTCATGCAAGCTGTGTCCATGCTGTAGGGTGGAACTCATGCAAGCTGTGTCCATGCTCTAGGGTGGAACTCATGCAAGCTGTGTCCATGCTCTAGGGTGGAACTCATGCAAGCTGTGTCCATGCTCTAGGGTGGAACTCGTGCAAGCTGTGTCCATGCTCTAGGGTGGAACCCATGCAAGCTGTGTCCATGCTCTAGGGTGGAACCCATGCAAGCTGTGTCCATGCTCTAGGGTGGAACTCGTGCAAGCTGTGTCCATGCTCTAGGGTGGAACTCATGCAAGCTGTGTCCATGCTCTAGGGTGGAACTGGTGCAAGCTGTGTCCATGCTCTAGGGTGGAACTCATGCAAGCTGTGTCCATGCTCTAGGGTGGAACTCATGCAAGCTGTGTCCATGCTCTAGGGTGGAACCCATGCAAGCTGTGTCCATGCTCTAGGGTGGAACTCATGCAAGCTGTGTCCATGCTCTAGGGTGGAACCCATGCAAGCTGTGTCCATGCTCTAGGGTGGAACTCATGTGGTGGGGAGGGGTTTTGTGGGGCAGAACCATTGTGCGGTCTGGCCAACGGAGCAACAACACAGCAACAAGGGTAGTGTAAGAAACAATTCAGTGATAATATTACAAAAAGGGGAATGAGCTCAGAATTTTATTTTTTTTTTAAGAATGCTGTTCTGCTGGCTGCGTTGTGATTCCCCAGCGATAGGGCTGGGGAATATTGGGAGTGCACCTCAGCCCTTTGGGTTTCCGGGTTAAGAAGATGAGCATGCTTTGTTGTTCGGATAGAGTCTTACTAATGATTTAACTCCAGACGTTGAACGAACAACATCTCATCCATTTCTGTGGTGTCATGCGTGGTCCCCGGATGACCCCTGCCCCACCCCCCGGAACCCTGCAGGTACCCTGTGGTCCCCACGGGCGATGGCGGTGCGGTGGTCATGCTGGGGGACCTCTGCCAGGGGGAGAGGCGCGACCTGCTGGTGCAGCTGGCCATACCTGCGCTGAGCGCGCCCACACAGGGGAGCGCCATGCCGCAGGAGGTGCTCTCAGTGACCGTGGAGTACACGGCGGTGGGCGACAGCTGGCGTACGCCACCGCAGGAGAGGCAGCCCAAGCACCTGGACAAGTTGAAGTCCAAGGGGGGCAGCATCTTTCGCGTCAAGTCGAGCAAGGCGGCCGGCAATGTGGCGGTCGAAGAAAGGGTAGAACAAAGGCTAGAACCAAGGGCAGACCCTCCGTTGGAAAATAGCCAACCCCGGTGGGATCACCAGGTCATGCGGGGCAACTTTCACGATGGCGCGTGCGACCCTTGCATCGATGTTGCTGACATCGAGAGCGAAGGGTGGCTGGATGCGGGCATCATGTGCGGCCAGAGCACTGGTGGTGCCTCCAGCTACTCCAGCGCCATCAGCTACCCGTCGTGGCACGGCCCGTTCAGTGCCAACATGAAACACAGCCCGGGGCCGCGGGCGGGGGAGGGACCGGGGGGTGGCATTACGAAGTTGCGCCAGGGGCAGCCGCCGAAGCATGTCAGCAGGGCAAGGCATGTGGTCTGGAAGCAAGCAAGGCTGGCGCTGCACCGCCCAGCAACGGTCGGCCTCCATGAGCGGGGCAGAAAATTGCAAGGTTTTGAACATGCTGTTCCAGCCAATCATCCCACGACTGCGGTGGATAAGGCATACCTGGCTACGTCTTCCGTCACTGGCCCGTCGGTGGTGCTGCCCTCGGGTACTTGCTGCCATCCGGCACCAGCAAGCGCGGTAGAGGTGCACCGGTTGCGGCTGCTGGTAGGGTGCTCCCTGGATCGAGCGCGGGTGGAGGCCCTGTCGGCGGGGGACCCTGGCACGGGGCTCAAGGCGGCCCGCAGGGTGCTCAAGGTGGCCCTCGCGGACGTCACCAGCAGCGCGAGCTACGCTGCCCTCTGCAAGGGACAGCCTCACGGTCGCCTGTCTACACGGCCAGAGTTTGCTGATGAGGGGCAGGATAGTGAGCAGCCGTATGCTGCGTGTGCGTCTGCCAGCAGTGCATGGCCAGGTGGCGAGCTTGAGCATCAGTCACGCACCGGGGATGGTAGACGGGCTGGTGGTGTGACAGCTGGCAGCTTTGTAAGCCAGGCACCAGGCCAGCCGAGCCGCAGATCGAGTTTCGAAATGCACCATGCGATGCTGGTCCAGTTTGTGCGTGACATCAGGGAGGGCTTGTGCGGCCTGGCCAGCCACAAGGTGTTTATGGCCCAAGGGGAGAAGCTGCTCGCCATGCTGGCGGCACAGCACTTATACCAGCGGTCGGCAATGGCATCAAGCGGGAGCACCCTGTTGGCCAGGGCCAGGGCGCCTGGCGGTCACCATGGGCGGGGTCTGCTGACGTACAGTGAAGGCCAGCATGAACTGGCGGGGCCTGAGGGAGAGGATGGCCCTCAGGACGGCGAAGATGATGGGTTGGAGGTTTATTTCTCCTCTCCCCTTTCGTCTTGCTACCAGACACCGTTCAAGGCCGGGATGGTGATGCGCTCGGTTCAGCACGTGAACGATATCTCCTCGCCATGAGGGGGCTTTCGGGCTACGTCACGTGCATGTTCTAGCACCCGGCATTCTAGCCTGTGCATAGCCACCACGGCATTGCCAACGCCGTGTTGCCATGTATTGCGGCCACGGCGATGCTTGTGCTAGCTAGCATTCACGATTGTGCAATTTTTTTTCACATGCATGGATGCATGCATGGCAATTTTTTTTTTCTGTACATAATTTTGCTTTGTGTCTACAATGCATACTGAAAATGCAACAATAATGGAACAATAAAATCGCACATAGTAGTATATGTTGGTTATCGTCCATGCAGTAAAATAAGTTATCATCCTTAATTCATGATTGTATATAAATCTTGTATTGTGGTGAATCAGGTGATGTGCTTGGTAGCTCTTGGGAGAACGGCAACTAGCCCAGTACATGATCGACTCATGTGTATCATGCATGCATGCATGCATGGAAATATGAAAGGTGCGAGACTGAACAAGTCTCGCGTGCAGACACGTGTGTAGTACTCCTACACACAGATCTCGAGTGATTTATCTAGTACCAAATCCGAAAGGCTTGCATCACTCCCCGGACAGGAGAACTTTTGCGGATGACTGTAGGTGTAAGTTGGCGATGCCATGGTAACCGGAGACGTCCGTCCTATAGTCAGCAAAATTGGTGCGAGAGGTCCCCAGTTCGATTCCGGTCGGATTCATTTGCAGATCGCGTTTTCCGCGTTTTCCGCGGCCCGGCACTGAACGCAAAGGTTTTCACCTTTGCGGAGTGTCTGATCAGAATATACGCTTGGCTGATTTCGATAGTACCGGCTACGCCCCCTTCTAAAGAAGGATTCAGCCGTGTTCAGCCCGTCTCACGGTGCGAGACTGAACAAGTCTCGCGTGCAGACACGTGTGTAGTACTCCTACACACAGATCTCGAGTGATTTATCTAGTACCAAATCCGAAAGGCTTGCATCACTCCCCGGACAGGAGAACTTTTGCGGATGACTGTAGGTGTAAGTTGGCGATGCCATGGTAACCGGAGACGTCCGTCCTATAGTCAGCAAAATTGGTGCGAGAGGTCCCCAGTTCGATTCCGGTCGGATTCATTTGCAGATCGCGTTTTCCGCGTTTTCCGCGGCCCGGCACTGAACGCAAAGGTTTTCACCTTTGCGGAGTGTCTGATCAGAATATGAAAGGGTTGGCAATAGACCAGTCTACCCTATAAAAAAATGCATGTGCATTTTGGCGTTGGGTGTAGCGGATGTTTACCCCTGCTGTCCAAATTTTGACGATTCTTGGAGTAGATCAAGAGTGCCCTCATCGAGATCTGTTGATTGCGCTACTCTAACTTGAGATTGGACCCCCCAATGTCCTACTTGGCACATCTTGACTTTCGCCCATTTGGTGCCTACATTTGGTGTAGGACCATGACGACAGTGGACATGCACGCCGGGCGTGCCCCGTGGCAGGCGACGGTGGACAGCCTGGGCATGGTGGACGAGGTCGCAGGCCTGCTGGATCCCGAGGTAAGAAGCCTAGCTGCACAGCCTGCACAAAGGGGAGGGGGGATGGGGTGACCAAGTCGGGAATGGCGCTATAGCTGATGGCGCTGGGGACCAACCGGCGGATCTCCGCCCATGCAGGCCTGAGCAACAGAGCCAAGGAAGGCGGCGGGGGCGAGGCGGGCGGCGCGGGTGAGCCCACACCCGCCCATGCGGCAGGGGAGGGTGGCCAAGCGCATGGAGTGAGCTGGCAGGCTAGGGCCGGGCAGGAGCACCGGCCTGCAAGGCGGCCGGCCTATATATACAGGCTCACTTCATATATACGGACTAATAATGGGGGGCGTCGGGCACCACCGGGTGGTGCCCTTTGTCTTGGAGGAGTTCGGGGCCATGGGGACCCTGACCTCCGGCTTCTTGAAGGAGTGCTGCTGGCTCCGGGAGGACCGCCTGGACCTGTCCAGAGGGCCAGCGAGCCCCTTGGTCGGCGCGGACCTGGACGTACGTTGCACTGGCGCAAACGCCTTTCTGTAGCGTTTACCTAGGCTATGGCTGACATCTTGCATGCTCCGCCGCACGCGGGCTGACTTTGCGGCGCAGCACAGTTATTAGGATGTTTTACTTCATTCTGCGGTGTGCATGGAGTGTCCCATTAGTGCCGGCTGTCAGTAGTTATTTTGTCGGGGTATCTCTTGTTAGCATTGGCTTTGTGTATGTTTAATCGGGTGCCTTCACTCTAATGTAAGTAATTATGATTCTATATACACCAGAATCATTTCGCCAAGCTAGTTTTGATACTACTATCACCTTGGACGACGACTTGACCCTGGCGCACTCAACAATGGCGACGGGAGCTACGGCCGACCTACCTCCAGCTCCGGTGCAGACCGCGGCGGGGAAGCGGCGGTGTACTGGAAGGGCCGGGCGGCCATCTACGTCCGGGCCACAAGCCCCAGCACACTCCGAGACAGCATGGTGGTGCAGGTGCCCTTGGTGCACCTAGAGCAAGTACACGTTGTTTACATTCCCACCCTTGCAGGAAGTAGCTTAGAATGTATATTAAGCCATATGCCCTTTGTCTGGGATATGTGCTACATACACTCCCAACGGAGTTGTGTTCCTAATTAATTAATTAATTTGTGCCTATGCTGGGCTCCACACCAGATGATACATAGCATTATTTAGTCATGCTTTGCCCATGCAGAGAGTCGCTCTCTGCTGAGATGCCATAATTAATTAATTAATTAATTAGAAACACAGCTCCGTTGGGAGTATCTGTAGCACATATCCCTGAGAAGGGGCATATTAATTAATTAATTAATTAGACTCGTGCTCCCGTTGGGGAGTCACGGAGCATTAACCCCGATGAATGGATGGATGGGTGCAAACATTCCTACCGGTCTAATCTATCTACATTGGCTACATACTACATCTATCTAGCAACATTCTAACTACATCATCTATCTAGGCAGCCGCACGCTGCCCTAGGGGGAGCTATCTAGCGTGCCTCCCGTGGGATTGCACACGCGGGCGCTTCCCCACTGGGGGGGGCTCGTTGTCCTCTATGACCTGGGCCCACTTGGCCTTGTCCATCATCTTCTTCCAAATCACGGAGAGGCCGAGGCCCCCCATGTCCTCTACTAGCTGTTCTTTGAAGGTGCGGGCCTTGCGGCGTCTAACATCACTGGGCCCAGCCCACGTCAGGAGGTGCCGGCCAGGCTGGGCTGGTCGCAGTCCTGCGGGGGGGCCACGTGAGGTGTCTACCTGATTGGTGCGAGCTAGGTGCCCTACTAGCTGCAGGCGGCGTTGCTTAATTGTGCTGGTGATATAGGGCATGCCCTGGTACAGGTCCTCATTGCGGA
This sequence comes from Mesostigma viride, assembly GCA_009746045.1. NCBI lineage: Eukaryota > Viridiplantae > Streptophyta > Mesostigmatophyceae > Mesostigmatales > Mesostigmataceae > Mesostigma > Mesostigma viride. The sequence continues at coordinate 2,549,122 of RPFO01000164.1, read as the reverse complement.
CATGAGCAGCATATCCTACTCTGAAAATGGAACGCAGCATGCTGGTGACCGCGCCGTCCAGCTTGCGGGCCAGGTCGGCGGTGAGGGTCCACGTCTCGGCGCCATACGTGAGAACAGGAAGGACGAGGACCTTGAACAGGTCCTGTTTCTCGATCTTGCCCAGGGGCTTGCGCCATAGGGCCCGGTACTGGCGTAAAGCGTGCCAGGCGAGGGAGATGCGGTGGTCCACATCCACCTCGCAGCTAGGGAGCAGGCTGCCCAGCAGCTTAACGCGGTCCCGATACAGGACTCGAGAGCCGTCTAGGAGATAGAGGGGCGGCGCTGAGGTGGTGAGCCCAACCGCCAGGGCCTCTGTCTTCTTGCTGACCTCAAGCCCCACTGCACGGGCCTCGAGAGCCAGGCAGTCAAGCCATGTCTAAACTAGCAACACCAAGAATGGGCCGTTGCCCTATTAGCGGGGGGGTGGGGGTGGGGGTGGGGGTGGAGAAGGGTAGTGCTGGAGGTGGGGGTGGGGGTGGGGGGGGGGAGGGGGAGGGTGGCGATTGGGGTTAATGCTTGTCAACGCATGGAGGCTTTCTTTCAGGACGGATATGCGTCGTCTCCGTCCTGGCTGGGGTCGCCGGCGTGTCGACTGGGCCTCATCCCGCTCAAGGCGGGCTAGGAGGCGTGTAAGGCTGGTAAATTGGCGGGAAGGTTGACCGTGGCGTGCCTGGCGACCTTGCATCCTGATCATGCTCGCACGGTGCGACATGAGGATGGAAAGGGGCTTGTTTATAAAGGCTGTGCCCAAAGCCTATTGTACCGCGAGGCCGCGAGGGTGTGCCCTTACCGGGCGCCATCCATACCCGGGACGTGCGTAGACGATGATGACGCAGCTGGGGCGGGCCTGGGACGGCCCGACTTGTGCCGCTTGTTCGGCGCCTGCACCTCCGTGCGCTGGCCGTTGATGAATAGCACGGGGGTGTCGTGGACGAGGCGGACGTAGACCTTCTTGAGCTCCTGCTTGGCCTTGGTCGCCACGTCGCTGCCCAGCAGACCATTCTTGATGACTAGCTGGGCCGGTGAGAGGAGGTCGTCGAGGCTCGGCGCGTTCTTCCCGCCTAGGAGCTTGCGGGCCTGGAGTACCTTCACCTTGCTGGCCACATTCGCAAAGGTCACCCGGATGGGGCCAGGCTGGCCCGCCATCCAGGCTGCCGACTCAATGCGGATGCGTTCGTTGCCCAGTTGCAGCCTGCCCACGATGAGGCTGTGGTACAGGCGTTGCGCTAGCATCAGGTCCGTTTCAGGCTGCTGTGCGACCTGGAAATACCGGACCACTATACTGCGTGAGCGCAGGTCCTCCTCGACCGCAGTCTTGTGGGCTGCAGCCCCCCTGCGTGCTGCATCTTCCATCAGGTTGGCAATGTCCGTCTGTTTTACCACGTTAGCATAGCTGGTGGGTGCAGGGGCTGCTGGCTGGGGAGGTGTGGCCAGGGCGGCTTTGACCTCGGCAATGCTGGATTGAAGCGCAGCAGTGTCTTGACGGATAGCAGTGGACAAGGCGCCGAGTTGGGCAGCCATGTCTGCGACTTCCTTATTGAGCTTGTGCAGGTCTGCTTCCGGGGAAGCAGCATCAGGGGTGTTGGCGGTGCCGTGCTCGGCTTCCTTGAAAGCGGCAAAGAGTGCCCGGAGGCAGGGGGCCTGCGCGTGGCTCAGGAAAACAGAAAGTCGAAGCTCTGGCTCGTCCATTTCGGCAAGCTGGTCCGTAGAAATGGTATCGCCAGACGTGGGAAAATAGAGTGGAATGTCATTGGCTTTCAGGTGGTGCAGGATAGCCTGCGCCTCCTCGGCGGTAAGCGAAAAGAACCGGGGCTCGGCGACAACCTTGCCAGGCATGAAGGATGCTGGGTCGAACTCAGCGTCGTCGTCGTCGGCGTCGTCGTCGTCCTCGTCAATGGGGGTGGCCTCGCTGGGTTGAGAAGACGATGGCAAAGGGACCTGGCGGTCCATCTCGTCGGCTGGGGTGACGCAAAGCCGCTTGGAGGAGGCGGTAATGGCTGCCTCGCTGGCCCGGGGCTGCGTTGCTATGGTTTCCGCATCTGCAATTAGTTGCGTAATCGTGTTGGGCGCTGAAGCCTCCCCCTCGGAGAGAGTATGGGAGGCGGTTGACGGAGTTTCTGCCATAGCTGGTTCCGGAAAATACGAACCCTGCCTGTGCTGCGTTTTGTTGATATTGCGCTAAATCTTGGGCGATGGCGGCTGAAAATGGCGGCAGAAAGGGGCATATGGCCTATAATACATTCTAGGCTACTTCCTGCAAGAGTGGGAATGTAAGCTACCCTTGCTCTAGCTAGTTGCACCAGGGCACCTGCACGCTCATGATCTATCACGCTATGCCCAGCTAAGGGGAGCATGTCATGTGGGGGAAGATCATCATGGCTATACAAGAGCTAGGGCATGGCTTCTGAGATGCCATGCCCTAGATATTGTTAATGTATGATCATCTTCCATCCTATGTCCGCACCTTAAGCTGCTGGAACACATAGTGGTGCAGGTGCATGCACTTTGTGCACCCAGAGCTTGTGCAGTTTACACCCTACCCTTGCAGGAAATAGCCCAGAATGTATTAAAAGCCATATGCCCCTTCTCATGCAGACCGGCGTCTGGCAGGGTTGCGTCCTGTCGCCGTACCTGTTTATTATTGTAGTGGATTATGTTATGCGCCAGGCACGTGCTCGCTTTGCTAGCATTGCAGGCCGTGCCCCTGGCCTAGCGATCACGAACGAGCTTGGGGAAGGGGGGCCGACTAACAAGCAGAATTTACTAGCTGACCTCATTTATGCCGACGACATCACGCTCATCGAGAAGCCGGAGTCTGCCCAACTTTGGCTGGACTGCCTGGCGCTCGAGGCTCGGGCGGTTGGTCTAGAAATCAGCCCCAAAACGGAGGCCCTGGCCCTCGGCATGGCAGGGCCCCCACCCACACTCCGCCTCTTAGACGATGCCGAGGTCAACTACCCTACTTCAGGCCGCTTCAAGCTGCTCGGCAGTTGGCTTCCCGACTGCGAGGACGACATGACGACACGGATCGGCATGGCGTGGGCGCACCTCCATGACCACCGCCGCTGGTGGAGCAACCCCGCCCTACCCCGGATCGTCAAGCGTGACCTCTTCAAGGTCGTCATTCTGACGATCCTGACCTACGGCGCCGAGACGTGGACACTGATGCAGGAGCTGGAGCAACGACTCGACGGCGCCGTCACCCAGATGCTGCGCAAGGCCCTTAACATCCCCTTTGGTTTGCACATTAGTAATGAGGATTTGTACGCTGATTTGCCCTATGTTTCCCACATTATTAGGCACAGGCGCCTGGGCCTAGCCGGGCACCTGGCCCGCACAGATCAGGTAGATACATCAGATAGACTAGCTGGCACCAAGCCCGCCCAGCCTGGGCGATATGTCCTCACCTGGCGTGCCCCCGGCCGCGCGCGGCAGGGCCGCCACCCGTGGACTTTTCGTGATAGACTCGGCATGGACATGTGCTACACTAGACGTGACGGGCTCACCCCCGGGCAGCCTCCTGGTTTGTCTGTAATATGGAGGCAGATGGTGCGCAAGGATAGATGGCAAGTAGTGATGAAGGAGACCACCCCCAAGCCTGTGGGGGCTCCGCGTGTGACCAAGTATGGCATTCATAGCGATTCGGGCCGCGGTGCCCACACCCCTGTAACTAGGACCTAGATAGCTTATACCATCCATTCCATCCCATGTTCCGCTCCCACTGAGGGCTTATGCTCACGTGACGCAGTCACGTGTCTATTAATTAATTAATTAATTAATGCAGGGATATGTGCTACACATGTACTCCCAACTGGAATATGTTTCAATTTAATTTAGTTTAAATGAAAACTCATTCCATGAGGAGCTTTATAGAAAGCCCCAAATGATGCATGCTAGCACTACTTTGAATGCATACTCAGATACTTTTGTGCACAGGCATGCATAAGTACACATTTTCATGCCTATCTCCTCCATGGGCTATTTTCATAATAGAGCACTGTTTTGTCACAGACGGTGGCCCACATTGGGTTCCCTTTGATAATGCATTCTTTGTGGATTACCTATGTTGCCCAACCGCGCCGGCAACCTCAATAATTAATTAACTCGTGCTCCCGTTGGGGAGTCACGGAGCATTAACCCCGATGGATGGATGAATGGATGGATGGATGGATGGATGGATGGATGGATGGATGGATGGATGGATGGATGGATGGATGGATGGATGGATGGATGGATGGATGGATGGATGGATGGATGGATGGATGGATGGATGGATGGATGGATGGATGGATGGATGGATGGATGGATGGATGGATGGATGGATGGATGGATGGATGGATGGATGGATGGATGGATGGATGGATGGATGGATGGATGGATGGATGGATGGATGGATGGATGGATGGATGGATGGATGGATGGATGGATGGATGGATGGATGGATGGATGGATGGATGGATGGATGGATGGATGGATGGATGGATGGATGGATGGATGGATGGATGGATGGATGGATGGATGGATGGATGGATGGATGGATGGATGGATGGATGGATGGATGGATGGATGGATGGATGGATGGATGGATGGATGGATGGATGGATGGATGGATGGATGGATGGATGGATGGATGGATGGATGGATGGATGGATGGATGGATGGATGGATGGATGGATGGATGGATGGATGGATGGATGGATGGATGGATGGATGGATGGATGGATGGATGGATGGATGGATGGATGGATGGATGGATGGGTACACGCAATCCTACCGGCCAAACCTCAATAATCTGAGGGCACTATCCGCCTCATGTCCTGCAGAGTAAATCAGCTCCTGCGGGGCGACACTTTGTTTGAGTAGCCCACATCCCGCAACACGTTGGCACGTGAGAGGTTTTCGGCTCACTAACCATGTTCAGTTCAGGGTGCTCTCATCCTAACCATGCGTCACGAGGGTGACCCCAAGTTTGGGGCCCGCTCACTGTGGCATTTCCCTCTCGCCCATCGAGGGTTACGGAGCTTTACATGCCCCATCAAGGGTCACTGAGCGCTACGCTGGTCAGGGGGGGAAAGGGTTGCTGCTTGCTCAGCACGACAACGGAGCTCTTGTGGCTGATGTAGCCCTTGACGTATCGCCGGTAAATGAGGTTGGCAACGATGCACTCCACCTGCTCCAGCAGCCAGCAAGCAACAGGAGCGAAATTCCACAGCATGCCACCAAGATGCCACCACTTCATTCAACACGCGCAAAAAAGCAACCTGTGTAACCGCCAAGCAGACAAGAGGTATGCCATGCCATGCCACAATGCCACGCGGCTCCCCTCATTGCCATAAAAATAATGCATGCTGTACTAGCTACACGTCGCACTACTTCATCTATTAAAAATGCAGTGCCCGCCTCACCTCGCCCATGCCCAGCTCCCCTTTTAACACCAGTTGTCCACGTGTTGTGCCACTTGCTTTACTAGCTGCTATCAACAGCACCAAGGACCGCCTCATATCGCCCATGCCCAGCTCCCCTTTTAACACCAGTTGTCCACGTGTTGTGCCACTTGCTTTACTAGCTGCTATCAACAGCACCAAGGCCCGCCTCATCTCGCCCATGCCCAGCTCCCCTTTTAACACCAGTTGTCCACGTGTTGTGCCACTTGCTTTACTAGCTGCTATCAACAGCACCAAGGACCGCCTCACCTCGCCCATGCCCAGCGCCCATGCTCATTTATAAACACAAAAGATGCCCGCCTTACCTCGTCCATGCCCATGCCTAGTGCCGTGTCCATACCATGCTCTACTGCATGCGGCACTTCTTATTGCTACGTAGCCAAGGCACAGTCCCCGCCTCACCTTATTCATGCCCATGCCTAGCGCACTGTCCATACCATGCTCTACTGCATGCGGCACTTCTTATTGCTACGTAGCCAAGGCACAGTCCCCGCCTCACCTCATCCATGTCCATGCTCATTTATCAAGACAAAAGCACGCTTCCCGCCTCACCTCGTCCATGTCCATGCTCATTTATTAAGACAAGAGCACGCTTCCTGCCTCACCTCGTCCATGTCCATGCTCATTTATCAAGACAAAAGCACACTTCCCGCCTCACCTCGTCCATGTCCATGCTCGAGCCCAGCCACTGGAGCGCGCGCTGGAAGAGCAGCAGGCTCAGCTGGTGCGCCTTGGCAGGGTCCCTGGCCTGCTGGAACAGGAAGCTGCGGCGTGGGCAAAGGGAGGGGGGTAGGCACAGGGATGTGCAAGGGAATGGGAAGTGCGGAGGTACTGTGCAGCATTAAGTACGTGTTGCAGTGGCGGTGTGATGCCAAATCAACCCCACGGTCTTACTCATGTAGTGATGGTTCAATGTAGGCAAGCGGGTAACCGTGGGTGCTCATGGGATTTCTTATTCCGACGCACCATGGCCTCCAGGACAGGCGCGCCGCGCGGGACTCGCCCGCCTTTTGGGCTTTGGGCGTTTGGCCCTTTCGGCACAAAAGGCGAGCAGATTTCTACACTAAATACTACACTAGGTAAGCTGACCTTGGTGCGGCGTTAACTTCAAAACAACGTAAATTATCGCCGCCAAGGCGCCAAGCCAGCTCAGAACTCAATATTACCGTTTGGCCATCGTTGTGGCCCGGCATGCATCGTGCGTGCTGTTTTGTAGATCTGCGGGTTTGCATGCGCCGAGGAGTGCAACCGACGCCATGACTAGTTGGGAAGAGGTGTTAAATTAGCTGTTCCAGGTCATGGGATACTTGTTCGTGGTCATGGGATAGACGTTCCTGGTCGTGGGGTAGCAGTTCCTGGTCATCGGATAGACGGCCCTGGTGATGCTGATCCCTGCTCCTGGTCGTGGGATAGCAGTTCCTGGTCATCGGATAGACGGCCCTGGTGATGCTGATCCCTGCTCCTGGTCATGGGGTAGCAGTTCCTGGCCATGGGATAGCCGTTCCTGGTCATGCTGATTCCATGACCAATAACAAGTATCCTATGACCAGGAACAAGTATCCTATGACCAAGAACGGCTATCCCATGACCTGGAACAGCAAATTTAATACTTCCTCCCAACTAATCATGGCGTCGGTTGCACTTCTTGGCGCATGCGAACCCGCACTTCTACAAAACAGCATGCACGATGCCGGGCGACAATGACGGCGAAATGGTAATGCTTTTACGTTGTTTTGAAGTTTACGCCGCACCATGGTCAGCTTACGTGGTGTAGTGTTTAGTGTAGAAATCTGCTCGCCTTTTGTGCCGAATGGGCATACGCCCAAAGCCCAAGGCCACAGGCGCCCAAAGCCCAAAGCGGGCGAGTCCGGCGCGGCACGCCTGTCCTGGAGGCCATGGGGCGTCGGAATAAGAAATCCCGGGTGCTCACCCTCACCCGCTAGCGCTTGAGCAGGTCATAGAGGACAGCTCGCGCTTTCATACCCTATTTATAGCTACAAAAAAGCCTTGGTTGATTTGGGTCACCCACCAGCGCTTGAGCAGGTTGCGGTAGACAGAGAACTTGAGCTTCTCCAGCAGCAGGTACACGCCCGTCTTGATGAACCTGGGCGACAGGTGGCAGCGCGGTGTGGCATGCAGGATGATGGGGACACGTGGCAGAAGTTAGGAAGTGCGAACAGCGGGGCCACACAACACACACAATAGGCTCACATACGGGCTTGTTTATCACACGATCGGCATGCCCTTCCCTGTACACACAACAGGCATGTCGCTATTACAAAACATGCCAGCCCTTACTACACAACAGGCACGCCATTCACTCTACACGCAACAGCCACGCGCCCGTACCTGCGCTGGTTCCTCTCCAGGCATGCCTCGAACGTGCGCACGTTGCCCTCCTTGAGCGCTGACATGAGCGGGGCGTACTGCAGGACATGCCAAGTGGAATGAATACATGCGCAGTGCACCAAGCATCCATGGTCAAGCATGATTGAGTATAGGCGCACGGATGGGAGTGCGGCTCTAACTAGTTAAGGAAAGCCAATGCCAGGCTCATGCATACGCACCAAGACGACAGATGCCCATCATTGGCTGCGCCATGGGCGAGAAATGTGCTGGCATCCAGACCAGATCGGAACGTGGCCAGTGCACTTGCATCAACCAACGGTGCACTGAGGGCGGGTCCTCGAACGGCACAGCTATGCACATCAACACATCCATGTCCGCTCGTCAGCTCTTCTATCTCCGAGGCCGCTGCCAGCGAGACATCCAGCGCGTGCCGCAACAGAGAACTCTCCCACAGGAACCGCATGCCACATCCTTGAAGGTCTGACAGGGAATCTAGTGGCGGCGGAGCTGGGATCTCGTGGTGAGATAGTGAGGGCGTTTGTGATGGCCAAGGGCCCGTAAAACACTAGGGAAGCGGACAGGGGAGTGATCGTAGCCTCTTGAGATGGTGATGCTGGCACAGCCACCACCACGCGTCGACCCTGCTCGCCCGAACCCCCCAAAGTGGATGCCTCTCACCACAAGTTTTACTAGATTCCATGAGCTGGTGCCTCTCGCCCACACGGAATAGACATGTACAACTAGTAAACATGCCTCATCCGAGCTAAAACCAGAGAGCGCATGCCCCTCACCTCCATGAGCTGGTGCTCCTGCAGCAGCGCCAGGGTAGGCAGCTGACCCAGCAGCAGCTTGACAGGGACGAGGTAGCGCAGGACCATCCTGGCAGGTGGCAGGTGGGCAATAGCAGCAGGGTTAGTCGAGTAGCCAGAAGGGGTATTGGTGAGGCAGCAGGGTGCTTGGTGGGTGGGTTGTTGTCCACTGGATGCCGGCGGTGGGTAAGGGCGCCACGTGAGGGAGTGGATGGTGAGGAGACCCATGCTGGCCATGCTTTCTTGGCAACACATTCTGGATGATGTTTTAGATGATTGGGGGGGGAGCTGCTCTAAGTCTTGGCTCTCTCCTTCCCGATTCGCATGCTCTAATAATAATCTTCCTAAGTCAGCTAGCTGATCTTTCAAGCTAAGTCAGTTAGCTGGTCGTTCACGCTAGGTTAAATAGCTGATCATTCAAGCGAAGTTAGCTACCTGATCGTTCAAGCCAAGTCAGTTAGCTGGTCGTTCACGCTAGGTTAAATAGCTGATCATTCAAGCGAAGTTAGCTACCTGATCGTTCAAGCCAAGTCAGTTAGCTGGTCGTTCACGCTAGGTAAGTTGAAGGCGAGTGGGTTGATCTTTGCATTAATTTGCACAGGCAGCCCACGCACCGCTTGTTCTTGGCGGCGGTGACGTGGCAATGCTGGAACGCGTAGCCCAAGTCCTCCGCCGCCTGTTTGTGTGTGTGAAAGTTGTGCGCGTGGCAGTTGCGACCAGACAAGGAATCACGCAAAGGAGCGTCCCCACCCAACGTCCGTCAATCAGAATAAGCTAGTCAACATTGACAGGCACCATTTCAATGGATGGCTGATGGCATAGCCTCTTCTATTTGCCCTAAACCCTCTAGTACTTAGTTTGTCACCTTTCTAACATAGAAACAAACAAAAGAAATAAAACAAGAGTCGGGCAGAAGAGGACTTGGCAAATCGTAATAAATAGCCAATCCAGTGGATGCAAGTACTCAGAACCTGATGTGCATTCCTGCTCAGCAAGCAGGGTCTTCCATCACGTGCCACATGTGCCATGAAGAGCCCTTAGGGACAACCTTACGAACAACCTATCCGCACTTTGAACAACCATGACTACATATTTCTTTGCAACCCCAGATCTGTCAGCCCGCGCTGTCCATCCCCTAGTCCTGGGACATGGCCTTATCTAAACATATGAAAGACAATTATCATGATTAAAGACCATCAAGGAATACAAGTGCAGCGATAAGAATAAGTACAAATCCTTAAATCACCCCAGGCATAAACAGCTCCGAGCCTGCTTTTCAGGTCAAAGTGCGCTGACCAGCCAGCCGCTGCCAAACCAAAATAAAAGCCCAGCGTCCCAAGGCTCACCTTTTGGAAGTTGTCCTCAAAAACAGACAGCTGGCCCAGGTAAAACTTGTAGCTGACCTGTGGCCGTGTGACAGCAGACAGTTGCGTGCCGGCCGTATAAATATGGTGAGAAGGGCGGGCAGTAACAAGTCGGCAATCGTGTCTACTTCATTGTCAAGCCTTCATAGCTCCGGAGGAAGCGTCAAATCAGCCCCCCAGAGGTGCCAACCGCAACACCAAGCAAATGTATTTATAAATGATCGGGGAAGCGTTGCAGCTGTCACACATGGTTAGGACACGATCGACACGTGACAATGTGACACAGGCGTAATTTGCACGCACATTCAGTATGCACAGTGGGCATGATGATGGCCATGCACATGACATTCCAATAAACCAATACAAGACGCATGACATGTACAGCGGCCAGGCAGGCAGACATCGGTGTCAACCCTTGCACCAGCAAACAGACATACATTGTCGTCAGATCAGAAAGCAACAAACGTGAAAACACTAGCGGCCCAAATCTGAGATTCCGCGGAACACAGAAAGTAAGAAAGCCCAGAAGCTACCAGCAAGGAATCAAACATAGGACCTTCGGCATGACCCAAACATGAAGCAGGTGCAGTAATGGGGAAACATTTGGCAAACAACTCCTCCCACCCCCGGCTCTCGCAGGCTCAGCAGGACCTAAACGCATTTGCAAACTCGACCACTTGCCAGTTGCCACAAAGTCCATGCAGCCACGTGAGGGTCCTTCGTCTTGTTGGGTGAGGAGAGCGTGCCGCTACAACTTTGTGAACCAAGCCAGGGTAACCCTGCTGCTTCATCAGTCCCTGCAGCACTGAGTCGGTCTGTGACCTATTTTCTTACCACGTCCGGGGGCCTAAGTGGGCCGGGTGCGAGAAGGAACATACTTGAACCACAAAGCTCAACTCGTTGCGAATACGCAGGCGCGAACACAGTTGTGCGCGCCTAATGGTTGATGCCAGACGACGGACATCTGGCGAGAGCCTTCGGTGAATCACATGGCCGGACACCATCAGTGGCCTCACCTTCTGGGACTGGGGGAACTGCCCAAACGGTACATACGTTGGTGCATCCACTGCCTTGATCAGATTCTTGCACAGCCGCAGCGTGTTTAGCTGTAGGGCCCAGTGACGCATACCAAGGTAAGCAAGCAGCAAGGTGCGAATACAGTATTAACAGCGACGTAACTTGGGACAGGTGAAAAACAGAAGAAATCGGCAACAGAACCATGGATGCAGGGAGTATGGATGTATGGTTGGGTGGTGTGGGATGTAAACGGTGGGCATCATGCCGCAAAAGCAACAAAGAATAATCACCCCACCAGGCTGTGGAATCGAAGCAGAGACCGCCATGCAAAAAGCAGAGGCCTGCCCAAAAACCCAGGGGGCGCTCCCACAGGCGGAGTCTTCAAGGTCGTGCACCAACAGGTACACACTTGTGCACCCACGCACATGATAGAAGCGTGGCAGACAGACCACACATCGGTGCCCAAACAGACTCTACATGCCCTTTTGCATGCTGTGTGTGTCCACACATACGCGCAGGTCTGCGGGAAGGAGGACGGTACGGCACAGTATGACCAACCGCACGAAGCATCTCTGCCATAGGTGGGTGGCGGGGCTTCCTTCAACCCACAACATAACACGGTGGACGACAACAATAAAATGCACCAGCATCGGAGAGGCTAGCCGGCTTGATCCAAATGGGGCCTAGGCCCGCTGCATAAAACAGGAGCGAAACAAGCCGAGCGAGATCCGTGGTCACACACAAAAACTTGTGGGGAAAAAATATCAAGGAGACAACAAGGCGATAAGTATAATTGTACAACCATCGGGTAGGGTGTGCCCACTTGCGCTAGCTGACCCGCTGCCATCACACCGCCACTTCTCCTAACATGCCCTGCTAGCGCATCCTTTTTTATGGCCCCGCCCAGCCCCCCACCCCCCACCTCAACACAGATCATGGACAGTGCACCTTAAAATAGATCTTGAACAGCTGCACCACGATGTGAAGGGTGACCATGCGCTTGCCCTTGTGGTTGGTGGCCTGCAGCGCGGTCGAGAAGCACTTCATCAGCTGGCTGCCGGCATCCCCCAGCTTCTCGGCCTTCTTGCCCGCTGCCTTGAGCTGCTCGTCCGCCTGGTGTGTGGGTGTGGGTTGGGGGTGGGGGGTGGGCGGGAGAGAAGGATGGGTGGGCCCCACCATACCGGGTATGTGGGGAGGGAGGGAACCGGAAGAAGGGCAGCCGTATGTTGCTGTATGAGAGCAGAGAGCTCATGGTCGTCCAAGGGGCTGGGCTGGTATACTTCGGGCGCTGGTTGCGGCGCACTTTGTGCATGGGATGGGACATGGCGCAACAGCGCAGGCCGTGCCACGGATTTGCAGCAGATGGTGGAACCGCCGGCGCTAGAAGATAAAGGGCTCTCGGTCCCTGCTTGCTCCGCCGCTAGCATGGCACAAGACGATACCCGCTGCGGGCCGCAGGGCACCCTCACCTCTCTCTTTCTTTTCGGGGGTGCACAGCTTTGAAACCGCTGGGTGCGTCAAGTTGTTGCAGCTTACTCTAGAAGCATGCTGCAGGAGGTGCACCACGCCTGCATGCGCTAGGAAGTGAGTAAACCTGGTGAGGTGGGAGTGCTTGCCCTGGCGCAATCACGGAAGAGTGCTGGCCCAAGAGGAGTCCAGCGTCCCTGGCCAGGGATCACGCGTGGACGTGTGGCCTCTGGCATCCGCACGCCAAGCACCGCAACCCACTGCCCCGGCAGCGTGCGCTCCAACTTGTGGCAGATTACACGCGTTCGAGACCCGCGTCGGGGGACGTAAGCGCAGGAACCCACCGAGGCTCGGCTGGATCGACCGGGCCAGCAAGAGATCTATCGGGAACAAGGCAGCCAGCATCAGGATGAGGCGTCCTAGCCGCCTGGCAAGAGCACATCGCTGCGGTGCTGACGAGCGCAGCAACTGGCGCGCTCAGACAATTTGCCACAGACTAAGAAAGTGGCAACCAAAGGTCGATGCAAGCTGCATGATCCAGGAGTGGGGTCTACCCGGCCAAACTGGAGCTAGGGTGTGTGCGTATCATAGTATGGTACAACGGCAGTACAATCGGAGGCAAGGCCAGCATAATGCTGATGGCCGACTTTAGGAGGTGAAATAGTTGGGATGCCAGCTGGCTGCCTAAATGGTACCACCAAAAGGATGTCACACAAATGGAGGCGAGGTCAGGCACCAGACAGTACATAAATCGAGTAGGTGGGACAGCTGTAATATACTGCATAAAGTAGTGGAGGTCGCCGCGGCCATCCGCACCTTCATCGCCACCACGCGCAGCTCGTACGTGAGCCCTTGGAGCACAGGGTTGGGCCAGGGAGTGTCCGCCGAACGGAACTCTTTCAGGAACGCACTGGGGGGGGGGGGCAGCCAGCGGTGGACGCACAGGCATGGGGAAGCACATCAGGCAGGAAATGGGCGATCAGGGCAGTATGGTAGCAGCGATACCCACACGGAACGGTCCCATTATATAATGGTCTAGGTCCTGGTTGCCTAACCTTATGATGGTCTAGGTTTACGTTGTATAACCTTAGGATGGTAAAAATCTGGGTTCAGTAACCTAGAGAGACCCATAAGCTGGGCACCTTGGCATACCAAGCAGCTCCTGTTTGTGTTCATTAAATAGCCTAGAGAGACCCATAAGCTGGGCACCTTGGCATACCAAGCCGCTCCTGTTTGTGTTCATTAAATAGCCTAGAGAGACCCATAAGCTGGGCACCTTGGCATACCAAGCAGCTCCTGTTTGTGTTCATTAAATAGCCTAGAGAGACCCATAAGCTGGGCACCTTGGCATACCAAGCAGCTCCTGTTTGTGTTCATTAAATAGCCTAGAGAGACCCATAAGCTGGGCACCTTGGCATACCAAGCCGCTCCTGTTTGTGTTCAAACACCATGGGCCAGGCAAGCTGGAAAAAGAAGCGCTTCGCTGGCAAGAATGGCACAGCTACCAAGACAGCGATGGCATGGGTGGGGATGGACGAGGGCCCCATCCACATGCTTGCACACACAGCTACCCATCATGCCAGCCGTGCCCTCGGAGGGGCAAACAGAAATTAACAAGGGCACCAAAGACGGTGGGCAGGCGGGCAGGTATGGTGGGCGCATGCTTGGGTGAGCGGGCGCACACGCATGCTACTGGTAAGGCGTAAAACCAGGCGTTGCCTTTGCATTCCATGGCTGCGCAGGGGGGTCCCACTACTCACGTGGTGGCGGCCACCAGCGCCGCGTACGCGTCGGCGTATCTCTCCTGCGCGAACGCGAACAGGTACTGGCAGTGGGAGACCATAACCTCATCCATCGGCTCCCGCAGACGCTGCTCGCACAGCGAGACCAGGTTGAGCTGGCCAGTGGCGTGAGCACAGGATGGGGGGGGGGGTAGGGGGGGGGGGGGGGGGGGGCGAGAACGCATCGCACATGGTGAGGAGGGGGCGGGGGGCGGGGGCTGTGTTTGTTGGGGGGCCGAAAGCCGAATGGACAGGGGTCATGGAACGGGGACGCGTGGCACGAGCGCAGGGTAGGTGGTTGAGTGGGGGTGGGGTGGGGTGGGGTGGGGTGGGGTGGGGTGGGGTGGGGTGGGGTGGGGTGGGGTGGGGTGGGGTGGGGGGGTGGGGTGGGGTGGGGTGGGGTGGGGTGGGTGGGGTGGGGTGGGGTGGGGTGGGTGGGGTGGGGTGGGGTGGGGTGGGGTGGGGTGGGGTGGGGTGGGGTGGGGTGGGGTGGGGTGGGGTGGGGTGGGTGGGGTGGGGTGGGGTGGGGTGGGGTGGGGTGGGGTGGGGTGGGTGGGGTGGGGTGGGGTGGGGAGGGGAGGGGAGGGGAGGGGAGGGGTGGGGTGGGGTGGGGGGCACACAGCACACAGGCCACGGGAAGTCACAGCAACACACAAAGGGGGAAGAGAGCCAAGGCGCGCAGGACAGGTGGACATTTTGGTACGTTAAAAATATGGTGTTTGATAATGCGGGTGGATGGATGCAGAGAGGATGGTGGGAGGGGAAGGAGATGGCGGCAGTTGGCACCGGGGCTTGCAGAATGTGGTGTGTGGTGCAGCAAGGCGGCCATTCGAGTGATAGCCAGTCTCGGGGGCAGTGTTATGTGTGCACACAGAGGCCGCGTGGGTGTAAAGGGGGAGACAGAGATGGGAATAAGGTCGACATCTCCATGTGTGTGTGTGCACAAGTGTGTGCGTGTGCATGTGGATGAATACGACTATGTATAAGTTTCGAAGTTCAATACTATAGTCAATCAATGCAACCTTCTCCAACCAAACAAAAACCGGTAGACCGTGTTCCCTTCCCTTCCCCGCCTCTCCCCCCCCATCCCCCTCCCCACGCCCCCTGCCCACCACAACATGCTCAGGGTGAGCCTGGCAAAAGAATGAGAGAGGGTTGTCATGAAACTGCCCTTTCTTGCGACTTATCTGGCCCAGATGTCTGACAAGTGTATTCAACCTGCACGCGTCTCTCTGGTTCAGTAATGGCCCCCCCTGCCATCCATCGGCTGCCCCAGGATGATGTCAAGCTAGCCTCTTGCAGGAATTTTATGTCAACCTAGCGCTCACCATAGGTACTCCAATAGAAAACAAACCTGGCAACTCACAATCGTGGTACACATCCCGTGGAGGGCAGCGTTCAACTACTAGCTGCGCCCCAAGAAGCCGGCATCGCCTTCATGATTATGCCGCATGCGTCCCTTTGGTTCGCCCAGCCAGCTAACGTGCAATGTGGACATCGTAACTACATAGCACGCTCAAGTATACTGTATTCGCCCAGCCCACATCATCACTTACAGAACTGCAAAATAACCTAGTCGCCAGGGTCTGTGCCATGCATTGCCTGCACCCATTGACCTATTCGCACCTTTGGGTTGACCCGCAAAGATTCCGAGACGGCCCGCACCGACGGCGCATTTTGGAACGAGAGTAGTTTTGCCACGGTAGCCCCGTCTTGTGCATCCACGGCAGTAGACAGTAAGTGAAGAAACCGGGATAGTTCGCCACTCATTCTCCCTGTAAACTCTTTGCTCGTTTAAGCGTCAATGACCAATACAGGTATATTGAGTAAATTTATCCGAGATGAAATTATCATTACAGCCATTGCATCACACACTAGTTCCAAGGCCGATAGGCCGGTATTGCCTTCGATAGTTTCCTACAAGCACTACAACAGCCCAATATAAAGAGAGAATGCATGCCTGTCGATTAGTCTGAATCTTCTGAATCCAAGAACTTCCACGACCCTGTAATTAGACCTTGCGGAATGCGGAATCCTTGGGCACGCTAGGCTATGGCTGCTCACCGAGTGACTAGGGTAGTACACCCTCCGCATTGGAAGTTTGTTATTATGGGTCAATTTTTGCCGTATTTGCATTACGAATAACCCTGGATTGTTTGTTGGGGAGCCAGTTAGAGTCCCGGGTTTTTATTATTTAATTAAAACCTTTTGTTTGTTTGTTTGTCCTACAGCCGTTCAAGGCACATGGGTACTTATTTAATTAATAAATTTCTTTTGTTTGTTTGGTAGATATCGTACACGCCGTCCCCAATTCGGCCGGCAATCCGGCCCGGCGGCCCCCCTTCGGCGGCCATAGGCTAGAGTCAGTGGAGGTCAGTGATACCCAGAGCCCACATGAGTTAATTAATTAATTTTGTTTGTTTGTTTGTTGAGTCCAGTCCTCAGCCCCCGGAGTTAATTAATTAATTTTCTTTTGTTTTTTTTATGGTTTTCAGCCAGAACATTTTCCAGAAGCTAATTATTTAGTTAGAACTTCCAATGCGGGCGGTGTAATATGTACCGACTCTATCATAGCAGATACGTAGGCCTGCCTATACGTATAGGTGAATTTTTTCGGGGAAATGGGTATATTTTATTAGCCAATTATGGACCAAAGAGGTGAGAGGGGAAATGAGTATCAGCGAATCCTAATGAAGGTGGGCACACACACGTGTGGCGGTGACAGGTGAAAGGCTAATAGGGCGCGTTATTAGACCAGGGAAGCCATTGGACCTGAGTAATGTCGCCATGAGGCATACTGGTGAATACCTGATTACGGCCCAGTAGATCATGAAAAAGCTGGAGCGGGCTGGGCTTGTCGTTATTGGGACCTGGGTCCCACACCCTGTGTTGTTCCTGAGCTAACAGCCAGTAGCGGCGCATAGCCGCATTCCGCCATAGGTATATAAAGCGCCGGACTACGCCGCCGCGGGTATACTCCTCGCGGACCTTAAAGACTGTCTCGTTGCGTATGGTCCAGATCGCGTATAGCATAGTAGTGCGTAGCCATATCCATTCTGCTTGGGAAACTGAAAGCTCGGTCCCTGGTGTGCCAGCAATACCGAAAATGATGGTACGCACGCTAATTGGGAGAGTGGGTGGCGATGCCGTCCATGCGGCCCAGATGTTAATGAGCCACGTCCAAACCCCAGGGAGATTACAGTAAAGAAACCTGTGCTCAATGGTTTCACTAGGGTGCGTGCACAGGCATGATGCATCATGACCAAAACGCTCGTGGAGCGTAGCGCAGACCCCTATCGCCCTATGCATCAAAAGATGTTGTACATCAGTGGCCCTGCGGTCCACGAGAGGGTGGTCTACCGCCAGGGTAATCATCTTAACCCAAGTGTAGCCCGGCCAATGTATTCCCCAGCGGGCTCGGCCCGGATGGGGCTGATGGTACGTATGCAACAAGATATCATAACCCCAATCTGCGGTGTACTCAAAGATACATTTGCTGGTTCTGATGTCCCCCTTGGTTAAGACCCATCCAAATTCAACCGGGTCCAGATGTAGTAGATCGAGCCGTGTGTTGCCCACGTGTAGCCATGTAATGCTCTCAACCGGGGATAATGGGTCCGGCTGGATCATGCAAGATCTTGGCACAGACCATGGGACTACGCGTATGCGGTGACACTGGGAAGCTGGCGTGTACGCATATAAGGTGGATAGTTGATACAGACACCCATTGTGGCCAGAAATAGCTTCCAGCAGTTGTAGTTGGAGCCCCTCATGTGGCAGAACCGTCACGACTAAACCCTTGCACGCAGGCGTGACTCCGTCGGCGTAGAAGCTAACCCAGTCGCCGGTTATAATTGGCTTGCGTGGGGCAGTCATCAATGCATGCCACGCAGCTGGTATCGCACTTATAAGAGTTTGCCACGCTTGCAGGGAGGGCATGTGGGAGACCCAAGTGCTGACCTCGTCGTAGCTGAGCCGTCGATACGTAGCGCCGTGCCCCAGGTAGAGGTCCAGCACCCTGACAATCGGCGGTGACGCGCGCAGAAAGCCATCATACGGGTTGTGTCCGTGGAGAGTGCCGAGGGGCTTGTTAGTAGCGTCTGTGATTAAGTCATTAAAAAAGAGTGGCTGCCGTGCCACCTCCTCTCGAGTAGTAGGAAAGACTAGGCGACCCGGCTTGAGCTTATTGTAACCTGTCCATATGCGCTGCCAGTACCATGGGAGTCCTTTGTACGAAATAAGGGTGCTGCCCAGTATGCCCGCCCCCAGTTGCCACGAGGTGCCACTAGCATGGGTGGAAAGAGAGGCTAGCGTTTCACGTGCCAGCATGCAGCCAGGGTGTGTGTTAACTCCCATAAAAACGGATATCACTTGTTTAGCATACAGCGACCACAGACGCCATTGTATGTTGTGGAGCCCGAGGCCCCCGTGCACCCATGACATGAAGGACATCTCTCTGTTGATCCATCCGTGGACCGTGTGGGAGATTAAGCCGATACGTATAAAGCTGATATACGTATTAAGCTGATACGTATAGGTGAATTCACGCGTCTCGGGGTATGTTGTACTAGCCTACTAGGTGCGAAGTGCAAGCTTTTCCGGGTAAATGGGTATTTTTTATTAACCAATAGGAATATCGGTAGGTTAAGAGGTACCACGTATCGACCAACTGTGTGTAGTGTGATAGCGCGAGCTGTCTTTTCTACTCCTTTCAACAGCTATCAACTATCAACAGTGTACAGGAACTAGGAACACATGTACATCAGGAACTAGGTCCTAGGAACACATATTTAACAGGGCCGGGGAATCACATATATAACAGGAACATACACCCCCCCCCCCACGTTTAAGATTCTCAGGTTAAAGATCATGAGCCCCTGGATTTGACCTCTACTAGTAGTATAATTGTATTAGAATGTAGTAGAACTTAGTAGAATCGAATCACATTAGTAAGATTCTTTAAGATCATGAGCCCTGGATCGGTCGGACCCCAATCTTAAACGTGTGGGGGGGGTGTAATTATAACATTACGTCTGTAGCTGGTAGCATAACAGCGGGAGCAACCTTGACCGTTCCCGATCTTGATTTGGCGGAATGGCGGTTATAGGTATTTCAATATCCAGAAATTCCAGGTCAGTTGTAAGTTGTGTAACACACTTTAATAACCACCAAGGTCTAAGGTGGGTAAGGTCTGGTTGGTTCTGGGGAGAACAATTAGGACAAAGGGGAACGAAAAGATATGATAATGAGTGCTAAACTGCGTGTTGGTATGGCGTGCCAATAGCCTGCCGACCAACCTCGCAGTAGTTTATCAACTCGTGCGATACAACTGTATCGAAGAGAAAAACGGCAGAAGACTATCTACGAGACGCCTCTTTGTCGCAGAGAAACGACATTGGCTCGTCGATACACCCCATGCGGCAGCAGCATTAGCCAGTAAGATTCTCCCTATCCGCGGTGCGTCCTCGCACCTCTTGCCGCCGAGACATGGCTTGCGTGGGAATGCTGAGAAGCAGCCCCTGCCTTGCCCCCATTTATCATCATTATGTGCGCCTGCAGCCTTCTTCGCACCAGCCGGCCGGAAGGGTACGAAGCCCTCGCGCTATCCCGGGCTCGCATTCCAGGTACCGGACACTGGAGGGTGCCATTGCCTGGCCGTCCGTGCTCGAAGGCCCGCACTTCCCAAACGAACGCCGCCTAAGAGTCACCACAGGCGCGCTGCAAAACAGGCGACATGGTGCCGCCGGACTGGACACGCGCGGCAGCAAAGGCGTGAGCATAAACCCTAACATAAGGCCGAAGCATGCGGGCGAGGGCGCCAGTGCCGGTGCCGCCGCCAGTACACCCGTTTCCCAGAGAAAGGGCGAGGACCAGGGTCAGAGCTTGGGCAGCTCCTCCCATGCCCACTCGCACTCGCATGATCACAGCCACTCTCATTCTCACGGCCACTCCCACTCCCATGAGCACTCCGCTGCCCATTCCCACTCCCACACCCATGACCACCAACATGACCACTCCCATTCGCATTCGCACGACCACAGCCACGAGCACCCTCATTCCCATACCCACAGCCACCCCCACTCGCATGATGAACCCCACAGTCATTCCCATGGCAACTCTCATAATCATGCCCACAGCCATTCCCACAACCACGACCACGACCATGACCACCCCCACTCCCACTCTCACAGCCGCAACCACCCCCTCTCACACACGCATGACCACGACCACCCCCACGACCACGACCATGACCACCCCCACGACCACGACCACGACCACGACCATGACCACCCCCACGCCCACACCAGTCATGACTCCCGCGCCGCCGAGCGCGTCCTATGGACCCATGTCGGCGGTAATGATGGCCAAGTGCTGCTGCTGCCCCCCTCAGTGGCCCCCCGCAACCCACCCCTGCCCAAGGGGGCCGCGCGGGGCAAAGTGCTCTTCATCGACGCCCACGTGGCGGGCGTGGCCGGCGACATGCTGGCAGGGGCGTTGTGGGACCTGGGCGTGCCAGCTGGCGTGTTCCAGCAAGGCCTGGCATCGCTGCCAATCACCGGCTACTCGGTGCGCCTGGGACAGGGCGTGCGCTCCGCCATCACTGCGGCACGGTGCGTAGAAATAATACTATAAACAAACACCATAAAATATACAAGTCCCTCTGTGCGAATTCCCCCTCAGTGAGCTGTAGTAATGCACTCACTACACTGATATACAAGTACATATACTGATATAGCAGCACATAGCATATACTGATATAGCAGCACACACAAGCCTAAATAGCATATTCAGAACTACATGTTTCACACAGGTTTATGTGTTACACATAGGCCTCGCTCTGTGACGTACGCAAGCATTATCTTCAGGCAGATTGGTCAACCATTGTTGGCCAAGCATGGTGTCCAAGTGGCATCACCAAGCACTGGACCTGCGTGCATGAATGTCGTCCGTAAACCCTGTGTGCAAGCAGCATGCCCCATGCACCAGGCCCCATGCACCAGGCCCCAAGCATGGTGTCGCACGCAACGTGTGCAAGCATCCTGGCCCACGCAATGTGTGCAAGCATCATGAACAAGCATGAGCATCACGAGCCAGCATTCATTGCGCGCAAGCATCCCATGATGCCGTCTCGGAAGCTGCGTCCCGCACGGTGTGGTTATTTGCTACCAGCACGCCTCATGCCTCTAGTGCAGCCCGCATGCTACCAGCTTCTCTACAGGGCGGCCGCCTTCCCTGTTCTGGGTTCCTTGCTTCACTAAACCTGCACCCAAGGTCCACAGTGTCACACTGGGTGGGGTCGAGGTTGCACGGTGAATCACACAGGGCAGTGACAATAAGGTGCAGAAAATGATGGCCGTGATGATATGCTCTTATCACCCCCCCCTACGTGTCTGCTGCCCTAAATATTCCTGTCCCTGTCCCAGGTTTGTGGTCAGGGAGACCACCCCCCAGCCGTTCCGCGATTGGATGGCCATCAAGCAGCTACTGACTGCCGCACCACTGCCTGAAGGGGCTAAGGCCATCGCACTGGACGCGTTCGGCCGCTTGGCGGTGGCGGAGGCGTCGGTGCACGGCGTCCCCGTGGATGACGTGCACTTCCACGAGGTACGGCTGTTGGGGTTGTGCGCTTCCACGAGGTAAGCATGATTGGGCGTGTTCACTTTCATGAAGTATGCTGTTGGGCCTGTGCACTTCCTCGGAATAACTTATTGGCCATCTGCACTTCCACAAGGTCGTCCGTTGGGCTGTGCTGTTTGGTATCGCTGTTGGGTATATATGACCCTCAATGAGGGCGCACCCTCAAGGAAGTCATGTGACTTCTGCTAGGGGTCACAGATGCTGTTTATCTTACTGCAACGTGACCCCTAAAAGTGACCCCAGGGCTCCCGATAAGCCTTCTGACCACATCTGCCCATGTTTGCTTTGTTGTGCTGCTGCTGGGGCGGCCATACGACACCCTCGGACCGTCACAGGTGGGCGCCGTAGACTCCATCGTCGATATCGTCGCCGCCGCGCTGGCCGTCGACTACCTAGCCCCCTCCCAGGTGATCGTGTCCCACCTGCCCATGGGCCGCGGGCTGATTCTGGGTGCAGCGCACGGGCCACTGCCCTCGCCTCCCCCTGCGACGCTGAGTGTGCTGTGTGGGACGGGAATCCCCACATTTGACGCGGGGTGTGATGGGGAGTTGGTCACGCCGACCGGAGCATGCCTTGTGGCAGCATTAGCCACTGGGCTCTCTCGCTGGCCCAGCATGGCGCCCCTGCGCGTCGCGTATGGAGCAGGCTCGCGGGATCCGCCGGACAGGCCCAACTTGTTGCGCATTGTGATGGGAGACCCGGTGCAGTGAGGGGGCTGTGCATATGATCCGGTGCAGTGAGGGGGCTGTATTTATGAAGCAGCTTGCCATGAGTTTGCTCGCGGACATATCCATTTGCGGCCGGAGGTTAGAATGAGACTGGTGGTTCTTGTCGTTCTTGTGTCAAGTTTTTGGTGGAAGTCTGAGAGAGAAAATGGTATAGAATTATTTGCGTCTATGGCAGTGTAATCAAGCACATCGCAGCGGTGGCATTGGACACACATACCAAATCTGTGTACAATGTCAGCACCAGTAGGTGGCCTTATCCACCACCAGAATCAAAGCCCGACTGGCGACTCCCCACCAAAAGTGGGACACAGAAATCAATGGCCCGATGTTGCCACAGTTGTTGATGTAAATGACTGGGGGCATGCAGTGGACACATGGACAGGTCTGGAAAGCATATAATATCGTAGCTAGTTTGACGTGCCCGGCCTTGTGGATGGCACGCAAGACTTCTTTTGCGAAGCGAAAGGGGCATTGACAACAGCCCTTGCCCGCGTGTAAAGATATGCCTTATGAACGACTCGAAAACGCGGAAAAGATAACGGCAGGATCGAGCTACCATGGTTGTTATAATATGATTATCCCGATTTCTGGCCGGCCTGCACTGGTTGTCTCCTTGATATTAATTAGTTAATTAATTAGACTTGTGCTCCTGTTGGGGAATCACGGAGCATTGACCCTGATGGATGGATGGATGGATGGATGGATGGATGGATGGATGGATGGATGGATGGATGGATGGATGGATGGATGGATGGATGGATGGATGGATGGATGGATGGATGGATGGATGGATGGATGGATGGATGGATGGATGGATGGATGGATGGATGGATGGATGGATGGATGGATGGATGGATGGATGGATGGATGGATGGATGGATGGATGGATGGATGGATGGATGGATGGATGGATGGATGGATGGATGGATGGATGGATGGATGGATGGATGGATGGATGGATGGATGGATGGATGGATGGATGGATGGATGGATGGATGGATGGATGGATGGATGGATGGATGGATGGATGGATGGATGGATGGATGGATGGATGGATGGATGGATGGATGGATGGATGGATGGATGGATGGATGGATGGATGGATGGATGGATGGATGGATGGATGGATGGATGGATGGATGGATGGATGGATGGATGGATGGATGGATGGATGGATGGATGGATGGATGGATGGATGGATGGATGGATGGATGGATGGATGGATGGATGGATGGATGGATGGATGGATGGATGGATGGATGGATGGATGGATGGATGGATGGATGGATGGATGGATGGATGGATGGATGGATGGATGGATGGATGGATGGATGGATGGATGGATGGATGGATGGATGGATGGATGGATGGATGGATGGATGGATGGATGGATGGATGGATGGATGGATGGATGGATGGATGGATGGATGGATGGATGGATGGATGGATGGATGGATGGATGGATGGATGGATGGATGGATGGATGGATGGATGGATGGATGGATGGATGGATGGATGGATGGATGGATGGATGGATGGATGGATGGATGGATGGATGGATGGATGGATGGATGGATGGATGGATGGATGGATGGATGGATGGATGGATGGATGGATGGATGGATGGATGGATGGATGGATGGATGGATGGATGGATGGATGGATGGATGGATGGATGGATGGATGGATGGATGGATGGATGGATGGATGGATGGATGGATGGATGGATGGATGGATGGATGGATGGATGGATGGATGGATGGATGGATGGATGGATGGATGGATGGATGGATGGATGGATGGATGGATGGATGGATGGATGGATGGATGGATGGATGGATGGATGGATGGATGGATGGATGGATGGATGGATGGATGGATGGATGGATGGATGGATGGATGGATGGATGGATGGATGGATGGATGGATGGATGGATGGATGGATGGATGGATGGATGGATGGATGGATGGATGGATGGATGGATGGATGGATGGATGGATGGATGGATGGATGGATGGATGGATGGATGGATGGATGGATGGATGGATGGATGGATGGATGGATGGATGGATGGATGGATGGATGGATGGATGGATGGATGGATGGATGGATGGGGACACACAATCCTACCGGTCTAATCGATCGATCTATCTACAACATCAAGCCAACTCTTTTCTAAGCTCTCTACCCTGGGGGTCCTGTCTAGCGTGCTTCCCGCGTGTTTGCGAACGCGGGCGCTTCCCCACGGGGGGGGGTTCGTTGTCCTCTATTACCTGGGCCCGCTTGGCCTTGTCCATCATAGCTGGTTCCAAATCACGGAGAGACCTAGGCTCCTTGATATTAATTAATTAATTAATTAGACTCGTGCTCCCGTTGGGGAGTCACGGAGCATTAACCCCGATGGATGGATGGATGGGTGCAAACAGTCCTACCGGTCTAATCTATCTACATCGGCTACATACTACATCTATCTAACAGCATTCTAACGACTACATCTATCTAGGCAGCCGCACGCTGCCCTAGGGGAGCTATCTGGCGTGCCTCCCACGGGATTGCACACGCGGGCGCTTCCCCACTGCATGGGGGGGGCTCGTTGTCCTCTATGACCTGGGCCCACTTGGCCTTGTCCATCATCTTCTTCCAAATCACAGAGAGGCCTAGGCCCCCCATCACTACAATATGGTCCATAGGAGACGCGAAATGAGTGAGAATGTTACCCGAGCTGTACCGAGGATTCACACCGTTGATTCAACAATTGTTGGTTCGTTTTGCGCCATTTGGCGAGCATCGACTGGAGCCTGAACCTAGCGGGGGGAATCATGCGGGGGAATCTTGCGGGAGAATCTTGCGGGGAAAAATTCCGAACGTGACTTTAGCGAAGTCCTACTCCATTTTGATTGGTTACACGGTACTACATTTTCGTCACTGAAAATTTTCTCTAGTTGCGTTTGTGGATCGTGCGTTCCGCTGAAATTTTCGTGTTCAGTGACCAGATCACAATTTGATCCGGGCGCAAAATGATTGGCTGTACGGTACGAATCAAAAACTAAATTTTAGTATCTAAGTTCCGCAGCGCTTGCTGAATTTGCCCCGGAAGCCCGGGGGCACTTTCCCCGCTGAAAAAGGTGTCCGCGGAAGCGTATTGTAGTGATGTCCTCTACTAGCTGTTCTTTGAAGGTGCGGGCCTTGCGGCGTCTAACATCACTGGGCCCAGCCCACGTCAGGAGGTGCCGGCCAGGCTGGGCTGGTCGCAGTCCTGCGGGGGGGCCACGTACCACGTGAGGTGTCTAGTACCTGGTTGGTGCGAGCTAGCTAGGTGCCCTACTAGCTGCAGGCGTCGTTGCTTAATGGTGCTGGTGATATAGGGCATGCCCTGGTACAGGTCCTCATTGCGGACATGAGCAGCATATCCTACTCTGAAAATGGAACGCAGCATGTTGGTGACTGCGCCGTCCAGCTTGCGGGCCAGGTCCGGCGGCGGTGAGGGTCCACGTCTCGGCCCCATACGTGAGAACGGGGAGGACGAGGACCTTGAACAGGTCCTGTTTCTCGATCTTGCCCAGGGGCTTGCGCCACAAGGCCCGGTACTGGCGTAAAGCGTGCCAGGCGAGGGAGATGCGATGGTCCACATCCGCCTCGCAGCTGGGGAGCAGGCTGCCCAGCAGCTTGACGCGGTCCCGATACAGGACTTGAGAGCCGTCGAGGAGATAGAGGGGCGGCGGGGAGTGGGTGAGCCCAACCGCCAGGGCCTCTGTCTTCTTGCTGACCTCAAGCCCCACTGCACGGGCCTCGATAGCCAGGCAGTCAAGCCATGTCTGCACGTGCCCAGCGGTGTCCTCGAAGAGGGTGGTGTCGTCTGCATAGATGATGTCTGCCAGCCGAATCTCCGTGTCCGCACCGCCATGCCAGAATTTGTTAGCAACCTGCACTCCTGGTTCCCTGCCCACAATGTGGGCAAATCGCTTGCGCGCCTGAATCATTACGTATTCGACCACAATAATGAACAGGTAGGGCGACAGCACGCAGCCCTGCCACACACCCTTCTGTAAAGGGCATGGGGGCGTGGTCCCGTAAGAAGTGCGCACCGAAGTGGTGGACCCTTCATGGCTCCTTGATATACCTTATCTATAGGACAGAAACAAACACACAGATGATCACGTGATCAAGATTATCATTGACCTTGAATGTACTGATGTCCACCTGAATGACTTACATGCGACATTTGACAGCCTTGAACACAACGAGAAGGAGGGCCAGGGTGCCCTAGCTTCTCTCGCTGCCTCGCTAGCTGAAGTGGGCAGGCCACAGAGGGCTCTCTCTCACTATACTTTTCGTCCGAGGGTGGTAAAAAGCATCCGAGGCGTAAATTACGAGGTCTTATCTTACTACCTAGATCCGAGGCGTGAGATCCAACGCCGTAATCATTACTACGTAGGATGATTGGTAGTAATTTTACTAGCCGTAAGTAAGAGTAACGTTACGACTGCACATCTTTGGTAGTACATTACCGACAGAGTAAATTACCGCGACGGGTCTTGGTTGGTAATCTACCACCTGTAGATTAGGTGCCAGTGATCCGATGCTGTAAGATACGTTTCAGTAAGCTACTTCGGGGATCTTTGCCTGTACACGGCCAGATGGATAATTATCTGGCGGAGCCAATTTTCGGAAGAACCGTTAGGTTCGCCAGAATTGGCGAAGCTTATAAGGCCGTACACGTGAGAAAACATAGGAATAGGGGATGAAAATCCGTCAATCCATCCATCCATACATACATACATCCACCGAATTTGTCCCGAATTTGCAAGCATAAGGGTGAGGTTCTTCCGAAAATTGGCTCCGCCGTAGAGTTTCAACGGGCAAGTTGCAAACACGCACGTTACTTGATATTGTAATGGAGAAGTGGGAGAACGTGCGTGTCTATTAGCAAATGCAGCGAAATATAAAAATGTAGTTATCAGCCTTTTTCGCCTATTCAGCAGTTGTCGTTGTCGGCCGTTGTCATTAAGCGGCTATAGATTATGTGTGCTGGGGCCGGTGAAAAGACGCTAGCAAAGTTCGTCTGAATGGCGTCCAATAGAGGGGATTTTATTCTTAGTGGATTGTTGGACGAGGAGAAGGCGAGGTTGCTGGCGGAGAATGCGAAAGAGCAGAGGGAAGCAGCGGAAGCCGTGCGTGGAAGATGAGGTAACGGGATGGAGTGTGGGCCCTGGCTTCTGGTTATGAAATGATGGCGGTTGCAGGCCAGCCGTGCTCGCTGGTAATGGGTGCGTGGTGTTGAAATCCAAGTTCTGCGCGTATTCTGTTTTTTGGTCAATGATTGAAGGGATGTCGCCTTGTTTTATTTTTGTGCATCTGCGTCCCGTCGTGACTGCCTCGTCATGGACGCCCAGGGGTAGAAGTTCGAACGAGGGAATGATTTTTCAAACGCCTGGATATGTTATGATAGTACGAATAAATGGTAATGGGTAGAGGCGGCCAAAATTTTGTTGGAAGTGTGCCAACGCCGCACATACGACTTGAACAACCCTAGGTATCTTAGGAAAAGGAAACACGGATACGTCGGAGTGGAGGAAGAGGAAGACGATGACGATGGTGAAGACGGAGAGGTTTACAATGGAGGCCTTGAGAATGGGGAGACATTGAATCAGGAGAGCAGGGTAGCGGTGAGTGGCCCGTCATGAATTACATTGTGGTTGCAGTTGTTAGCGAGGCGTGTTGATTGCTTCTTGCCGCGGGTAATCGCTAGCGCGCATAACCTTCTTTTTTCAACAGGTGTTCTGGTGCATTGACTGCCGCAAAGCAATTAATGGGACTGATTATGTGCCTATCATGCCGTTTGGGAATCATACATTGCCAACATTTCGTGTTTAGAAGGCGCGCCTTCAGAAGCATATTCAGCACCGCACGAGCCAGGTGCTGAAGGCGTGCTTGGAGAGGAAGGGGTATAAAGTGCGCATGACCGCATCGAAGAAGAAGAAGCAGCAGGAATCGGGCAAGACCATGATAACCGAGCCAGGATTGGCTTTCGTGCATGCAGTACATGGTGCGGCGCAGGCAGTGAATGCTGCATCGATTGCAGCGGTGCAGCCTGTGGCCATGGCGGTGCAGGGCGCGGGTCCTGAAGTGTGGGCGTTGGCGAAGCAGATTCACGATGCTGTCATGGCCACGTTGTGAAGCCAAGGAATGGGTGTTGGTTCCAGTCAGGTGCCTCGCCCGGAGGAAGCTTTTCTGCTGTAAGCAGAGGTGCGGCATCAAGCATTTGCAATCGCCATGAGAGCAGTGGAGATGTCAGCGGCATGAAGCATTTGCAATCGCCATGAGAGCAGTGGAGATGTCTGCGGCATTGGGAGATCTGCAGACAATTGCAGGAGGACATTGTGCGGTACGCTTGTAGGGTGTATGCTGTGTTGTTCCGCTCGCTAATGGACATGTGCCCCTGTAACCTCTTCCAGGCTAGTATCTGCTATCCACCTCTTCAGGCTTGAAAAGTAAATTGCTGTACGGTTCACAATTGGCATGGCTTGACATGCACGCGTCCTTGACTGTGGTCTGCATGGGTTTGGGGTTTAGCGGTTTACATCAGACTCTGCTGTGTGTCTGCTTAATCAGCCGACGTGTCACATGGGGACAGCAACGGCGCTGGGATGCAGCCCGGTGTGAATGCGAGTAAGGTACGCGCTGTCATGCATGGCGGATGGGGCGTGGAAGCCACGACCCACGTTTTTGTGTGTGCACGGGGGGCTAGGGGGCAAGTCGTTGTGTTGCTGCCATCCATATGGCCATGGATATGCGGGAAGCTTTCCCTGTACCCATACTTAATGATGCATGGACTGGTTGTGACAGCCAAGGGTTTAGCTGTCGTGGGTTTGCTGAGTGATCATGGCAGTCTGCTAGGCTGGTGCTAGAACAGCAATAGCGCGGTTACTGCTATGTCTTGCCCGTGCTAACTGATGCTGCAGCCATGCGTGGAGCGCGAATCGTCCCGAGAGGAGAAGGAGGAGGCGGGGCCGGTGCACCCATGGGCAGGGCCGGAGAAGAAGGACGCGGAGCACCCAGTGTGGGAGAAGGAGAAGGCGGGGAAGCACTGAAGCTCCACCCCATGTCAGGCCTCTAGTATAGGTGCCAGTTAACTAAACCCATGCACGTGCAGGTTGTAGCTCAGAATGTATTTAAAATCATATGCCCCTTTTCAGGTATATGTGTAACAGTGACTCCCAACGGATATATGTTCCTAATTTATTAAATTCTTACTGAATAATTGTTGTCTTTATGAACCCATGAAGAGCAAAGCCCGGTGGGGAGTACATGTAACGCATTACCACGAGAAGGGGTCCCCACACCGCATTTCTTCGCTCTCTGTTCCTATGCAGAACAAGAAGAGGTGGAAGACCAATGTCCCGGCTCACACGCCAGCCCATGTGGGTAAGCCCCCTCCCCCAAAGCGGAAGGGGCGCTTTGGGGAGAAGTGTAGTGAGGATTTTGTAGACTAGATAGCACTAACTTACTTACACCAGACCTGGCAATAAACAAGCATTGATGGGATGGACCCAGCGATACATAATGGGCGTGCATGCGTAAAAAATATACACTATGCATGGCCCAATGGGCATGCATTCAAATAATTACAAATGAAGGCCGCCATGAGAGCACTGAAGCTAAACCAGACCGGGCCACAATTAACCCTCCAGCACCAAAGTTCCACTGCATCATGTAAGACAAGCCTGACATCCATCCATCCATCCATCCATCCATCCATCCATCCATCCATCCATCCATCCATCCATCCATCCATCCATCCATCCATCCATCCATCCATCCATCCATCCATCCATCCATCCATCCATCCATCCATCCATCCATCCATCCATCCATCCATCCATCCATCCATCCATCCATCCATCCATCCATCCATCCATCCATCCATCCATCCATCCATCCATCCATCCATCCATCCATCCATCCATCCATCCATCCATCCATCCATCCATCCATCCATCCATCCATCCATCCATCCATCCATCCATCCATCCATCCATCCATCCATCCATCCATCCATCCATCCATCCATCCATCCATCCATCCATCCATCCATCCATCCATCCATCCATCCATCCATCCATCCATCCATCCATCCATCCATCCATCCATCCATCCATCCATCCATCCATCCATCCATCCATCCATCCATCCATCCATCCATCCATCCATCCATCCATCCATCCATCCATCCATCCATCCATCCATCCATCCATCCATCCATCCATCCATCCATCCATCCATCCATCCATCCATCCATCCATCCATCCATCCATTGATCGGGGTATAGTCCTAGTACAGCCATGCTACGTCCTGGCTATGATGAGATTACTTGCCCACGCTCCTAGTGTTATGCCATGCTCACATGGGTCTTATTGCACCCACAGATTGCCGGATCGTTGGCGTGTCCCTTTAGCTAGCGTTCCCGAATGCAGCTGTGGCATGCCTTAGGCATGAAGGAGACTGGGGGTCTCTGCCCTTTCTCCTGTTGTCCACACACAGGGATTAAAAGCACTTCGGTGCTCCGTGACTCCCCAACAGGAGCACGTGTTTAATTAATTAATTAAATTAATTAATTAATCGGGGTTAGCTAATGCTCCTTGACTCCCTAATGGGGGCATGAGTTTAATAAATGAATTAAGTAGTTAGTTAATTAATCAGGTTGATTCAGATGAGGTCTGTGCTGGTTCCTTGTGGACTGGCCAGCCAGGGAGATATCTTCTTACATGGTCAGGCCCTTGCCGACCATGTAAGAACCTGTTAGGCGACGCAGTGGCCAACATTGGACATACCGCCATATGTTTGTCTCCGCGGTATGATTTTAGCTGACATGCAGAGCACAGACACTGTTGGCGTCATCCGCTCAACCCCTCTTATTCAGACATGGGACCTCGGATGTGTAGGATTAGTAGCGTTGCCCAGGCGGACATTGTCAAAGACTACGACCCCCCAGTTGTGGGTCCTAGGAAATTTAACAAGCATGATTGTCTCCTTGTTGATAGGCATTAATTAATCCTTGATGATAGGCATTGCTTGCGTGCAAGATTAGCTCGAGGCCCATATTTTAGACTACTAGCTGAGCTGTGGACATACATGTTGTTATTGACGTCTTTGATACATGTTGTTATTGACGTCTTGACGGATATTGACGTCTTGGGGTGACTTCCACTATATCTTCTTTGGGGAATTCAGAGATCCCGGTCCCCCAACATGGACATGAGACTAATTAAAATCAATTAATCAATGTCATGAATAGAGCGCGTTCATGACGTTCAGTCATGAACAGAGTCCTAACCTTAAACACATAAGAAAACAATTATGGCGGGCCATGTGACCAATGTAAGAAGCTTAGCCCCCAAACATATTGTTGTCACCCAAACATATTGTGCATCACTCCCCGGACAGGAGAACTTTTGCGGATGACTGTAGGTGTAAGTTGGCGATGCCATGGTAACCGGAGACGTCCGTCCTATAGTCAGCAAAATTGGTGCGAGAGGTCCCCAGTTCGATTCCGGTCGGATTCATTTGCAGATCGCGTTTTCCGCGTTTTCCGCGGCCCGGCACTGAACGCAAAGGTTTTCACCTTTGCGGAGTGTCTGATCAGAATATACGCTTGGCTGATTTCGATAGTACCGGCTACGCCCCCTTCTAAAGAAGGATTCAGCCGTGTTCAGCCCGTCTCACGGTGCGAGACTGAACAAGTCTCGCGTGCAGACACGTGTGTAGTACTCCTACACACAGATCTCGAGTGATTTATCTAGTACCAAATCCGAAAGGCTTGCATCACTCCCCGGACAGGAGAACTTTTGCGGATGACTGTAGGTGTAAGTTGGCGATGCCATGGTAACCGGAGACGTCCGTCCTATAGTCAGCAAAATTGGTGCGAGAGGTCCCCAGTTCGATTCCGGTCGGATTCATTTGCAGATCGCGTTTTCCGCGTTTTCCGCGGCCCGGCACTGAACGCAAAGGTTTTCACCTTTGCGGAGTGTCTGATCAGAATATTGTTGTCTCACGTAATGAATCACTTGCTGATCAACAAATCGATGATTATCTCATAGGCACAATGTACCTCTGACCATCATTGCTGGCCCATGCATGCATGCACCAATGGCAGCCTACATGACACATACATCGCTTATTTGCCATGTAAAAAATGCGACAAAGTGTCCATATAGGTACTCATAGATTAGCACAAATTCCTTAGCACGATGTGGACAACTTTACTTAACGGTGAAAGCCTGTCTCGCCCTTATTGCCTTGAGGGTTCCCGGCGATAGGTCCTGTCTGTTGGTCGACATTTTTCTTTTGCAGCTGGCCATCGTCGGTAGGTATGAATGATCTCGATGCTAGCAATTACGATGATGATACCCGAGGTAGTCTATACCTAGGATCGAGAGCTTCTTCTTGTATGGCAATGCCGGCAGTTAACTATTACTCCGAATAAAGAGTTAAGAGGTTGGCCCTCGGCAGTCGGCATGGCGATCACGGAGCGATGACGGGGCGATGACGGGGCGATGACGGGGCGTTGACGCGCGTGATGAATAGGATCTGTTTGACAGGCGGCGGCTATTGGTAATATAGATTGTTGATTAAGAGAAGAGTTTAGATGTTGGCCCGTGGGCGATGACGGTGACGGCGTCACCGTCATCGCCCTCGACGGGCGTCATGAATACGACCTTTTTGATATGCGGCGGCTATTGGTAATATAGGTCGTTGACTACTACTCCGAATACAAATGTAAAGAGGTTGGCCCTCGGCTGGCTCGGCATGGCGATCACGGGGCGATGACGGGGCGATGACGGGGCGTTGACGCGCGTGATGAATAGGATCTGTTTGATAGGCGGCGGCTATTGGTAATATAGATTGTTGATTAAGAGAAGAGTTTAGATGTTGGCCCGTCGAGGGCGATGACGGTGACGGTCGTCACCGTCATCGCCCTCGACGGGCGTGATGATAAGCCCATGTTTGATATGCGGCAGCTATTGGTAGTATAGGTCGTTGACTATCACTCCGAATAAAGAGTTAACAGGTTAAGGCCCTCGGCCGGGCGATGACGGGGCGATGACGGGGCGTTGACGCTCGTGATGAATAGGACCTGTTTGATAGGCGGCGGCTATTGCTAATATATAGGTCGGATATTTGTGTACCACCCCCCTCCTTCCCGCGGCAGGTACGCAGCGACCCGCTGTTGCATGTCCTGGCTGCAATTGTGTATCACTTGTACGGTATTTGTGTATCACTTGTAGCGTATTTGTGTATCACTTGTCCTCCTTCCCACGGCAGGTACGCAGCGACCCGCTGTTGTCCTGGCTGCAATTGTGTATCACTTGTACGGTATTTGTGTATCACTTGTAGCGTATTTGTGTATCACTTGTCCTCCTTCCCACGGCAGGTACGCAGCGACCCGCTGTTGTCCTG
The DNA here is from genome assembly GCA_009746045.1 of Mesostigma viride. Classification (NCBI taxonomy): domain Eukaryota; kingdom Viridiplantae; phylum Streptophyta; class Mesostigmatophyceae; order Mesostigmatales; family Mesostigmataceae; genus Mesostigma; species Mesostigma viride. The sequence goes on along the minus strand of RPFO01000164.1, from coordinate 2,515,028 downwards.
CCTGCAATTGTGTATCACTTGTACGGTATTTGTGTATCACTTGTAGCGTATTTGTGTATCACTTGTCCTCCTTCCCACGGCAGGTACGCAGCGACCCGCTGTTATACTGGCGGTATTTGTGTATCACTTGTAGCGTATTTGTGTATCACTTGTACGGTATTTGTGTACCACCACCCTCCATGGCCCATGCAGCCCGGCCCGGCATCGTGCCGTCGCCGACCCGACAACGTTTTCTCGAACAACACGAATTTGAATTTTAGGGACTGGAGCGGCTGGCACGCTAGCGGCACGACCAACGGAACAGAGAACCGAGAAACTGTGGCCGCCAGGAGGATAAAGGTTTCAAGGCGCATGCGTTTGAGGCTAGCCAGAACCGAATGCGAGGTTTTACTTTATCAAACCGATGTATATCAATGTGGCCAGAATTCTTTTCCAGTTGCGGGGTCGTGTGTCGCCAATTTGTTGTTGGGCCGGGCACTTTAATCGTGATTGCAAGAAGTCAGTTCACGACGCCGTTAGCGTGGCATTTATGTACAGCAATTCATCGTTCGGCTTCTTTATCCTATCGGCAACTCCTCACGACGTGTGAGCGTGAGTCGGTTGTCGTGTGAATGGACACTTTCTGGGAAAGTAAGTCACTAGAGGCCAATTTCACCGATCGCAAAACATTTACCCAGTTTGGGCAGATAGACCTGGCTAAATACGAGGGCGAGCGGAAGTAATTGTTGATGCATAGCCATCTGCTTCCTGCGCTTTGTAATTGTAATGAGTTGTTCGCAAATTGGCGTCTCTAGCGGTTACTCCTCTGTGCACAGCTGGCGACCAAGAAGACTTCATTGGCAGCCGGACTGCGGATGCGCGTCGTTGGAATATTAGCAACGTTAACATGTTTGCTGCGTTTTTTGTGAAGCTTGTCTAGCCGACTGCATTTGGGAGACTTGGCAAGGTTGCCTCCAATCGTTGAAGTCACAACCTGGGTGTCAATTCACGTTTACTAGCCACGGTCATAGTAACATTCTAATGGCATTTGTCCCAGTTTCAACATGGGTTTTCACTCTGATCTGATGGAGTGAAGGGCCTAGCTCCGTGGTTTTGTGTCATTGTAGCAGTTTAGTCGCCTGCTAACGTAGTGAATCTTCCATCCCACCTCTCCCACCCCCACCCGCACTTCTCCTACTCTCTCTCTCTCTCTCTCTCTCTCTCTCTCTCTCTCTCTCTCTCTCTCTCTCTCTCTCTCTCTCTCTCTCTCTCTCTCTCTCTCTCTCTCTCTCTCTCTCTCTCTCTCCTTCCCACCCCCGCTCTCTTGTCCCTCCCGCACCCCTCCTCTCTCTTTCCCTTTTCCTTGGCTGTTGAGAAGGACTGGGGTGAAAACTCCAGACCGTTGGTGGCTGCCTTCAAGCAGGAAGTTTCAAGGATCAACAAGTTTTTGTGAGCTGTCTGATATGGTCACTGCTGCGACAAAGGTGAGTTATCTTGTTTTTCATGTAATTTTTTTGCTGTAGCTAGGTAAGCCGGCCATTTTGTACTCCCCTTTCTTTTGCTCTCACGATTTATTCTTGTTGTGGTTTATATGGTCCCGTTAAGTGGCATGCATTATCATTATCCACATTAGTGTGAGAAACCATCCGCAGTGTTGTAGCTTGCATCTATAACAACAGTTTTTGCTGCCGCCGCCACTGCTATTACCAACATTAAGTCATTCTTGCTTTCTAAGCACTCTTTTTCCTCTTAGGCTGTTGGTTGGGATACCAGCCACCCTTGCACGCATAAATTCAAGCACCGGGTGCATGTGAAAACACAACCAAGGCAAGAATGTCCCCCTCTCGCAATATCCCACCCACGCAACGCACCCAATGCAGCAAGAATGGGACCACCTTGTTGCCATGAGCTCTAGCACCGTTGCCACCCCTAGCTTTCTACTGTTCCCGTCCATCCTTATTTACACTGGCTGCTTTGCTTGCATTTCTGGCTCAGTGCCAGTTTGCACTTGCTAGCTTGCTAAGACAATAATGCAGCTTGCAAACGGCAAGGGCAAGCACCCGGGTAAGAGCAAAGGCAACCGCACGAGCAAAGGAAAGGGAAACTGGAAGAGCAAGCACAAGGCCAAGGAAAGGACAAAGGCACTTGTGCTTGCCAAAAGGGCAGGCTCAAGGGAAATGACAAGGGCAAGGGCAGGGGCAGGCACAAGGGAAGCGGATAAGGGCAAGGGCAGGCGCAAGGGAAAGAGATTAGGACAAGTCAAGCACGAGGGAACGGACAAGGGCAAGGGCAGGCACAAGGGAAAAGATGAAGACAAGGGCAGGCACTAGGGAAAGGATGAGGGCAACGGCAAACACTGGGGATCAAAGGATAGGGGCAAGGGCAGATGCTAGGGTAACAGTTAGGGCAAAGGCAGGCACAAGAGAAGAATAAGGGGCCGTGAAGTATAAGTGGAAATGCGGGTGGCGACATGGGGTTCGATCGGGCCTGCTGATGCAAATGCAGATTTCAACTGCAGTGACAAACACAAGCGTAGACATAGGCAACGACAAATTCCTTGCATGCGTGCCTTGCTCTTCACCGGCTGGCTCGTTTGCTAGTTGTCTAACAGTTTCTACCGATAAACATCACTTGCCATTGTAAGGTCTGCCTTGCTGCCGTGCTAGTGGGTAGCTGGGTGATCGTGCTTGTTCCTTGTCAAGGGAGGGATGCATGTGGAGTAGGTGGGTGGGTGTGCTTGTTCCTTGCCAAGGAAGGGATGCACAAAGGTTAGATAGGTGCACGTGCTTGTTTCTTGTCAAGGGAGGGACGCACAAAGGGTAGGTGGGGGCACATGGTTGTGCCTCGTCAAGGGCGGGATGCACGAAGGGTAGGTGGGGGCATGTGGTTGGTCCTTGTCTTTTCACCGCCCAAGCGATGGCGATGTAGCATGCATTATACATTTATTCGTGCATTAAAAATCACTTTCCTTACAAGCGGCCTTAGCCGACTCCATCTGCCGTTGCCATTTCTCCGTATTGCATTGTCCGGACACGGTTTTTGTGTCGCAGGTCTTCCCCCGTAAAGGCACAAGCTGCCTGCGCGCGGAATTATGTGCAGACACCTCGGTTTCCAACACGACGGCTTCCCGCACATATCGAGCTCTGGATGTACAACATCTTCCCCCGGCGCACTTGCTCCCGGATGGAGCTTCTGTGCGGTGCCGACATCCCCGGAGCTGTCCTAAGCACCGCATGGAAACAGTATTTCAAGCCACGAAGAGAAGCCACGAATTTGATATTGACTTGATATTGTCGTCAGAAGACTTGATATGCTATTTTCTGTGAAGGCGTTGGATTTTTGTGCATGACATGTAATCCTGCATTTAATAATGAAATTTTTTATGAAATAGGAACTCGTCTTGCATGAGCCTTGCTGCAAATGCCATTCATTTTTTTCCCCCGGGTAAATGGGTGTTAGGGGTTAGGTTGACCGAAATGATGTGAAATCAAAGTGAAATTCTGATAAGTGACATGCGTACTGCAATTCAGAACGACATAGCGACATGATTGTAGTACCGGTAGTGTACGCGAGAAGCATACGACGTCTTAACCTACGGGACCGAGTACCGGGATCGTAAATTACCAACTCGTAAATTACTACCTCGCAAATTACTACCTCGTACCTTACTACCTCGTAAATTACTACCTCGTACATTACTACCTCGTACATTACTACCTCGTACATTACTACCTCGTAAATTACTACCTCGTAAATTACTACCTCGTAAATTACTACCTCGTAAATTACTACCTCGTAAATTACGACGTCGGATCTTACCTCGGATCTAACTCGTAGCTTACGAGAAAGATCCGACCTCCTATGCAAACGGTAAGAGTAAAAGCGGAGTAAATTACCACCTCGTAATTTACGCCTCGGATGCTTTTTACCACCCTCGGACGAAAAGTATAGTGCTGCATCATGGTGCATCCAACTGTGGGTGCAATAAAGCTTTGACATAGCGAAAAGCATCGCAGATGCAGTAAGCCTTACTGCAAGCGCTGCCCCTTGGTCCAGAGGCCCATGGATAGGCTTGCAAAGAACACATTTAGAGGTGCCGGTTCAAGTAAGTACTTGCGTACAGTAATGCACATGGGCATGCCATGGAGAACTATTGAAGGAGACAACCAATAAGTACTATGAGCACTAATCTTAACTACTACTATGCTAATCTACTATGCTAACTACTATGCTAATCTAAATAAAAAAAATAATTACAAATATCTTCTAGCTGCATCGATCAGCCGGTTCAAGGGAGAATCTAATTAAGGGCCTCTCCCGCCGGAGCCTGCAGGTTTTTAGGGGCATATACCCAGGTCCGGGTTAATCATCAGCAATTCTCCAGGTTTCGATCCATGGCCTGCTGGGCTGTTTGTCATTCATACCCAGGGTTAGGGGCATACATTAAATTTAAGGGTTTTGTGGGTGAACCCTGGGTATGCATGCCCCTAAAACCTCTCAGGCTCCGGGAGAGGCCTTTATACCCTCCCAAAACGGCGCGGGAGCTATGGCCGACCTACCTCCAGCTCCGGCAGACCACGGCAGCTAGGGAAGCCAGTGTACTGGAAGGGGGCGGCCATCTACGTCGGCCACAAGCCCTGGCACGCGAGCCCCGCGGCACCAGCGACTCCAGACGCCCCAGCTAGCTTAGGGGAATACAGCAGCAGTAGTAGTGTAGAATAGATAGACCGTGGCCTTGTACATGTACGCCTACTACAGGCACTATATATATACCAGCTGATTCAAGAGCATTATTTAGTCATGTATGTACATGTGTGCCCATGATGTGCCACACACCAGATGCTGCCTAGCTTTATTTATTTAGTCGATCTGCTGTGCCCACGCAGAGAGCTACTCTCTGCTGAGACGCCATGCCCTAGCCTCTGTATAGCCATGCTGATCGAACTTCCACCCCATGACGAGCCCCCTTTGCACATGCTCTGATAGATCACGGTGGTGCAGGTGCACTTGGTGCACCTAGAGCAGCTAGGTGTAGTTTACATCCTGACCCTTGCAGGAAGTAGCCCAGAATGTATTAATTAAGGCCCGATATGCCCCTTCTCAGGGCTATGTGCCACATGTACGAGTTCTCAACGGAGTCATGAACATTCCTAATTAATTAATTAAACCGGCGCGGGGGTTGTGGTTTAACCCTGGCTGGGTATCAAGGAGACAACCAGCGCAGGCCAGAAATCAGGAGAATCCGGACCATGGTAGCTCGAGCCTGCCGTTATCTTGTCCGCGTGTTCGAGTCGTTCAGGATGATGAATCATATGAATGAATGGTGATCAATGGAAATGTGTAGCCTTGTGCATTGAAATGATGCAGGCTGCATGGCTTACGTGTAGAGCGACTAGATTCATGACCTAGACGGTGGGGCCGGAAACAGCTTGCTTGATCATATGGCGTGTGCATGTTTCGAGCCTAACTGGCCAGCCGGGAGTGTCTATAGTGGTGAGCACCATTGCTGCGATCGCTCTCGGGCCACCATAAATTTACGAGGAAATACCCGCAAATGGAAAACCACTGAAAAGGTCTAGCTAGTCAGTCATTACGTTAGCCATGCCATGATTCCAAACGTCCAAGAACTGCACACGGTGCAAAGGCGAAAATCCGGAGGACAGCACTTTCAAATGTGCGGCGGGAACCAATTAAAAGCCCGCGTGTGCCAGAAAACATTGTGTTGCTGCAGCGACGTACGCGACAATGTGGACAATTAACGATTCCAGAGCCAAGCTCCTTTTCGTATGCCGGTAATAATGCCCCTTTTCGTGATAGAGTCGGCATGGACATGTGCTACTGTAGACGTGACGGGCTCACACCCGGGCAGCCTCGATCCTGGTTTGTCTGTCAATTTATGGAGGCAGATGGTACGCAAGGATAGATGGCAAGTAGTGATGAAGTTGACCACCCCCAAGTCTGTGGGGGCTCCGCGTGTGACCGCGTATGGCATTCATAGCGATTCGGGCCGTGGTGCCCACAACCACTAGGAACTCGTTGGTGGTAAAAGTGGTAAAAGTGGTAAAAGTGGGTGGTAAAAAGTGGTAAAAAGTGGTAAAAAGTGGTAAAAAGTGGTAAAAAGTGGTAAAAAGTGGTAAAAAGTGGTAAAAAGTGGTAATTAATTAATTAATTAATAAGCACGTGACTGCGTCACGTGGGTGCCAATACAGAGTAAAGGAACCTTCAACCCTATATACACAGTGAGAAGGAGGGAGGGCGCCCTAGCTTCTCTCACTGCCGCAGGTGGGCAGGCCACAGAGCGCTCTCTCCACGGCATGGTGCCGGGGCGCAACACTGTGGGTGCAATACAACCAGTGCAATACCATAGGTAGGCTGACGCATAGCTTATGCTACAAATGTGAGGTGGGCTCAAGACGTCGGCTAATTAAGGCGCAAGCTGATGGCCACAAGGTGCCAGAGCTAATTGAAGGTACTATAACGCTGTGCGCTAATATCGTTTCAAGTGCTGTAATGCCTAAGCTATCCCATCATCGATTGCCCCCATCTAGACAACTAGCTGGAGTGCTCTATCCCGGGGAAGCCCGGGGGGGCTTCCACAGTTTCTTGTTGACGTAGAGGTCCCCGCCCCGCCAGTACACTTGGGGCTTCTCGGGGTTGGTCTTGTGGCGGATGTAGTCGGGCCACTGATCGCGGCGTTGCTGCTGCTGGGCTGGCGTCAGGTCGTCGTCAAGCGACCAGGAGGTGTCCACCAGCTTCTTGCGGCGAGAGAGGAACCGAACTCGGGCTGTGATGTCGCTGAAGGTGAGGACCACTGGAGGGGGCCCAGCCTTGGCCCGTGGATGGGGCAGGCGGTAGGCGCCCTGCAGTATCGCACCTGGCAGCTGCATGCGCGCCAAGAGCTGTTTCTTCAGCTCGTCGAGAAGAGAGTCTGGGGTCTCCTCCGGCAGCATGTCGAAGCGCCTGAGGATGACCCGGCAGCGGCGACGGTCGCGGTCAGCGGCCTCGCGGCGCGTGTCTTCCAGCTCCTGGAGCTTGGTGGTGATGGCGGTCGTGGTAGAGGATGCCTGGCTCTTGAGCAGGTCCGCCCAGGAGGCGCGAGTCGAGGGGTCATCACTAGCCCTACCAGCAGGTTGGGCGGCGATGGTGGCCGTTCGCTCGGCGATCTCGGGGACCTGCGTGGCCAGGGCGTCTACCTTGGCGGCAACTGCCTCAAGTTTCACGGTGCCTTGGCCGACTCGGCCTTCCACCTGGTTAAGGCGGGTGGTCACAGTGGCTGTGGCCTCGAAAACTTTGGTGGCAATGTGCTCTTGCGTAGCAGTAAACTGAGGCTGGAGCTTAAGGGCGACTCTGGCTTCAATGTTGTTGACCTTGGCCGAGAGAGTGTTGAGTGGGCCGTCAGGCGCGTTCAGGGCGGCGAGCTGCTCAGCCATCGGCGCCAGCTGCTCCGCCACTGCAGCTCGGATGGAGTCCGTGCTGGGGGAGGTGCTGCTCTGCGGGGATGCTGCAGCTGCTGTGGCTGCCCGTCTGCGCTCATGCAGGAGGCTCCTGAGGCCAGCGTAGCCAATTTGGGTGATGTCGTGGGCGTCGCAGCGCAGGTAGCTGCACATGATGACTGCCTTCAAGTACGCCTCCGGTTCTTGAAGCAGCCATTCCCAGGCGGGCTTGGTGACCTAAAAGTGGTAAAAAGTGGTAAAAAGTGGTAAAACGGTGGAAAACGCTAGGAGAAAAGCAGGTGGTAAAATCATTTTACCACCTTTTACCACCCCTTTTACCACCAAAGTGGTAAAAAATTATACCACCAAGTGGTAAAAGCGAGGGTGGTAAAAACACGCCACAAAGTGGTAAAAGTGAGGGTGGTAAAAAGTGGTAAAAAGTGGTAAAAATGAGGGTGGTAAAAAAATACCACAAAGTGGTAAAAATGACAGTGATAAAAAAGGGGAAAATGCAGATTTGCCAGCATTACAACACAAGCACTGTTAAGAACAGCTTAACAGGCCATCATTCCAAATGGTTTCTTTATTACAAATAATAATACATCCCATTAACAGTTGTCTCTCTTGATTTACAATGAGGATTTAGCCCCACATTGGGCGTCTCATCGATACGTTTACACCATTGTGAAATAACACAGGCCGCATCAAGCCCAGCCAATTAATTTACTTCTTCTTCAGGTGTCATCATGATCAATGATGCTTCTTTGCCTGAACAAAGCCACACAGTTGCCAGCACTCATGCTCTGGAGGCCTGCAGGCACACAGAGCACCACCATTGAAGAGGACACAAGGGCAGCAAGGCAGGGGGGGGGGGGGCAGTCAGGCACGGCAGATAGTTGTTGCCCAGCAAAACATCCTATGCATGGTGAAATGGGTTATGCCTGTGGGTATAGTTAACGTAAAGGATTTACGTTAGATGGATAGAGATTGTTACGCTCTTTCCAACGGCACCTTGAACGCCTCATTTGGTTAAGGAACGTAAAAGTTATGACGTTTCCTAGGCTGTGCCGACAGTACCCGGCGCGCCACTGTGGGCGCGTACGGACACAGGATGTACAAGTGTCACTTTGATAGTCCGCAGGACGTTGACAGGACTTGTACAGGACTTGATGGTCAATTGATAGGTAGGCGCACTGTAGCGCGCCAGGACCTATGAGACAATTGATGCTGACTAGTGTACGGATAGGTCCACAGGACTAGCCGTATGGACAATTGATAGATCTGCGCGCCAAAGGCGTGCCAGAGTCTGTGTAATCAATTGATTGACAGTTCAGCTGTGACAGTGCAGCTGAATACTTGGACGCGTCCCTAGTAAGCTATATGAGTGACTTGGTCACACCGGGACGCTAGTTCTTGCGTGCACGTTCTCTTGGCACTGCGACCCTGTCGTCTGTGCTGCGTGCAGTCTTGGAAGTGACGTGACTTACGTCTGTGTTTCCTGATTGTTAATAAAGGCAACTTCCTGCAAGAACCATGGCGGAATTCGTGGCATTCTTACCCTCACAACTCGTATTACACGCTCTGTCAAAAAGATGCCAAATTCGGAAGAATTTCGGATTCCGGACGATGAGGAAATAGCCGCTCCGCCGGCTGGTTCTTCGTCAAGACCGACGGTGCCGTCGTGGCAGCAATTGCTCGACGAAGTAACGGTCTCGCTCGACGAGCTTCATCGTCAGCAGCGTGCAGCTCACGCATTGCTCGGGGATAACCCCGAGGACCCCGATTTGCCAGCACTGGTGCCGGCAATCCGCAACCTGTTGGACCAGATTCGAAACATTTTATCGACATTTACGGTCCAGGTGCGGGGAGGTTTGCGGTCGGTGACCGAAGTCACGACTGCCATTGAGGAGTTGGACAACGTCCTCTCTTCACTCACCGGTTACCAGAGAACCTGCAAACTGGGGGCATCGCTACGCACGGGGGCGCGCCGGCGGTGTCGACAAATTTGTTTCAGGATCTCGCGCTGTTATCGCTGCTCACTCGCGCGTACGCAGTCGCGAGCGCCAGGTTTTAATTAACCTGGTGGCATTTCTCGCCTCTGTGCGAGAGTGGATTCCCGCGGGTGGGGAATTATTGACGATCTTTACACATCCTCTGCGCCTCGTCGCGCGTCGGCGCGTCGCAACTTACGCGGCGGGGAGCACGCCGGTTTTAATTCATACCGGTGCAGGTCCGGAGCTGGATATGGAGGATCGCGAGTTCGTATACACGTACTGCGACTTCAGGGGCCTTGACTACTAGTCGGCCTAATTTTCTTCTGCAGTACTCGTCGACATTTTTTTTTTGTCGAATTTTCAGCGGCATTTCGCGGGGCGGCAGCGACACCGGCGCAGGCGGCAGTGGCGACACAAAAATTTTGTACATATTTTCTGCTGCTTTGTTAAGGTGTTCTTTGAATAGCTGGTAGTGCAGGATGGCTGAGGGACGCCGTAGCAAGGGTCCAGCCAGTGGGAATAATAATGGGGGTGCTGGTAGTGGAACCGCTCACGTAGATGACGTGGGGCTTACCGGAGAGATTACCAACCTTCCTCACAATAATAATAATGCACAAGCTATTCATGGCTTTGATCTTACCACACAGGGTCTTTTAATTGTCAATCAGTTGCAGCCTGTAACCTCAGACTCCAAGCCTAAGCAGGCTGAAGAGTTTGTGGAGGGATTGGAAGGGTTCCCTAGCTTGTACGGTGGTACAAATTACTATCAAATCTGGATAGGCAGTAGCACTTTTGGCAAGTGTACTGACCAGATTAAGGACCTAACCAGGGAATGCAAAAAGGCCAATAAGGCCTGGGCACTGTACGTGGCTGAGCTGAAGGAGCTGCTGGAGGACCAACGCAAGAAGGTCGGCATCCATTGGCAGGACAAGTATCAAGGGTGGGAGGTCAAGGGGGACCTGATCCAGAACTTTCTCAACTATTGTAAGATGGTTGAGGAGGGCAGGGCTCACGGCTTTAATGTCGCTGATAACATAGCCCTAACCAACTGGCTCAATATCCTAGACGCGAAAATGGCTGACGGCGGTATGGCTGACGGCGGAGTTCAGATCTTTTGCGTCTGAGCCCCAAATTCGGTCAGACCACTTGCATTCGATGCGCCTTTCTAAGACGCACTTGCCAGTATAAACGGTTACGGCTGCCACGCAGTATAGACAAAGTTACGCACGTGACCAGCTATGACGACTACCAAAGCAAAACGAGGGCTGGAAAAGGAGCTGGCACAGCTTCCCAGCGCCCAGCCCAACCTCTCGCCCTCGCCATTGTTCAGCCGCCAGGCTTACCCGCCAACCCTCGCCAAGCGCCTCGCCTGAGCCCAAGAAACATGCCACGATCGCCACAATGGAGCAAATTCTTGCCCGGCGACGGAATGTTCTCCCTCCTCGAGTGGCAGCAGCTGTCGCCGCAGGAAGTCGTCGAAGTTCTCCAGTTCCTCACAAGGAGCGGAAGCTCTTTGTGCCCTGGAGAGGGAGGCGGCTATCGACTACCGCGACACGTCCTGGCTCTACACCTGTGCCGAATCCCGCCAAGGCGAGTCTATCTTGACCAGCTACTACCAGCGCAGCTTCGGCGCCATCCACAGAGAACTTTGGAACGCACTCAACGCCCCAGCCCCCGCACAGCCGCAGCCCCATCGGCTTCCTCCCTCTGCAAGGATGACATCCGCGCAGTGCTGGAGGAGCACGTGACCTGGCCGCTGGCCGAGAAGATGACCTCGCTGAACACCACGTCAACACGGTCGAGCCGCGGGTCTCCAACGTGGAAACCAAGGTCGTCCACAAGCTACAACCACAGTTCACGGCGCTACACACCGCGGCGCAGGCTTCGGAAACGCATGCTGCACTTGTCTCTCGCCTTAACCAGGTGGAAGGCAAGTGCGGCGTGCTCATGAAGAAGCTTGAGGCCATCACCGCCCACACCGAGGCCCTGGCCACACAGGTCCCAAAGCTAGCGAAGCAGACGGCCACCATTGCCTCCCAGCCACCCCGGCAGGATGCTGGTGACCTCCCGCTCTCCTACGCGGACCTGCTGCGGACAGCGACCGCCTCCACCACCGACGCCATCGCCACGAAGCTCCAGGAGCTGGAGGACCACCGCCAGGCCCAGCAACGGGAGGTCACCGATCGCGCTCGCCGCGAGTGCCGAGTGGTGCTACGTCGCTTCCCCCAGAAGCCAGGTGAGACGTCAACCTCCCTTGCTGACGAGATCAAGAAACAGCTTCTTACCCTCATGGGCCTGGTAGGTGAGTAGAACTGCGTGGGTGCCACGCCTTCCCCACTCACGGGACAAGGCGGCCACCCCACCAGTCCTGCTCACCTTCATCTCCCTGAGGATAAGCAGCGGTTCCTCTTCGCGCGCAGCGGTTGCACGACCTCACCTGGACGCTGGATGACGACCTAACCCCCGCTCAGCAACAGCAGCGACGCGACCTGTGGCCGGAATACCTCCGCCATAAGCAGGACCCCAGAAGCCCAAGGTGTACTGGAGGGGCGGGGACCTGATGATCAACCACAAGATGTGGACGCCCCAGCGGGCTAGAATAGCAATAGCCCTAGCTTGTAACCATGGAGTCACTGTCGCTAAGGCAGCCATGCCTAGAATGTTTGCCTAGCTGTGCCAACAAACCTAGTCACGTGCCGCCAACGCACGGTACACAACCAGCCATAGCTTAGCCTAGTTCTAGTACAGCCATGCTACGCCCTGGCTATGTTCAGATTACTTGCCCACGCTCCTTGCTATGACATGCTCACATGGGTCTTATTGCACCCACAGTTTGCCGGATCGTTAGCCTGTCTTTTAGCTAGCCGCGCCCGATTGCAGCTGTGGCATGCCTTTGGCATGAAGGAGACTGGGGGTCTCTGCCCTTTCTCCTGTAGTGCACACACAGGGATTAAAAGCACTTCGGTGGCTCCGTGACTCCCCAACGGGAGCACGAGTTTAATTAATTAATTAATTAACTGGCTCAAGGTTTCTGGGCTGGATAAGGCGACACGTGGTCCTTAAAAGTCATGTGTGCCCCACACTCTACCCTGAAGGCCTACAAGGTCATCATTAAACAAGCTCTCGAGGCAGAGGAGCTGTTTGAGGGTGGAGTGCCAGCAGTGAAGGCTACCCAGGCAGGCGGGCGTACCCAGGGTGGCTCCAAGACGTCTGAGGCTGACCGAAGCCAAGGAGGGCGTAGGGGCAACCATCACAAGCGCAAGGGAGATCATTCACCTGATTCTGACAGGAGGTCACACTCCAAGTCGGTGTTCAGGCGGGTGGGTGGTCAGCCCAAGCAGGGCAACGCGTCTGACAATGGGGGCAGTGGCCAGGGCAAGTCCAAGATACAATGCTACCTGTGCAAGGGTGGGGGCACATCAAGAAGGAGTGTCCCAGCTTCAGAAGTCCAGGGCCAGGGCAGCAACAAGAATAACAACAACAACAAGAAGAACAACAACAAGTCCCAGGCAGGCCAGCCTTCAAAGGGCAGTCAGCAAGAAGACAACAAGGAGCAGTGACTGTCTGAGGCAACCCCTACACACCTTAATTCACCCAGGGGGGAGGCCAGGTGCTCCAATGCAGATTTTATATCTGGGCAACAAGAGGGTGATCTCCAGGTTCAGTGTGGCCCCAGGTCACCTGGAGAGGTACAGGTTCCTATGAAGACGTCCTTGACAGCTGATGCAGCTGTAAGTATGTCTGACCCTATGCATCCTCGTGCTGGGCACGAGGGTGGACCTCTCATTTGAGAGAACCAATGTACAACCACAGAGGGGTGTGAAGGCCTCTGGTGGTATGCATGTGGTCCCTGCTGGCGGTCCAGGTGTTGGGCATGAGCAGGGTGACTCAGGCTCTGAGTCAGAACAGGATGGAAGACAGCATGGTGATGCTGGATCCTGACAGCACAGTCCTGACTGTGCCAGGGACTGCTTCCTCTGTGTACCAGGAGTTGGGTGCCCGAATCCACAACATGTTTGGGCATGCCACTTCTCTGTCAAACAACTTTGCCTTCCGTATGGGCAGGGCACCCCTTCTTAAGGCGTGTCAGCAAGCTGCCTCACGGTGTAAGTGCCAGTTGTCCTCCAACAAGCCCAGGAAATCACATGCCAAAGCTCTACCTCAGAGCATTGGTGATCTGCAGTGTGATATCCAACACATCAGGGGCATGCAACTGTTGGTGCGTGGACAGGTACACGAAATACAAGGTGCTGGAGCATTTACCTTCTATGAAGAACAGGTACTTGCTGGCTGCCCTGCAGAATGTAAGAGCCAATCTCTTCGAAATGATGGGTGCGG
>RPFO01000164.1:2346320-2466377 GCA_009746045.1 Mesostigma viride | reverse complement strand
ATACATGTTCGTTTTTTTGTACGTGTTCAGCGCCATGATGTACTTCATCCCACGAGAGCGACCATACGCCTCCGAAGCGTCTTGGGGTTTTTCCTCTTCGTACGAGTACATCACCCCTGGCGTCCGAGCAAAGAAAGGCGTATCTTTCGACGCGAACCACAGAGGAACAAATTCCGCGGCGGTCGACATCTTAGAGGTTGTGTGAGCGCAAGAGTGTGGATTGTCGTGGGAGAGTCCGCCTTTATTCCCGTGGGAGATCTCCCACGAGGAATCGAATCGTGTCGGCTTGTCGGTTACGTCGTGTCGGTCGACCGTGTCGTCATGCAGGTTGAAGTTCGAGACCATTCTGGAAGGTTGTATACCGTATGCTTAGAAAAAAAAAGTTTCGATTAAAAAATTTCAGTTCGTTAAAAACCACACAACCCTCGAACCTCGACCCTTGAGAAAAATGGTCCCATGGAACTTTTTTATTTCCTGTATAATGCATGCGTTTAGGATATCCTTTTCGACATTCATGAAAATTTCCCACGGGAAAACTGTCTACTTTTTCCTCGGCCTCAGCCGACGTCCGCCAGTCTCGCCGCCCTGGGAGAGGGGCCCCCGCCTGCCGCTCGTAAACGGCTCCTGTAAGTACGTCGTGCCCCATCAAGTCACCAGCCCATTTTCGCTTTTTCCACGAAGCGCCCTTCAAGAAACGGGTGATGTACGCCTGCCTCGTTGCATCAATGCCGTGGTAGATGCGGTTGTACTTCGCAGAATAATACTCGTGCTTCATGTATTCGCCTGGATTTTTTGGGTCCTCGAACACGTACTTCTGATCAGCTCGAGCCTGCAACGCGTTAATCAGCTTCTTGTACCCGTCTGGAATTTGGTAGTCGTACGTGCCGTACGTCTCTGCCGTCTTAAAACGTTGAATTATCATGCGGCGCTCGCTCGGAATGTATCCGTTCTCGTGTGGCTCGAGCTCGCTGATAGAACTGACGATGCGCATTTTGTCGTGGTCGTACCTGGTCGGTGGCAGTTTCTCGCCGGACAGGTAAATAAGACCCATCAAAGCGGCGTCAGACGTAGGGTCCTTTTTGTACTCGGCGGCGGCGATCCGCTGGAGCTGCTCGTACGTGTACCTCAGTGGCTTGCTCTCGGCCCTGTCGAATTTCCTGTCGAGATCGCCGACCTTCAGCTCATTGACTCGAGCAGCGTACGCGTCCGTCACGTCGCGTGGGAGCCTCTTCTCAGGTGGCATCATTCGATTCACCCCGTTTATCACTCCGAGCAAGTTCTTCTCGTTCTCCCTCCACGCATCCTCTTTCGAGTGTGCGAGCTTGCGTTTGGGTTCCGAGGTTTCGTGGACGACGCGCAGGACACGGGCGGTGTCTGCGAGGCAGTCGACTGATTCGTCCTGCGAGCACCCCATTTTGTCAAGGAGAACTCGCAGCCTGCCGATGTACCCCTTCGCGGTTTTGCGCGTCGCCCCGCGCTCTCTCGAGGGCCTGCCAGGCTCGTGATGCTCTGGCCGGGCATCCGCTGCGGCGACGGCCTCGTCGAAGGTCCAGTATCGTCCATCAGTAGGTCGCGCAGGCGGTTCCTCGTGGTGCGGTGGCTCCGGCGAGGGTGGAGAGGTCGCCTGCAAGCCGATTTTTTCCGCGCACTCGGGGTTATTTGCGATCCATCGGTCACTGGGATTCCAGACGCCCTTCTTGACCTTGCTTTTCGCCGAGATGCAGTTCGTCTGGTCGCGGGCGATTGCTCGCCTCTTCGCCTGGGCCCGTCGCCATTGCTCGCGACGCTCCTCTACGGTCACCGTCATCTGATGACTGAACATGAGACAATTTTTTGGCTCGAGGCTTTTTATACCCTACGGGGTGGATCCTTGGGCGCCCTCGAGGCCGTTTCGGTTCGTGTCGTTTTTCCGTTTTGGAGGGTGAGCGCCCACGTGGACGCCTGCGATCGCCCACCAAGGCGAGGATGGCCAATCGGATTTCGGGGCTCATGTCGTGACAGGTGGACGGAATCGTGTCGTGGTGGCCTGCTTCTTGAAGGATCCTGACGACACGTTCTAGAGTTTTCTGCCCCAGTCGAGAACCCGAACAATATCGGAGGAGTGCTTGGGTGTCCAACACGTACTCCTTCTCGGCGCCTGCGTATCGTTTGATGGACGGAATATCCATAGTATATCATGTTCAGAGAAAATTATTTTATCGAGAGAAATGTATTGAAGTTTCGACGAAACATTTTTTTCGGGTCGCGCTGGTCGAAGTCGACAGCGAAGAAGTCGTGAGGATCGTCCTTGACGGCGTGGTCCCATAGCGCGAGAAACTCGTCCGGCGCCACAGCCCCGCGCTCTCTTCCGCGATCTGTCGCGCGGCTCGATGGTCCTTCGTTCTGAACAGCGCAAGAAACGATATATTCGCTCGCACTGCTCGTGGTACGCCACCGCTTGTGTACGCCTGTGTCAGGAAAATCATGCTCGTGAGGAAGTGTCTGTGTTTGAACGCGAAAGCCGCAACAGCGTTTTTGCTAGAGCTCTGATAGAGGGCACTGCCTTGCATGTCGTCTATCAGAATGAGCGACGAAGGAGGACCGTGCTCGAACCTTGTCGCAGGTTTATCCCAGTTCATTGCATCAAGGCGTAGGTACATGGAGAGGTCCATGAGTTCTGCGTTTTTTTTCCCATCCACGTATTCGCGTTTGAACGTTTCCCAGACCTTGAGATCGTCCTTGTACCTCTCGTATTCGTGGAGGTCAGACTTTATATGATCTATCATCCCATCGAATGCCAGGTTAGAGTAGACTTCCATCGTCATAGCTGGTTCCGGGAGCTCCTTGTATTTCGGCTCCGTGTGGGCACTCCCTGAAATGAGGTACAGCTTGTCGAATGAGTTGTTAGCAAAGTAAGCCTTCGCCATGTTGACTGCCGATGTAGTTTTCCCAGACCGTCGAGCTCCGCAGAAGTTTGCGATGAAATGAAGACTCGGCATATTCGGTGGAGCAGGACGCTGTGGGGCGTATCGTTGCTTGATGTCTTTGTTCTCAAGTGAATGAATTCGTCGCTCTTCGATGATAGCCATTATCATTCTGAAGACATTTTAATCGTCCAGACTAGCAAGGAGAGACGCGCGGATGGCGGCCATGCGCATCTCGTATGGCGTCATCGCGACAGGTGGCGGTGGTGGAGGTGGGAGCTGTCGGGTCTTGATCGGGGGTGGCGGAGAGTCCGGCTCTGTCTCCTTGGGCTTTCGACCCCGTCTTGGTTTTGGCGTGTCGGCGGGGGTTGAGGCGACGGAATCTTCAGCGAGAAGGCGTTCAATCCGCGATTTGTTGCGGGCTTCTTGCAGCTCGAGTTCGACTAGCCTTTGCCGCTGAATCTCCAATTCCTTTGCAAGGACCTTTCGTTTCGTTATCTCTGCCTCCTTTTCTTCGTTTCGTCTCTTCTCCCTCTCGGCTTTTGCGCGTTGCTGGTAAACCCTCATTTTGTCGCGAAGGGCTTTTTTCTGTTCATCATTCAGCGGTTGTCCCTTTCGAATTGTCTTGACCAGGTCAACCTGCTCTTCCCGCGTCTCGGCGAAGGTTTCGTCTTGGTAGCTCGTTGGGGTCTCTGAAGCCTCAGAGGCCATGTTTATATTCTAGGTAGATAATAAATGGTCGTTCTAACAACATTGAGCAGACCGACCAATCTCGCCACCGGGTTAACGCTCGACCCTGAAATGGAGGAGCGTGTTTCTAACATCGAAACAGACATAGATGGGCTTCAAGCTAGCGTGACGTTACTTCTTGGCATTTCACATCCATTCGATGAGTCACTCGTTGTCGACGGATTCAAAATTTTCTACCCGAGCCAGCCGACAAATGTGCGACTCGGAGACAATTACGACGACGAGACCGCAAGCGACCCATCGGAACTTGCTTACAGTCTCGTCGTGAATGGGTATTCCTATTTTAAATCAGGGACTACTTTAGTCGACGATCTCACTCTAAATGAACCTTACCTTACGGCGAAAGTGGGAGCGACCCAGTACCACGTCTTCGACTTTAGCCCTGATACGTTGCTAGACCCTGGTGGCAGAGTCCTGACCCGCGCGCAATTGGACTACCTTTTTGACCAACACGGGGTAGGCAAAACGTCGATAGCTAACTTGAACGGGGATTTCGTCCTCCATCTCGAAGACGGGACGACCGTGTCGCACCAAAACGCGTTCAACGTCATCAATGACCAGGATGTGCGAGTCCAGCTGCCCTACAACGTTACGAATGGCGACGCGAGTGGAATCTGTAAGTTTACCTATCGCGACTACCACACGACCCAGGCGCGCACGGGGGAGAGCGTTGTGGACGGAGAGGTAGGATATCCATACTTTTCCGACTCTTTCTATGGTCTCGGCGGATCTCGATTTAACGGCCTCCCTCTCCGCGTGGAGTTGTTGTCTTTCGCCACGATTCGCGACGACAACCGCCGCCTTCCACTAACTGGGAGATCCTTCACCATCACGCGTACATACTCGCCACTGACGGACTGGCGAATGGGTCCGATTGACCCTGTGAACGCACTCTACTGGAGCACCAATCCAACCACCGCTAATTGGGAGGTCGTAGAGGGAACGACCCTCAAACAGGGCATAAAGATGACGACCCCCTTCGCATACCAACGCAAACTCCCCATCAGGTGGTACATGAATTCCACCCAGCTCACGCCGACCACTCCGACCATCGGCGGAGTCTCCCTCTCGCAAAACGGGGGACTGCGCGGGGAAGACGCCGTAATCACCGCGCCAGTCGCGGCAGATAGTAACAAGTATATGAACTACGAGATAGACGTCTACAACGACTCGACCCTCACCTCCTACACCACCCACAAAGGAGGGGTGATGGTATGCGTTTCAAAAATGAGCCAACTGCACTCCGGCATCCGGACACCAAGTTCCTACATTTCATATCTAAATCCTGTAAAAATCGCGATCAACGGCGTCTACGCGGACCATGATGTGGGGTGGGGAAAGTCGTTGCCTCCTCTCACCGGTTTTCATCTGTTGGCGAACGGAGTATCTCAAGGGGCCTTGGATGGGACGTTGAAGACAACGACGTTTCAAAATCCATCCGAAGGCGATGATGTAGAACTCAGATACAGGATCGTAACCGTAAAGGACTCGCCAAACCTGTCAGGAGAGACCGTGGAGATAGACGGCCCCGCTACGACGCTCCATTCTCTAGAATCATTCTCGCGCCACTCCGTGACCACGCTGCAAGCAGAAGCTTCGAAATACTACTTTGAAGGGTCTCCCGAAAAATTCTTTTTTGTAAAAACAGCCACTCCGGCACCAAGCAAATGTGTTGTTTTTTCAGAGCAGCTCATCGACGGCCCATTTCTATTGTGTTTTCGGCTATATTTGGGCAGCAACGATGCTTTCGTCTCGTTTGCAGAAAATACTATGTCTTTGACGAATAAATATCACCCGGCCACGACAGATGCCCATCAGAATTGGAGAAATGCGGCTACGACGCATTGGGGTATGCTGGGTATCAATCTGCACCATAGTGACTATGCACTCGACCTGTTTGACAATCTGAAGTCGAAGGTTCGATACACGTTAAACTCATCATGGAGACAACAAAACAGCTACTGGGTGGCATTTCGAAGAAAATCGGATGGGAAGGTGGAGCGTTATATATCCAAAACAACTCCTCAAGAACTTAGTGACATGACTAAAATCTCAAACTCGTCCGGTATATTTACAACCACTCCTACAGACATTCTTGACCCGTACATTCCGATGCCCCTCCGACCAGTCTTCCACTTGAGCGGAGAGTACCACGGCGCGTATGTCTGGCCAATCAAAGATGACCTACAAGACATAGAGTTCGACTCTCTAAAAACCAACAACCCATCCGGATCGTACACAGCCGTCGGAGACGTGTTGGAGCTGCGTCACAGGTCCACCTCGTCGAGGAATTGTAGCATTTTTGGCAAATATAGCGTCACAAAACCCGTACCGGGTGTGGCGGATACTTGGTTTAAGGAGCTAACACTCACGAATGAGAGTGTCATCCGCACGGTTGTTAAGTGTCCCGATGTTCAATACGGCGTGCAAATGAACCAATATACTGCCAAAATATATGGGATTCTACCAGCTCGTCAGTCGGTAAGGAAGTTTTATGTAAGACTTGGATTTTCAAACACCAAGTTGAGCAATGATCCGTTGCTTATCAGCGTAGTCGTTGGAGAAGCGTGGACTGGCGGTTTTTCTACAACGACAATATCAAAATCCTCGTCGTACGTTGACATAACCTGTGATCATATTTCACTGGTTGATCCTCCAGTTACTGGTATGATCCATTTGGCGACCGTGACGTTCCAGGTATTAGATCCAACAGTATCTGGCCCGACCCGCTTTTATTTGCTTCTAGCCTAAGCTACTATTATGGTTCAAGCCTGTCGTCAATTGGCGGCAATCACGGGATGGACGTGGCCCTGTATGAAGATGTCCGAGAAACTAGGCGTATATCGCACACGATATTGGAAGCAGATTCTTTGGTCGGTCTGAGGCAGCCCATATACGACTACCCGCTTCCGCAATTTTGGCACGGCGCCCCTGTGGCCGTGATGTCTTTCCACGACCCGGCCACACAATCGGAACTAACTCTTCCGACCGCGTTGACCAATATCCTTGTCAGGTTAACATTTGATAACAACCCACCAACGATTCTCGACATATCAAACCCATATCGCTTAACGGCTAGCGGCCTGTCCGTCTGGCCGGTAAACGTTATAATTGGCAGCAACTGGAATGTTGTTTCAGGATACGAGGAGGATGACGGGGTGTTTGAAATCGCATTGCGGATTCCTCGCATCACCACTGACACGTCAACAAACATAGCACTCTCTACGGCGTTTTGCAAGTCGCGCGCTGGAAAAATGGCCGTGTCGACTAACAAGACCCTCACTTGGACGTTATAAAAATCTATGATTATATGCAGAAATGGCAAGGCGTCAGAAATCAGCACGGCGCCGTCCTTCAAGTAAAAGGGGAAAACCGAAGCGTAAGGTCGCACCCCAGTCGCAGGTGACCGCTTCATCGACCAACACCATTGTCATCCACAGCGCGCCGGTCCGAAGAGCGGTGAACAAAGGGAAGGTCGCAGAGGCGCGAGGGTTCAAGGATGCCCTTCTCATGGCGTCAGTGATGGCGAACTCTAGACCGGTCGCGTACCCCCCGTTGTCCGCGTATGCCCAACCGGCCCCTGTCGCGCCGGCTCCCGAACCTGTTGTCGTCGATGAAGCAGTGGCGGCACCCCCGGAGCCTGCGGGTGTACCTGTCGGGAAACGAGTCCAGGTGGGAGGCGCGAGGTGGAAATGCCCACAACCCGGGTGTAAGAGCACGTTCGCAAACGAAAAAAACCTCCTGCTGCATCTCAGGAGGGTCCACAACACGGTCGTGGGAATTCCAAAAGAAGGCGCTGAAAAAAATCTCACAGAAGAGTAAACATGAGCAGCCCGCTGTTCACTGACGCCGAGATGCTCGAGATCTCTCAATGGATGACCCTCCATCCAAATGTCCCACGAGAGTTCATTGAGGCAGCCATGCTCTACTGTAAGAAGAAGCCACTCACAGGGAAGACGAAGGCGCGCCATGAAAAGGGCATCGGCGAAAATTGAGGAAGGCGTCGTCAAGGTTTTTGGGACAAACGAAATTACTTCTGAGCTATTGTCAGAAGAAGTGGCCGATGAAGGAGTTCATCCAGGAAACGCTGACACTCACTCTTCGCACGGAGAACCGAACTCGCGGGACGCTAGTGGATCCGGTATGGGACATCCCGGCGGGACTCCTTGACGATTATCACGACGTCGGGCTTACCCTCATGACCATCCCGTTTGAACAGACTCACATCAGCGAAGGAAACCGATACTTCACTGTCCGTTTGTCTGGCAGCGAGTCCCCTACGAAGGTGACCTTGCCGCTCGGCTCGTACACGACTATCGAAAACCGAAAAAACATAGAGGAGCTTTGAAGGCGGTAGATCCTGGGTTCTCGGTCACGTACAACAGGGCGACTAGTCTTTTTACCGTGACAAATGCCACCGAGTTCTCTGTCGCGGTGGATGAGCCCACGGGCCGGGTGTTGGGGCTCATGGAAGGATCATATCCTTTCACAGGTGTCCTCGCTAGCAACCGGCCAGCAACGAATGGGAGACTGAGAATGGTGTATGTATACAGCGACATCGTTCGAGGAAACGTGATATCATCGTCGACAGGCACGGGATATGGAGGCCTTTTGGCCGTCTGTCCCAACATGTCGCAGTTCTTAGAACCCATTGTTTGGCAGGCAGCGACCCCTTTGTGGCAGCATCTCAAGGACTCTCCCAGCAACATCACGATCCGACTGCTCGACGAGGACGACGCTCCTATAACTGTCTACTCGGATTGGGCTCTTCAGCTCTCCTTCCGCATAAGCCCTCAGAAGGCGATGGGAATAGAGGCGAGGAAGATCGGGAGCGTTTTGAAGTATATGGCCCTTGACAGGACCGTCCAGCCACAAACCAGATTTATTTCTCAGCCATCTAGTACTATCGAGGACGATGAAAGTTAATTTTGGAGCAATCGGAAACGTGGCTAGACGCGTGGGAGAGTTTGCCGGCAACGCTATCAAGAGGGTCGGCGACGGGGCGGCCATCGTGTCAGCTGTCAAGAAAGCCGGGCACGTCGCTGGCGAAGTCATCTCAAAAATTGGCGACGGGGCGCGGGCTGCCAAACAGGCGGCGGGCATTGTCGATTCCGCGCTCGGACACATCCCATCCAACATGATCGCGAAGAGTACGCTGCTCGGGAAAGCGTACTCGGTCGCAAACACTGGTCTGAGCGCCTTGTCCAACCTCGAAAGACGGGTTGATGGAGCGAAGGTAAAAAATCCCATACTCGGCCAGCTTCTTCAGTAAAAATATCTCATTCGAATGTATACACAATCTATGGCTTCGGACAATTCCTGGTACTCGCGCGCTATCCCCAAGTCCATGCAATACCTCGTGAAGGCGCTGGGTCAGCACACGACTCAACGAGTCCATCTCAGCACCCTCTCAGCAAGCGACGGCATCAAACAAGGGTCTGTGGTCGCGGTCCGCCTCCCCACGTCCGGGTTCGTGGACTTGCACTCCTTCGCAATGTTTTTCACGGGGACCCCCACGACCACGGCGGGGTTCGCAAAGTTCCCCGCGTACACGTCCTCCATCATCAGGCGCCTCGAGGTACTGGCAGGAGGTCAGACCGTCGACAGCATCAACGACTACTCCCAGCTGTTCCATACGCTGCTCTCGGTGCACGGCGGTGTCGAGTACAATCTCGCGCAGGCTCCCGCTGGTTGGTCGAAGAATAACAACATCGTCATTGCTGATGCGGCTGGCGCTCTCACAAACAACGTGAAGGCAAACACCGCAGTGGACGGCGTCATTGACCACTTTTTGGGATTCCTGAGTGGCGAGCCTCGGATCGTGGATCTGAGTCTCTTCCCCCCATCGAGATCCGAATCACACTCATGGACGGAGGGGTGATGCTTCCTAGCGTGGCGCAAGCAGCTGCAGCTGGTGGCATCGTGGCCGTTGACGCAGGAACGGGGGTTGGTTTCGAACTGAGCAACATCCACTTTAGCATCGACACGTACAGGTTCCAAGAAGATATCGTGGGCCAGATTTTCTCGTCCAGGCTTGCCGAGGGTGGAACTCTCTCCTTCAAGTGGCGGACGTGGCAGTCCACCAAACAGTCGCTCGGGACTCGCACTCCCTATGCCATCAAGGCGTCGCTGTCTTCCGCGTCCGCCAGCAAACTCCTGGCGATTCAGGTTGCTGCCGGCGCGGACGTGACCAACGCATCTGGCAATACGATGTTCAATCACATCGCGGATGGTATGACTTCCTACCAATACGACATCAACGGATCCAACCTGGCGCCTGGATACCGTACGAACGCAACGGAGGCGTGGATCAATCTGTTGTCCGCGTTCGGTGACCAAGGGAATGTTTTGTCCTGTGTCCGGAGGGCATGACTCCTACCACGTGGCTAAACAACAACTTCACGATGGCGTGTCACCTTAATATGCCGTGTGCCGGTCCAGAGTACATGAGCGGCCTTGACCTTCGTGGCACGGCATCGGTGGTCACGCTGCGAGTCGAGAAGGGAGCAACGGACTGCATTTCCTACATCTTCACGGAATGCGAATCAAAGATGGACATCGCTGCAGGCAGGCAGGCAGCCGTGTACCTCTAAAAAATATATACGTGTGTAATGACAAACGATGGACTACTTTCGAGACCCTAGCATCACAGCTAATCCGTTTAACAGGTTGAAGTTGATTTTTGACATTCCTGAAATGGCAGATTCTGGTCTGTCCATGACAATGCCAGCTAGACGAGCATTGCCCCTTCTCCCCACCTTCAAGTATCCGCTACCAAACTCTAAAAAATAATGTGACGATGATATTATATTAGCTCCATGTCGTTTGATTATGGTATTTGTCCTGCTTTGATTCGCAAGAAGCGCAAACGGCAAGGACAGCGCCGTCAATCACGTTAACAACTACACACGGACTGTATCCTAGCGCGGTACCGATTACAATGACAGCAGCATTCAGCGAAACAGTCACCGGGTTCACCTTGGGTGATATCGTTGTCATAAATGGTACTGCATCTGGTTTAACGGGTAGCGGCGCCTCTTACACATTCTCTGTGACTCCAGCTGTAGCTTATTCACTGACAACAGTCACTGTTGGAGGAACGCAGCAAGCAGCGTGCTAGGAACCGGCAACACCGCAGCAACTCCGTTAGTCTTCACGTATTCGCCACCTCCAACGGTAACCCTCGCGACGACCGCGGGCTTGACGCCATCCTCATCACCCGTGGACGTGACAGCCACGTTCAGCAGGTCGGTGACGGGGTTCGCGTTGGGCGACATCACCGTGACCAACGGGACCGCCGCCAACCTGACCGGAAGTGGGGCGTCGTACGCCTTCCAAGTGACGCCAACCATCGCCAATTCTTCAACGAACGTCAGCGTGGGCGCGGGCACTGTTGTGGACGCATCGACAGGGAACGCCAACGCGGCATCTAACACACTGTCGTTCACGTACTCGGCAAATCCGTCGGTGACTCTTGCGTCCGGAACCCGACGGGTGCTGTTTACCGATCACGGCCACTTTTAGCACATCGGTCACTGGGTTCACGTTGGGCGACATCGCCGTGACCAACGGAACCGCGTCCAACTTGCTGGGAAGTGGCGCCACGTACACATTCGATGTGACCCTACCATGTCGGACTTCGTGACGACGGTAAGCGTGGGCGCGGGCGCCGTGACGGGCGCAACGTCAGGGCTTGGAAACACAGCATCCAACGCGCTGTCATTCACGTACTATTACAACCCGGCAACGGACCCCGCGCTGTTCGCGTGGTACGATCCGTCCGACAGCGCCACGGTGTTCAGCGACACGTCGGGCACAACCCAGCAAAACACGGCAGGGGGAACGTGATGCGCGTGAACGACAAGGGCCGAACGGGTACCACGTGACGCAGGCAACTTCCGCCAAGTGCCCGACACTGGATACGGCGGAGCTGAACTCGAAACGGTCCCTCCGTTTATTAACTCGCGGTCTGGCTTGTTGGAGTCCGTGAACAATTTCTGGAATGCGGTCGGGGTAAGTGCGAGTGTTTTTTAGTCGCCAAACAGCTAACGACTGCAACGTATCCAGAAATAGGGGGTTACGGGTATTAGAGGTTATATGCTTGGATCGTCGAACGGCAATTGTTATCTCATGTCTTATCAGTCAGAGGTACAGACCGTTATCCTCTTTACTCCCAGTATGCGCGAAACCGTGAGCACCAGGGCTCAGTTCTTTGACAACAAGGCACACGTCCTGGCGCTTTCATGCAACAGCAGTACAAACGCCTTTTCACCCGCTTCGACGGACGAGCTGGTTATGACAGAATGGGATCGGACCCTACAACTGGTTCAGGGAAATCTCGCTATTGGAGGAGACGCGTCCAACGCGAGTCGTGCCTTTGACGGGTGGATTGGCGAGATCCTTATCTACAACACCGCCAAGACGTCAGCGGAACTTGAACGGATCCGCGGATACCTCGTGCCAAGTGGGGCACTCCCGCCGCCATCCCAGCATAGAAGCGATCAACTATTATCTCTAATTTGTAATAAAGCAATGGAATACCCACCTATTACCAAATAGTGCTAGATTCCAATGCCTCTGAAAACGTGATTGACTCCACCACCGGGTTACGTCAATTTAGAATCAAACCAGACCCGAGGGCGCCCATCATTGACAGTACATGGCGTGGTGGTGTGCATTATGCCTACGTTGACGCAGTACCTTTTGATGAGGACCATGCTATTGTCGGGCTTGTTTCCCGAGTTTCTCCGGTGGTGAGCATAACCAACAGGATTGCATTGTTTTATGCACAGAGACTGTCATGGGTGGATCAGACGGGGACATCTTTTCTTACGCCATGATCAACGAACACGCGTTTTTTAACCTAAAGAACCCACACCTGTTCAGAAACGGAGGACATATTACGGTAGGAGCGTCGTACATTGACAGACTTGACGGAAACGAGACTCAATTCCCCCGTTGCAGACGGACGGTTTTTTGTGCATCCTACGTTTTGAAAAGATTCGCGGGTTCAATAAGTGCAATTGTCATGGCAAGTAATTTCTACGAATTATACATGGGTGGTTGCTTCGGAAAATTTACCTGCGTGGATACCTTAGAATCTCGTTCAGGCGATTGACAAGTGACCCAGTTGATTACTCGCACGCTTACGAGTCTTTTTACCTAAATTCACGTCCCAGAACTCGCCACGTGGTAGAGGCCACCTTAGACTTGCATCGCTCCGAAATTTAGCCAAGTTCGACACTTGTACAAGTCCAGCCACCTTCGCGTCCTGTCCAGGCCGTGCCAGCAGACGTAACGGACCTTGGCACATTGTGCACAAATAGGCAAAATCACGTGCAAGTCACGCATCTCACGTTGCAAGCTCTCTGCCGGTAGCCATGGCTTCCCGAAACGCAGGGCCTTGCGAGAAGGCGTTGGCAATGCTTGGAAAAATCCTCGATGGTCTCGAGGACGGCCAGACAAAGATATCTGACCAGCTCGCACACCTGACGCACAAGGTCTCCCTTCTTTCCGGAAACGAAGGTGCTGTTGGAGGCACCGGACCTACCTGCGAGGTCTTCAAGATTCACGACGCCGGATATGACGATGTCGACCGCAAGACGCCAAAAATTTGCGTCGAGTGGGTCTACGAGAAGAATGCGGCAAAGCCGAGGAAGGTCGAGGACCGCTGCGAGTGGATTCGCCTCGACCAAGCCGACGGGTGCGTTAAGATGGTTGACGATTTCCTCAATGGCTTCTCCAAGTCCAAGCGCCAGCCAGGCATTTCCCCCATTGCGCTCTACAGGGCATGGGAGGAGGTAAAGAAGGGTTTCGAGGACGCAAAGACCGCCACTTCCAATGGCAGGAAGAGGAGCCGCGAGGGAGCGTCAAGCTCCCACGGCCATGGCGACAAGAAGAACTCCGCCTCGTACGTGAAGAGCCTGACTGGACACTCCAAGGACAAGGAGTAGATTGTCGTCTTGTTGACGACGGCAACGAGCTTGCCATTTTCGCTCTTGTCGAGCTGATAACGAATGTAAACGTGTTATATTTTTTAATGAATTCGTTTATGCAGTATAAAACGCGTCAATATATGCTGAAAACAATTTTCATTTCGTCTCGAATTGCAGTTCTAACTGCGGGTTAAAAATAGAGTAAACCTCTCATGCATCGACGCAGGTCGTATGGGATTCTTGCATAGGTCGTCTGAGTTTCAGATTAATAAACCCTAACACTCTGCACACCCGCCGCGCGGCCCTCGCCGGCTCCCTCACCCTGCGAGGACATGGCGAAAAATTGGGCGGTCTTTTCTTAAGAGTAAGTACGTGCAATTTTTCGCCACATCCAACAACCCACGCCACCTCAGCGCCGGCCAGTGGGGGGGTGGCGAAAAATTGTCCGTTCTTTCTCTTAAGAGTAACTAAGGACAATTTTTCGCCATCACTCTCACACCTTGACAAACACCTCCTATGACCCGCGCCAAGGGGTGGCAGGGTGGCGAAAAATTGTCCGTTCTTTCTCTTAAGAGTAACTAAGGACAATTTTTCGCCATCACTCTCACACCTTGACAAAACACCTCCATGACCCGCGCCAAGGGGTGGCGGGTGGCGAAAAATTGTCCGTTCTTTCTCTTAAGAGTAACTAAGGACAATTTTTCGCCATCCTTGTCACACCCCAAACACACCATCACACTGCCGGGGTGGTGACAGATGCCAGCCTAAATGTCATAACCTGGTGAGCAGTGGTGGCAGGGGGCACTTCTGTTTTTGCAAGTGGTTTAGGGTTTTAGGGTTTAGGGCTTAGGGTGAGACCCATCCTAGGCCGCGGTCACTATAGGGTCACTATAGGGGTGGCAGATGCCAGCATAAGGGTGGTGCACTTCTCCTAGTCGCGATGACGGAATGATGACGGAATGATGATGGAAGCTACTTAATTAATTAATTAATTAATATAGCTAGGCTGGCAGATGTCTGTTGGCGAAGTACTGGTTGATTAATTTAATTAATTACACGTACACACGTGTGCTCCCGTTGGGGAGTCATGGAGCACCGGAGTGCTTTATAAAATCCCTGCATATGTGCACAACAGGAAGAAAGGGCATGCAGAGACCCCCTGTCTCCTTCATGCCAGAGGCATGCCACAGCAGCAATCGGATCGACACGATATAGACGATCCCGCAAATTCTGTGGGTGCAATATAAGACCCGCTTGCAATTCAAGCATATCATAATTAACAAGGAGAGTGGGCAAGCAAACGAAGCCGCATAGCAAGAACGTAGCACGGCTGGCTGTACAACAAGGGCTAAGCTAAGGCTATGAGCTGGTTGTGTACCGTGCATTAGCGCGGTGCACGTGACTAGGTATGGCACATGCAGCTAGGCAAACATTCTAGGCCGCAGTGACTATCAAGGTCGATTACAAGCTATGGCTATTCAAGCCCGCAGCTAGGGGGCGTCCACATCTCAGTGGAAGATCATAAGATATCATCTGAGGTCCCCGCCGGCCCCTCCAGTACGTACACCTTGGGCTTCTGGGGATCCTGTTTGTGGCGCGGAGGTATTCCGGCCACAGGTCGCGTCGCTGCTGCTTCTGAGCGGGGGTCAGGTCGTCATCCAGCGTCCAGGTGAGGTCGTGCAACCTAGCTCTTGCGACGAGAAAGTGAACCGCTGCTTGTCCGGCTCAGGGGAGGGGAAGGTGAGCAGGACTGGTGGAGGAGCCGCCTATGTCCCGTGAGTGGCGGGAAGGCGGTGGCACCCGCACAGTTCTGTACAGGTCACCTATATACCTGCAGGCCCACAGTGAGGGTAAGAAGCTGGTCCTTTAATTGAGCTCGTCGGCAAGGCCGGGTGGTTGCCGTCTGCCCAGGCTGGGCCGGAAACGACGCAGCACCACTCGGCTCTCGTGGCGAGCGCGGTCGGTGGCCTCCTGTTGTTTTGCCTGGCGGAGGTCTTCCAGCTTCTGGAGTTTCGTGGCGAAGGCCCGTGCAGTGGTCGAGGTGCATGGTTGCTGACCGCAGCAGGTCCGCGTAGGAGTGCGGCGAGAAGCTACCGTCTTCCGGCCGGGCCGGGCCGCAGCCGGGCGCTGCGATGGTGGCCGTCTGCCGGCTGCATGCATGCAATCGCCGGGACCTGCGGGACCAGGGCGTTGGTTTGGGTGGTGATGCATGGCTTCGAGCTTCTTGACGATCGGCAGGCCGCACTTGCCCTTTGGGCGAGAGACAACTGCCGGCAGCATGCACCTCAGATGCCTAGCTAGCTGCGCTGCGGTCTGCAGCGCCGTGAGCTGAGGTTGTGAGCTTCTGGGCGACCTTGGTTTCCACATTGCATGCATGGAGACACCGTGTTGAGCGTCGTGTTCAGCGAAGTCAGCTTCTCGGCCAACGGCCAGGTCACGTGCTCCTCCAGCACCATGCTCAGGATGTCATCCTTGCAAAGAGAGGGAGCCGATGTGGCTGCCGGCTGCAAAGGCCGGGCTGCCAGGGGTGCGGAGCTTATGCAGTTAGCTGGAAGAAGCTAGCTGAAGAGGACTTAGCGAGGCGATGGTTGAGAGCTCTGGCCAGGCGAGGAGCCTGTACTCCTCCATGCACTGCATGGTCAGGTTGTCGGCGGGGATGGGCCCAATGGGCCCGACCACGCCGGAGCTTGCGTTCCAGTACGTTCTGAAGAGCTGGACTAAGATCTCGGCGCATTCTTCGATCCTATAATTGGTCAGTTCCAGCCCGAGCTGCGCTGAAATAAAACTGCGTGTGTAGTCTACTAGGCCTGTACTGCATGTCGCCATTTGTGTTCGTGGCAGGGTAAACTGACTTCTCATTGGCTCGGGCGAGGTGCTTGGCGATGCATGGGTTTGCGGGTAATCCAGTTATTATAGGCGGCTGGGCGAGAACACTGGCGAGTGGGTTGGGCCGGCTGGGAGCCGGAAAGCTCCTTTTCCAGACCGCGTTTAGCTTTCGGAGTCGTCCTAGCCTGAATCTTGTCACATGCGTAACTTTTTCGATACTGCGTTTCAGCCGTAACCGATTATACCGGCGGGTGCGAAGACGCATCCAAAGCAAGTGATTAGTGATCTGACTGATTTTGGGGATCAGACACAAAAGTTCTGAGCGCCGCCGTCGCCCGTCAGCAATACCGCCGTCAGCCATTGCCGTGGGCGCGACCATCATTCCCTTTTGAACTTAGGTGCTATAGCTACTACTGGTTATAGTTAGGCTACAGGCATGCATCATATTTCCTGCATGCATGCAACTGCATGCATGGGCAATTATTTAATTAATTAACCCATGGTCGGCCGATGCCATCCAAATGGATGGTACCCGACGTAACGTAACTGTAACGCGTAAATCCGTGACCTCCGACGTAAGTGACGTAACGTAAATGTTGCCGATGGACGGGGGCAGACCCGACACGAATGAAAATGCCAAGGTTGGCCAGGTAATTGCACCATAGCCCAGTAAATACCTCGTGCATTTTATTGGTGGTCACGTGACATTTGCTAACATTTGTTACCGTTGAGCGCGCGCATAGCGAGATATGGCTGTCAACGCGCCATTTTGGTGGAAATTTCGGGTTCCGCTGCTTGAAATGGGTCAGATGATGACCCCTGAACGACGATGCATTATTTTGGTACGTGAAGAATGATCAGATTCAAGGAATTGGGAAAATACGCAGTGGTTATTACCTGTGTCTTGGTCGTCACCATCAGACGAGACGTCCCCTTTGGTATCGCCGGTTTCTTTTTGGTTTCTTGGTAGCTTCCGTCTGCCTGGGCCTTCCAATGTTTTGCGAAAGTCCGCGGCACCATTTGCTGGGAATGTGGACGCGTTAGACGTCATCTTTGCATAGATAAACAACATGGTAACGATGACGGAAGGATGGATAGAGCAGCTGTGGCCGCCTCTGCCACTAGCATTAGTATCCGTGACGTATGAGCATGGCGGCCAGCGGAACCCGGCCAGGTCATAATCAAGGCAGGTACGGCAATGCGTTTTCGTGTTGTTTGTATGGAAACTCGTACGTTCATGCATGTCTTATGGTGGATGCATTAGTGGTAATTGCAACAGCCTTCCATGCCTGCTCAAGGAGGGGTGTTAGCCATTATGTTGTACAATTTGTGGCATTTCTTTGGGGGATACCGTTCAGTGAGTGCAAGGTGGCGTCATATTTGTATTCCAGCATGTTTGGCAGTCTATTGTGGTCAATTATATTGCTTCATTGTATGGCATGGCATAGTTGGCTGTTTGCGCGCGCGTAAGCCACACATGTACACGCGTGCATTATACATGTCAAACGGGGTATCCGGGTGGTTTGACCAAAGGAAAGGACCATTGGACTATCAAAATAAATTGTCCAATGTTGGTATTGAGGTTTCTGACCCCCCCCTGAGAAAAATGGGGGGGTATACTTTTTCTTGCACGGAAACGATCGTCTTTTGGCCAACTTTGGCTGAAGCTATCATCCAATTGCCTTGATAAACCAGTGATATTATTGCATATTCTGAAAGCCCTTGAAGTGTAGATGTTCCTAGCACCTGGGTTGAGGGTATTTGGAGTTGTGGTCTAGGAGTTATGATTTTTTTCATTTTTGGGGGTCAAAAAAGCAAAAAAAGTTGTGGCCGACTATGGGTTAAACTCGTGCTCCCGTTGGGGAATCACGGAGCACCGGATCGAGTGCTTTTAAACGCTGTATATATGTGCACTGGAAGAAAGGGCAGAGACCCCCTTGCTCCTTCATGCCAGAGGCATGCCACAGCAGCAATCGGACACGATAGACGATCCGGCAAGTTCTGTGGGTGCAATAAGACCCGCGTGAGCATGTCCGTAACAAGGAGAGTGGGCTTAGTCAAGTAAGCGAAGCATAGCTAGCCAGCTAGCTATTACGTAGCATGGCTGGTTGCATGTACAAGCGGCTAGGCTACTAAAGCTATGTATGGCGCTGGTTGTGTACCGTGCGTGACTGGTGCACGTGACTCGGCTATAGGTAATAATGGTGGCAATGAAGGCTAGGCAAACGTTCTATAGGCATCATCGGCGCGCTGCCATGGCCGGCGGCCGGCACTGGCTACCGGAAGGATTACAAGCTACATATGGCTATTCTAGCCCGCGGGGGGCGTCCACATCTTGTGGTTGACGACCATCTTGTGCATAGGCAAACCGCAACTCAACTGGGTTAATTAGTTCTTGCGCACGTGCTTGCATATGTGGGTAAGCTCTAGTCTCGAGCTAGCTTTCATTTCCCCGGCCACAACAAATTGTCTTTCATGCTTATATGTTGTGAACATGTATATGTGATCAGTTGTGTATATGTGCATATGGGTAGAGGAATTCAAGGTATGTATGACTATATATAGGGGACAGCTCGTCGGTCTGCTCTGATGAGGATTATATATGCGATTTATGTCCCCCTCTACTCATGCATGCACTGCAGTGCAGGCGTACGTGGCAAGGCGTGGCAAGGCGTGGCAAGGCCGTGGCAAGGCCGTGGCAAGGCAACTGGCAAGGCAAGGCAAGGCAAGGCAAGGCAAGGCAAGGCAAGGCAAGGCAAGGCAAGGCAAGGCAAGGCAAGGCAAGGCCGTGGCAAGGCAAGGCAAGGCAAGGCAAGGCAAGGCAAGGCAAGGCAAGGCAAGGCAAGGCAAGGCAAGGCAAGGCAAGGCAAGGCAAGGCAAGGCAAGGCAAGGCAAGGCAAGGCAAGGCAAGGCAAGGCAAGGCAAGGCAAGGCAAGGCAAGGCAAGGCAAGGCAAGGCAAGGCAAGGCAAGGCAAGGCAAGGCAAGGCAAGGCAAGGCAAGGCAAGGCAAGGCAAGGCAAGGCAAGGCAAGGCAAGGCAAGGCAAGGCAAGGCAAGGCAAGGCAAGGCAAGGCAAGGCAAGGCAAGGCAAGGCAAGGCAAGGCAAGGCAAGGCAAGGCAAGGCAAGGCAAGGCAAGGCAAGGCAAGGCAAGGCAAGGCAAGGCAAGGCAAGGCAAGGCAAGGC
Organism: Mesostigma viride; assembly: GCA_009746045.1. NCBI lineage: Eukaryota > Viridiplantae > Streptophyta > Mesostigmatophyceae > Mesostigmatales > Mesostigmataceae > Mesostigma > Mesostigma viride. Next base: position 2,446,780 of record RPFO01000164.1, on the reverse strand, counting down.
AAGGCAAGGCAAGGCAAGGCAAGGCAAGGCAAGGCAAGGCAAGGCAAGGCAAGGCAAGGCAAGGCAAGGCAAGGCAAGGCAAGGCAAGGCAAGGCAAGGCAAGGCAAGGCAAGGCAAGGCAAGGCAAGGCAAGGCAAGGCAAGGCAAGGCAAGGCAAGGCAAGGCAAGGCAAGGCAAGGCAAGGCAAGGGGCTAACGATTGCTTTGGAATTTACAATGGTCTTCAACATGCCATCTGCTGAGTCACCACCATCACTGTCCTTCTCCGCACCCTCAAGTGCAGGCTCGTTGCCACCAACCACACCCTCTCGCCCCAGAAATTCCTTCAACTTTGCGTGAACAGCAGGCTTGTTGCCCAAGGCAGATTGAAAATTGTTCCAGGTCTTCGCCACCACCACGGCCTTCTCACGCCCGCCCAAAAGCTTGACGAGCTCCTCCATGGAGCAGGCAGGGAGCTGGGATTTGCTTAGCCATCCAGTGTTCTTACCAACAAGAGACTCCCATTCGCTCCATATATAGCTTGCTCCCCCCTCATCAGCTTCTGGTAGTCATTCCACCCGAGCTGTGTCAGCTCCTCGGGCGGCATCACAGTTGCAAGAAAGGAGTGATACATAGGCTTAGAGGCCCGAACTCCGAGGCCATCAGCACCCCTAACATTCCCCAATATAAGGCTTTTGAAAGTGCGATATGGCACTGGCCCTTTATCCAGCACCTTGCGGGGGAATAAAATGTCCTCCATACCCGCTCACACTCCCCGCATCTTGCCTGGAACAGGCCTAGCGAACCGACACCCGAGCAAAGGTGGTGGCGGCATCCTTTCATCATTCATGCTCTTCCCGGCTCTTGTCCTGCCTTTTCCCGCTTTTTCCGAACCTCGAGCCGCCAGACTTGACCCGAGTAAGCGGCGCTCAACTCCCCGCCTGCCAAGCACCCCTGCTACCCTGGAGACCACCCTGAACGCTTAAAAATAGCCCAGTGTCTTAAATGAGACCCCCACCTCGGACACCCCCCCCCCCTCAACCACGAAATCGTGCTCAGTCAGCGAAACTGACATTTTTGCCAAGTAGAGCAGACCTCAGGGAGTCAAAATCCGTGCTGAAAGTTGAAATTGACCCAACCATGCTCTTGCACTGATTTTAGGGGTTAAGGTGTGGCTTAATAAACGAGGCTCTACTCTTAGTTATTTTACTAATGAGATTAGCATAGCACTCCGTGGCATGCCCATGTGCATGACACACAAGTACTCACTTACTTATATGTATGTATGCAGCAGCAACGCCACGATATCTACATATGTGTCCTGACTAGTACATCCATCACAAGACCTCCCCTGGCAGATCGAGAAGCCCAAGGTTTGCTGGCGGGACGGGGACCTCTATGTTTACAACAAACTGTGGCAGCCCCCACGAAGACTCCCCCGGGATATATAGGGACTAGCTGTTTAGGTGGGGCAGTGGAATGGCATGACTATGTGGCATGGCATTAGATCTTGTGTCAACCATGCATGGTTAATTGTGGCCACTAGCTTGTACCTCAGCCTACAACTTGACCGCACGGGTCTCACCATTATGGCATCGGCTTTGTGTCAGACTACTTGTTCGGTATTGCAACCACAGCCAGACCTGCACGATGATGCACGGAGAGTCCTCTAGCTGTGGCCTGCCCGCTGGTGGCAGTGAGAGAAGCGAGAGCAAGCTAGACGAGGGCGCCCTCCCTCTTTGTTGTGTAGAAGGTTTGAAGATTCCTTTATTGATGCCCACATGACGTGGTACGTCTACATGCTATTTAGTGATAACAGAATCACGGGCTCTCAACTACAAACTCCTGACCCATAGTCCAACATCGCATATTGAAAGCCGGTTCCAGCTGGTGAGAGGATATACTACAGCTGCTTGGTGTCGAGCTGCCACGGCAGGGCCTGGAGCTCCACAATCGCCAGCGAGGCCAGGGTTTGCCTGACAACTACGTGTGTGTCTTTCTGCGCTCCAGACCGCAGAAAAAGTCATCTTTGAGTAGATCTTCAGCAGAACTGTATTGCAGGATGCTTTTGCGAAATATTCGTAAGCTGCGCATCTCGTCTGGCGTGCACATCTGTACACCGTGGCGTTCACAGCAAAGAGGCCATCCACATGAGTGTTCTTTGTCAGTTAGCTCTTCACACACACACACACAAGAAATATCTAGGTTTGAAACAGCCTAATCGAGTAGTTTTCCCGCCCATAGTGGGCCTCCTGTTTTCACTCCACGAATTTTGTAGCCCAAAGACTATGCCATTAGCCAGTGGGGGAACGTGGACGGAGGTAGAATGCATGCAATTTTAGTCATGTTGTGCTATCCCAATTCTATGGCATACTTTCTTGCACTTATTACAAAGACCATCACCACTAATGAGCAAGTAAATCACATGATCTAACAGAACAAAGCAAATTCGTTGGGTATCTGAGGGCGAAAAAGGCAGTTATGGCCAAAGGCTACTGCAAGGAATGATTTGCATCTTTGGAAGAAGTGCCTGCTGAAGCACTCCACTGGTTCCCTGTGAGGCATGCCGAATGCCTAGGAATGAAACTTGCCACAACGATGGCTGTCCTGGCACCCACAGTCTGTCTGTGCCGGTCTGTACTGGGTCAACTTCTACGATTCGCAGGTCCCAAAAGCTGCATGTCACAAATAGGGGTGGTTGCTGCTTTCCCTGTCGCCGAAAAAAGCTCCGTGAGCAAAAGCCATGCATCTGCATCTGCCCATGACCTATCGCAATTGAGGTGCATCACGCACGCATGGGCGAGAAATCTAGCTGAACAGAAACAGAACCAATACACACGTACATGTGCATACAGGCCCATGTTCCTCTAGAATACTGCACTACACCTGCATATTCAAACATAGAAGGGGACATTGAGCTTCACTTACAAATTTCTTCTGGGTTAGCACGATGTCAGCCAGGTAGTGCATCCACAGGCAGTTTGTTTTGGGGAACCTGCGTGCAGAAATGAGATTGCACACGTCGGCATGAGGGCAAAGTCATGTTCAAGCAGCCATGTAAGGATCCGGCAATGCGCCTTGTTGTAGCCACAACCGTCCTTTGCAGTACATTTACGTGCTATAATCAGTACATGCTACAGTAAGCCGAGCGCTACCTGAACCATGCTATATGTGAAAAGTAGTCCTGCTGCCTGGTCCCTTGCATGCTCGCTGTACCAAGTGCTCACCGTGAAAGAACCGTGGGAGAACGAAAACGTCTTTCGCACCAACCATTTTATCCGTAGAACAGGGTTGTCGAGGTGATTACCCACTTAACCTGCACTTCACAACAATACCCATCAAACAGAGGTTTGGGCAGGCTCGCTACGCCATGCCACAGGCAAGCTGCTCACCTGCCGCTCCAGTCGCCCTTGGTCAGCTTCTTCATGTGGCGGTACGTCTCCGCCTGCACCCATTTGTGTGATGTTGGTGCGCCCATGTGGTTTAGGACTTTAGTACCACCCAGTACTTACTTCACGCTTGGTAGACAGAGCCTCCGAAAACATCCAGAATAAGTGCACAATCACAACTACCCACCTCCGGTTGTTCATTAACAGCCAGGATGTGTTCGGAAAAAAATTGATCTGCTGTCCTCCTATATCCCACTGTTTACAACAGTATGCTGCACGAGTAGTTAGTATTACTGATTATTATTAAGAACTTAGAGCAGTAGTCTTTAGTGCAGTGGTGCTTCGTTTCCCATAGTATCTTGCATGCATCCTGTTAGCTCATTGATGAGGTGACTACCAAGTACCAACCTAAGGAATTATTAACGCGTGTGGGTGCCCCTGGCCAACCGGGTTGGCATTCTAATTGAATCGTTTGTTTTCTTTTAATTTGGTTTGTTGGTCATTTGGTGGGTTGCTAATTAGCCAGTCGTTGGGTGGGTGGGTGCGTGGGCCGTTTGGTTGTTCTTGGCTAGTAGTATGACTGTTGAAGGTTTGCTTGTCTGCTTGGTTGTTTGCTTGTTTGTGTAGAGTGTGTGGCATTGGTTACTCAGCCCAGACACTGGGCAGTCAGTGAGTTGCTGTGTGGTTGATCGGGGTCGGGTGGTTGGGACGGCATGTGCCTAGGTGGAGTGGATGGGGATCCACTGGAGCTGGAGGAGAAAGGGAGAGAGCACGATAACCAACACCCCCCTGGCACGTGTTCATGCACGCCTCCAGGCAAACCCCAGAGCAGGATTGCTGCTTCCCTGGCAACTTCAGCCGAAACGTAAGGGTGCTCCTTGGAAAGACAAAGTTAGGAGGTCCATGGTGTCTAAAACATCAGTATTGTTGCTACCATGTTACCTTGTTAAGGCATGCTTGTTACGGAATGGCACACCAAATCTGCGAGGTTTGAATGTATACAAAAGTTGATGCACGACTGCACTTTAACGTTATACACCATCCTGCCAAGTGGATGCCTGGCACGCAATGGTACCTGTGGGTCCCCGCGCTTGCCCTTGAAAATATCCGGGTCGGCGGACAGGTCGCAGAAGAGCACCCGGCCAGAGTCTGGCACACGGAAGCCATGGGCGAGTAAGATGATGCCATGGGCAAGTCGCAAAAGCACAGAGGAACAGGGCATGTATAGATCAGGGATTGAGATATCGCCCTCCTGCATCTGGCGGCACGATGAGCAGTCGACTAGCATTGCGCGCGATAGCCACCCATCGGGGCAACAACAGTTAGCGCAAGGATTTGCTGCGCATTCCCGCCACCTTCCAGCGCCCATCCCAGTGTGATGCCTTCCATGAATCCTTAAGCAGCAACCACACAATACGAATGTCTTGCCTGAGAAGGTTGACAGCACGGCCCCATTCGCGACCTTTATGATGCAGTGATCGTGTCGTGCTACCAGTGCCTCATCAGCTGATGGTTTTGCAGGTGCATCCTGTGCAATTAGTGTAGCCATGGCTGCCTATGCTGGCCCACATTCCAGCAAAGCCATACCAGGCCCTCTTTGCTATTCAAATGATGGCTTGGCATCGTCCTGAGCGAACAGCAGCATAGCATGCATCTCCCACAGTTTGTTCTGTGACCAATGGGATGAAGGCGTTGCGAAGCAAGGTGACCTGCAAAGACATGTGCAGCTTAGGAGCCCCATGCAAAACCTAGTTTGCCATATGCAACGTCGGTCCTGGGGAGGTACCATGTGGAAAAAATGGCACCAGCAGAGGAGCCCCATTTACCAGTCTCGAGGCGGGACAGCGTGAAGTCGATCAGCGACACGCGGACACCGTGGGTGTTGATCATCATCTCTTGCCCATGCAGCCTATAGCGCAGCAGGTCGCCATCATTGTCCGTTCCGCCGTCACCCGTTGTTCTTGCCAGCAGGATGTTGCCCCTGAGGCAGGGATATAGATACCCACGTGAAGAGATACAGGATGGGCAGAACAGAATGAACGAAGTTAGTTGCTGAGAACGGTACAGGACCTGCAATGAAGTAGAATGTGGAGGCCACAGCGTAGGGGTTAGTAGCTGTTGTTACTGGGGGAGCATCTGAAGAAGTGCTGCACTACAGGAGGATTCTACTGGCATCAATGGTTTTCATGCCTTTTGCAGGATAAGTGGGTGAAAGGACAAGGGTGAAGAGGTGTCCATTGGGCTATGTCCACAACCAATAATTTGCCAATACATGGGGCTTTTTGTTTGTTGAAAGGCAGGACCAGACGAGCTTCCTGCACGTGCTAGTCAACCAAGGGTAATTCTCTGTGTCTGAGAAACAGGATCATCCCTGATAAATGCTCAGCCCCGGGGTCCAGAGACACATGCCTGGGGGTTCGGAACCGTTTGAGCGAGCGCCTTCCGTCCAACTCGATTGAGGAAGAAGGGGGGATCACCTGTCAGATTGCATCGCCATCCATAACAACTATATTTACCTACCTTAGATCAATGCGTTGCAACCCTGAAATCAGTAGACATTGCTAAATGTGGAGAGAGGCACAAACAGAGCGACATACTGGCACATACCAGTGCAGATCTCGGTGCTCAAAGCCACAGGCGGCCTCTGCGACCGCTAAAGACGCCGTCACCTGCACATTCCAATCAGCGGGAACGCATGAGGCAACCCATGAGCGCCGTGACAGACTTGGGGTGGCAGGCTACAAGGTAAGGATACGGTTGGGAAACACATTGCATGGAGGCAGACCTGTTTATTAAGGAGTACCCTACTGTGCTGCTTCTGTCAGCATTCCACCAGCTTGTGATGCGTGTGACCATGTTGTGATGCGTGCGACCATGTTGTGATGCGTGCGACCATGTTGTGATGCGTGCGACCATCTTGTGATGCATGCGACCATGTTGTGATGCGTGCGTGCACATTAGAAGCCTCGAGTTTACATGAAGTGTTCATAGGATACCTTTAGGGGTCCTGGCCATTGAAGGCGCGAACCTGGTTGCCAGGCTCTAGGAGCCACGACGGACTACAAGTCCATGGGCGCAACTCACAAGCACAGTGATCTCCCTCCGTATGCTCCGTGCTCATGATTCCACTGGTTCTTGAAGCGGAGGGTATGTGCAAATGCCTCCTTGGGCAGTTCACTAAATAGGTGATTTCACGAACACCGCCTCCGTGTTGCCCGGAGAATGCTTTGCCCAGCAATGACCTGCACAACATACCTGAAGCAGCAAGCTCTGCACCTCGCGATAGTCCCTCAGCTCAAAGCGCTCCAGGTCGGCCCCGCCGTTGGCGAAGAGGAAGACCACAAAGTGCTGACCGGCCCCGAACACGTCCACGCGCTCGTTCTCGGAGATGTGCGCCTTGTCCCAGTCGTCCCACGCCTGGACCAGGCGACGGGGGTAGGGGCCGCTGCAAATCTTGACGCTGCAGGGGAAGGAGGCAGGGGGGGCGACGGCATGCGGATTATACTGTGCAGCATGAGCACCAGTTTATCTCCTTCCATGTATCTTATTGGTTGATTCGGATTACAATGACAAGGAGTGTTTATCAGGTATGAATCAAATCTGCCTTGAGGTGGGTCATGAGAGGTGGTCCTGGAGTGCCAGGCATCTGGAAGAAGGCTCATAAGGGCTAGATGCGTTCCCCGTTGTGCCTTGTGTGCATAGGCCAGGCCAAAACACCTGACCAAAGTGGCGGGGAGCAGTGTAACTAGCGACCAAGTACAGCGATTGCAGTGCTTGCTCCGGGCATAGATGAACCCATCGGCCAGCCAGCGAGCTGCTAGCCAGCGAGGCGGCCACGCTTCTGGGCACAGAAAACTGCTGCTAGTTCCCACTACCATGCTGGCTGCAGCCGCCAGGGTTACCACTTGTGCTGCACAAGCTTATACCTAGCAGCTGGCAGAAATTGCTTGTGTTGAGCATCACAAGTCTGGCATAACACCACCCACTTAAGAGCACTTTGAAATGGAAGGCACTGAAGCTCTAACTCTCTACCTCATTTATCAGACACAACGCGCATAGTTTGCGCATTGCAATCGTCAACGCACCCATATGTCTTGATAAAGTTGGACGTGGCATGCAGCCTCGAGCTCCTCAGGGCAGCAGCCGCCCTGTCCACGGAGGCAGCAGCAGCGCCCCCTATACCAGATCCTCCATCATCCTCGTCCCCAGGGGCCCGCAGGTTGCTCAGGATGTTGGTCATGCGCACCTCCTCCAGTATTTCACACACAGCCTGCGGGAGGGGTCACATGCGGTAGAAGTGCAGGAAATCTTGACGCCATGCAACGAAATCGAGCAGGGCGTCACACACTGAACGAATCTTTGGCAAGTCGCCGAACGTGGCAATGTGACGGCTGGTATCAAAAGGTGCAGTTGACCAGGCGCCAGGCATGGACAGCTTCCTGGTGGGCCTCTAGCCAGTTTGCCAGTTGCCTAGACTCCCACGGTGAGCTTGGCTTGGACTGGGAACGGGACCAGCCAGCATATGGGTGCACATCATGTCACACAATTGTGTGATCAACCACACGTCTGTGCGACTGCACAGAGTTGTGCAGCACTACAACCCATACATGTGCAGCAATGACCGACAGTTTGCCTTTTCTGCGTAGCGGGATTGTCTGAAGGAGCCAACAATCGATCTTGTGGTAACGAGGAAGTCATTGTGACGCTGCATGCTGCTGCTGACCATGTTCCTATAATGCGAATATCGTCAAACTCACTCATACAGAGTCATCGCCTGCATTCTGAAAAGCACAAACATGCCCGCTTTCAGGTATGTGGGCTAGCTACGCTCTTCTCCTCATTCTCATAGATGGCCGAACATGCAGGCACCATGCCAGTTACCCTCCATACTTGAGGCTGAAAGAAAAGGCAGGAATCAGAGGAGGGGTGCCCAATCAGCCATTTTACGACCCTCCGGGAGCCTCCCCGTCGTCCCGATATTGGACAGGAGGGAGCCTTTTGGTCTTACCAAAACGAGTTTCATCGTCCAAAGTTAGGAAAGGAGGGAGCTCCTCTAGGGCAAATTTTACAGTCGTCATTCAAGTGGCAGGCCGGAAGGAGCTCCCGGTTTTACTATCGGTCATCGGCAAGTATGGATGGGGGAGTGACCAGATCATGCTGCTAAACTGAACTGAACTCAACGTCTGCAGCCATACGGTATGATCCGATACATAATGTATGCAGGGTTCAGTTGGGTTGCTTCACTTGCATCAGTTGCAGGCTGTCACTAATGTATCGGCCAAGAAAGGTTATCAGTGTACGGCGGCAATTAGTCAGCAGGATATATTATAGCTTAGTAGAACTAGTAGAAAATAGTAAAATCTAGTGAAACTTAGTATAATATAGTAGAGATACGAATCTTGGTCACTCTTGATTTACGTTCGTCGTTTGCAAATGGCGCGGAGGGAGCTCTGGAATGTGCTAGGCGATTGCTTACTATTTGTTGTCGGCAGTCCCCGGGAAGTACCGGAGCTCCTGGGGTACCCAACACTGAGTGGGGCACCCCTTCTGGAATCAGCCAAGGTCAGGCCCTGTTCTCATCCAGGTGTGGTCCCTCCACCCAACCCCGCAATTGACTTACAGCAGGTTTCGTAGCAAGTATCATAGCAATTAACCAATGTCCACCCCAAGCCACCATTACCCACATGTCAAGTCCTCCACAGCCACCTCCCTGCAAGCTACAGCAGGCCCAGCGTGGTCCCTGGCACACAGTACTCAAGCTATTGCTTGTCACGTCATAGCGGTGCAGCCATGCATTCACCACCAGCGGCCTAAGCGACGCACCTTTTGCTGTTCTCCATTCACGAGCGCAGAGCCGGCGAATGGGACAATCTTGAAAATGACGCCGTTGCCACTGAAGGCCTCACCGTACGTGCCCTCCCCGATCTTGCTCACCGGCTTCTTGCCCCTGGAACAGGCAGACGCATCCAGCGAATGATTCCGTAGCAGCACAGCGCAGGCGACGAGTATGTTCGTCGGCGTGACCATGCCATGGCCGCAAGGGTCCACACCAGCATGGTTTGATGTGACGACAAATGCAGGCGGGAATCACCCGTTGGAGAGCTAAGATCATGGTATCGTCCATATTAGACTGGGACCAATCACAGCACAGAAATGAGGAATTCAACGTGAATTTTCGAGACCAGTGCGAGGTTACACCCCGCCCAGCCGTCCACTAGTGGCAATGACACGAGAATGTGAGCATCTGACGCAGATACAGCATCCATCAGACCTGGCAAACTGCAACCCTTTTACTATATACCTCTCACCTGGCTCCCTACTCCTGAACCCAAAGCCAAGACACCTGGAACTAAACCAAATGCAAAGGCCATGCACCCAAGGACCACGCAGGCAAAAATGAACACAGCCACAGTGGCTACTTTGGCTATTTCGAGCTATTTTGGCCTCTCCCACGCTGCGCCCTCCCTGCCAGCATTCATTAATTAACTAGTCTCAGGTCCCAGTTGGGGGACCACGGATCGCTGAATTTCCCAAGTAAGATAAAGTGGGCGTCTCCCCGAGACGTCAATATGTACATCTATGTCCACAGCTAGTATACTAAAATATAGGCCTCAAGTAAGGCCTCGAGCTAATCTTGCATGTAAACTATGCCTACCATGCCTGCCAGCATGCTCCCTGCCAGCACCCTCCGAGCCAGCATCCTCCTCGTCAGGACCCTGGATACCAACCGTTTCCCTTGCCGCCCGCCCCGCCGTGCCACTTACACATAGTGCTCCACGCACGCATCCAGCGACTGCGGCACCTCCTGCCCGCACTCCCTCAGCAGCAACGCCATGTCATCCAACTCTACGTTGCCCTGGGGCACAGGCTCCTCCTCGCGTGCACTGTCCACCCGATGGCCCACGGCCAGCCCCTCCAGTTCCTCACACAGCCCGCCCAGCCCGCCCTCCTCAGCCCGTGATGGCACAACCAGTGCATCCAAGGCATCCCCGTGCTGCGGTTGGGCACTTGAGTCCAAGGCGTCACCAGTGTCCTCATTGCCCTGGGCCGATGGCAGGACCGACTCTTCCTCGCCAGTGAGTGCCTCTTCTTCCTCCTTCTCCTGACTGTCGTGCTTGGATCCCCAGGCGTCCTCATCCACCGGATGCCCCTCACAGGGATTAGCAAGATGCATCTCCTCCAGCCGACACACCACGTCGTCCAGGGCAGGTGACGCACTGCCACGGCCTGCACCGGAGAGCCGGAAGCCAGAGGACCCGTGCGGTCTAGCCGTGTGCGCTCGCGTCCAGCCGCTGGTCCCCTGCGGGCTACTGCCATCCGCCACATCATCCACATCCTGGCCGTGAAGGGCACGATACCGGTCCATGAACAATTGGCTGCCCTGCAAGCCGCTGAAATGGTCCGTTCGCAGCCCGGCGGAGGACGCCTGGCGGCCATGAGGCACGTTGTCTTTCTCGGTGTGGTCGGGGGATGCCAGCCGGTCATCGGACATAGGGGAGGGCATGGGGGGCGCAGGGGACAGGGTCCCTGCCACGGGGCTGAGCTGGGACCAGCCGCTGATGCGGCCGGCGCTCGGTCGCAGACACCGGTCCACGGGTGACGGGCAAGGGGTGACGGCCGGCAGGTGGGGAGTGCTCGTGAGCGAGGAGCGATGGCGACCGGGTGGATGGGGCACGTCGGTGCGGTGAGGCACGTTGCTACTCTGGCGACGGGGCACATCGCTGCCGTCATGGCACGAGCTGTTGAGCAGGGAGGACGCCACGGTGACGGGGTCACAGGTCTCGGCGCTGGGGGTAGGGCTGCGGGGCGGCGTGTCCATCTCCTGCAGGTGCTCGGCCTCGTGCTCCGTGACGGACGGCAGGTTCTGGGCGCAGGCCTGCAATGCGGCGGCAAGGCGGGGTGTGCGGCATGCTAGTGAGCTGCGCGTTTGTGTCTGCTGGCGAGAAAATCGGAAAAGGCACGGTAGCACCAATGCATCCAGGTCAAAAGGCATCACTAAGTTACTGACTACTGGTTGACGGAGATATGAGATTGGCATTCAACTCAAGCCACTGGATCACTGCCCAGCTAGCTTACCATGGATCGCTGCCATTCATATCCGGCAATTGCAACCTCACAACCCATACCTTGCCATTCGGCCGACATGAAGTGGCAGAAAACTGCGACTGCGCATGCGGATTCACAGAGGAATTGGGAAGTGCAGAGCAAGTAATGGCGGGGACAAGAGCTTCTCACACAACGTGTACACTAAGCAACGGGCTGACCGCACTGCATCTAAGCTTAATCGGTGTTTCAAACAGACATTAAAAAAGGAACCCATACCAACTATAACTTCACCGAATGTACAGCAAAATAGCTCTTTTAGAAACCATAGATGTTCTGCTAAATGCATCTCTCTCAAGGGAAACTGCCTAAAAGCTTATTAAAAGCAGATGCATAAGTAGAGCCCAACTGAAGTTCGGGAAACTCTGGTACATGTCTGCAGGCCAACACCTCAATCGGGTACCACAACAAAAAGCTCCCCCCACCTGCTCTAGAGAGCTTACCTGTGAGAACTTGCGAGACCCCCTGACAGACATACGCTCCATGACCACTGGCAGGCATACGCCCTCCTCATCCTCTTCATCCCCCAGTGAGGGCAGCAACTCCATGCCAAGGTTCAAGCGCATCAAGGGCCACAGCTCCGCGCTTGCAGGGGAAAGCGACTGTGCGGGGCAGGGTGGAGGGTACCAGGCAGCACCAACAGGAAAGAAAAAAAAAGAAAATATCAAGGAAAAAAATATCAATGACAGAGCATGTTTGAAGCATGGGCGATCATGATGCCTCGCCTACTCTAGGAAATGGGGAGATGCACAACTCGTAACGTGAATACACTCAGCTGAGACAAGCAGGATCAGGAACATGATAACACTTGTCAGTCGAAGCGTGCACCAGCATGGTGCCCAGTGTCCGCTTTGTGGCGAGTGGGTCTTGCTTTCCCACAAGCAACGATCCGCGCTACCCTGACACCTGCAAACTGACTGCCCTGCCAGTGGCCCCATTAGGGCGTGCCTGCGGCTCGAGCAAGCATGCCTGCCCTTCCAACTCTCCAGGCACCAGTTATATCCAGTACAAAGGGCAAGTGGTGTTTAATGTTGTTCTCTGTGTGAAAGAGAGCCCCCTTGTGCACCAATGAACTCATTCACTAACTGCTACCGCACATGGCATGTAGCTCTCCCAGGCTCACCCTGGCCCTGCTGGCAGCGGGGTGCGCTACTGCTGGAGACGGCGTGGCCTCCTCCAGGACGAATGCATCCACTTCGGCAAAGTAGGCGGCCTTCTCCTTGACAAAGTCAGGGTCCACACGAGCCGCTGCGCCCGTTGCTGGTCCCCGTGCGACAGGGTGGCCGCAGGATGGGGATGACGGGGGCGCGCCAGGACAGTCCCTCTCCTGCATTGTGACACATCCAAGTGATGTGTGGCATCCCATCCCATGAATCACAGGTAGGTCGCCAAATATTGGCGAGTACTCCTTAGATTAGAAAAACACCACCAAGTAGGTCCAGCACAGAATAGAAAAAGACCACCAAGTAAGCCCAACTGTGACGCGATTACTGCGTGATGCCGGGTCTGTGTATGAGTGGGTGGGTCTTATCCCAATGGTTGTTTATGGGACTAATATCAGCACTGTTGACTTGAGCTCACTGTTCGTCCGCTGCCCCTGCTCTTTCCCTGCTCCCCATCCCTGTTCTACTGCCAACCTCTCCACTCACCAGCGGCATCCTCTTGTTGGACCGCGACCTGTGCTTGCCACCCCTGCTTGAGCGAGGCCGCCAGCGCGATGCTGACTGCCGGGTCCGCCCGTACATGCCGCAGTCATCGCCCTCATCATCACTGGATGCATCCGCGCTATCGGCCACAGTGGAGGGTGAGGACCATGAGGATGGCCTCTCTCGGCCGGATATGCTCTCCCTGGGGTCATACGCTTGGGAGAAACGTGGCAGCATGTCGTCACGGAAGCTGCAGATGCTGCTCCGCCTGCACAGCACAGAGGGGAGCAGGGGCCAAGGCGCAAGCTGGCAAGCAATAATGAATTAACAGATAATGGAATCTCGGAGAAGAGCTCACGGTTGCCGTGTTTACACGGCCTGATTTCAGAGGCAGATGGTGGAAAAGGGTGGTGGAAACCTTCCACAACCATTTCCAGGGTCATCTTTCCCAATCCGATGCCGAAGGAAATCTTTACACCTAGCATCTGTCCCCCCCGGACACGTAGGCAACTTCACAACCATTTATCCTGGTGGCGAGTGCCGAAAAGTAGCTTCTGTCCACCACCACCACCACCCCGCCCCCTGTCCCCGCCATCCTTCTTGATTGAAAGGAGTTCCATTCCTGGTTATGCGTGTGGTTATAAGAGGTAATCTCTCTTAGGAGGGTGACAATTAGATATGGCAGCAGTAATTCCGGCACTAAATACTCTGGGCCGTTCCAGCAAGTTGGACGTCCTTGATACAGCCTTGAATGCAATGGCAGATGGAATCACCTGCCAAGCTGTCTCTGCACACCTTGCCCCTTCGTCTCCTGTGGGCAATTACCACTTAACCCTGCTCAGACTAAGCTTTGCGAGGGCGACCTCTTGTCATAGGGGTAGGATGAGAGCTGCTGCCGCACTTATGGGCCATTGAACATAAAATTGCACTCGTGGCAACAGTGCTTACGGCTAAGAAACTTCACAGAGGCTTTCACATCAACATGCGATTCTAGGCTGTTTTCATATGCGATTTAGACCCGTATCGCGCCAGCCAGCAGCTATTGAAGTCACGTGTGGTTACCCAAGAGGCACAAATGCCAGCAAACCAGGAGCGGACTTGCAAAAGGAAGGGGAAGTTCTTGTGCTTCGCGCTTACCTGTACGACAGCGACCGGCCAACACCGACGCTGAACCTGGATCTCGGAGCATCTGAGAACATCCACGCCCTGCTGGCGCAGTTGCGAACGCAGGACCGGAGCGGTGTTTGTTAAAGCACACCCAAGCACCTACTCAGTAGCAAAGCCAGGCCTTATCTTCGCAATCAGGTGCGTATAAACTATCGCAAGGATTATTCTGAAAAAAATCGTGAAGTAATTGTTTACCTGGAAATTTCCGGCGCTATCTCGGATGTAGCTCCGGAGTTCTCACTGGGTGGAAGGACCGAGTCGGCATTCGACGCTGAGCCGTTATCAACGACTTGCGCGACGTTTCCACCTCTGGCATCATTCCTCCGTCGCCGCGAGTACACGTTTACATTTCCCTTGGATGAAGTTGGTTGGTATGTTTCCAGTAAATGTCGGAGACCGGAGGCGTAGTTTTCAGTCAAAGTCTGCGGGACCTGCGACGAGGTATCCTGCGAATGCGACGTCGTAGTGGTTGGAATGCATGCAGACTTCTCGGAAGCTGGCAGGGTAGAGCCTTTCGACACCAGCGCATGACTTTCTGCCGCCTTGTTTGTCAACTCCAAGAGAGCAGATCGTCCTCTCCGCTGGCCACGCATGGTTTTCTGTTACCTGGTACCGACCGATCGCACGGTCGACCTAAAACTAACCTACCTTACCTAGCTATGGCGGCGTGGAAGCAATTTATTCGACATTAATATACCAAAGCAGAGATTTCATCGCTCAAGGTAACACCCGATGTCAAGAGTCCACCAAGGACCATGGAGCACCTAGCTCTAAAAGCAACCAGATCCAGCCAGACCGACATATATAATTGTTTATGCCTTGGATTATTACCGTTGTGAGTGTTGCGTAATGCGTCCCAGTCCCCAGACCTTTGATCTCAACGTGCGCGAATCCGCGAACTTGTTCTGCACCTGTTGCTTGATGCTCCAAACGCGTGCCACTTGGCGGAGCGCGACGAGCTACGGTCCTGGGTCCCAATGTGACCGGACGTTGTGGGTTTATGGCCAGAGCTTTCGCTCCGAGGGGGCCCGCGAGCTGGTTGCTTGCAGGCCGCGCTGACCTGTGCTTCGACCGTGACAGACGGGGCAGTGCTCGCAGAAACGTGCCACACTCACCAGTCACCGATAAGTTTCTGAGAATCGTGGGTTCGAAAAATTAATAATGGCCTTATTACGCGAGCACAAAGCTCAATATTTGCTATCATCCTACTTGCTTAACGGAAACTCGCCTGTTTTGCGCTTGGTTGGGCAGCCAACTTTTTTCTTCGTCTGGAAGGTTTCGGGTAATAATACAGTCGGTGTAGGGCCAACAAAACGTCGCTGTTGACTTGAGAAATGGCAAATATCCGACTGTAATGACGGGTCTAATAAAATGCGAGAACTAGATTGTGGTCAGCCCGTGTACAAAGGGTGTGAGTTGCTCCTCGGCATGCGCATGTTTCTTGGCGCATTTGCGAACGTGCTCTTGCCTGCATGGCTGCATTCTAAAGGAGAGAATGAGCGAGACGGAGCATGAGTAGTCATGGGTACGGCTACTGGGCATTCACGAATGAGCGAAGGCCTGCCCACGTTCCGAGTATCATACCTCGATGTTATTTTGCTTCTAAATGCCGCATTTTTCTTAACAACGGTAAGTTTCCGCGCAGACTCTCTTGGGGCGCGCGCCTGCTTCATGTGTCATTCGCTAGAAAAAGAAAAGGTGTAGCCGAAGGGGATGTCTAGCCCGTCAGCCGTTCATTCTTGTAACGCAGGGCACAACCAGCGATGATACATCGCTGCATGTTCTCCCATCTTCCTATTATTTGGACTTCTGGGTAGTTAGCCCCCAGCATGTGTTCGTGGCGCTGGTTCCCCTTGTTTCAGTAGTCTCCCTATCTACCCAGCAATAAACCCGTGTCGACGTATTTCGTTGGTTACATGCTCTCATTTGCAGCACTTGCATGACAGAGACGGTCCATCATAGCTGCCGCCTGCAACTGAATGAGGGCTTTTCTCAGCCAGACACCGTGCATAGGGAGGTGCCCATGTGGGTTTTCCTGCATTGGAAACTGTAACTCTTCCTTTTCCCAGATGGATGGGTTCCTGAAATAGCCTTTTTGCTTTCATGTCTTAGTTTTTTTGCTATCATCTCTTTCGTCCCTGATCGGATACTAAATCGTGACTTGTTTCCATTCCGTTTGCAATGGAAGCGATGGTTGGTCTATTCAATTGCCCAGCTATCCTGGGTGCTTGACAAAACTCTAGTTTGCATCTTGCTGGTCTTCCCACCACCCGTTTCTATTCTAGATATTTTTCCTACTACGAACCATAACTTATTTCTCCCCCCCTGCAACCCATTCACCCCCATCATCGTGCGCCTTCACCTTCCCATCCCATCCCATCCCTCTCCCATCCACCCTGATAACGCAAGCAAACGATGCCTCGCAGCCCTCAAGCAATTACCCACGACTTCCCTTGTGCACATTGACGTTTCCAGCAGCGCCAAGTTACTTTCCTGTACCACATCTCTACTACTAGTGGCTTCTAGCTTCAGCCTTGGGCCCAAGCTATCTTTCCTTTCTGGGGTTCTCTTCTTTTCTTCCCCTAATTGAAAAAATAATCATTCCCGATTTCTCTCCCGCCTCATCGTGTCCTTGACATGCCTTATCAGGGTTGATAACCTGTCCAAGTATTTTGGATGTAACTCCACCGTGAATGCTTCGTTGAGTTGTGCAGGTTTGTATCCCCGGCCAAGTGTATGCAGACCCGGCCGATATTTACAGCATCGTGGATGCGCATGCTTTGAATGAGGATGATTGGAGCGATGACGACGAGGTGCCCCTCATATTGGATCACAGCTCCTGCCAGCTGGACAGGTATAAAGCCCCCCCACACCACATTATCCACCCTTTGTTGGTTGTGGGTGCCTGTCTTCAGGCAAGGGCTTGCGGTGTGCCTGGAGCTAGCTGCTTGTCCACTTGTGTAACTGTCAGCCATGCACGATGCCGTGAAGCCATGTTTGCTTGGTACTGGTTTAGTATTCAGCTCCGATATTCGATCCCATGAAACCTCAATTGACAGGAGAACAGACGGGGAGGCCGTCAGGCCGAAGCTGTCGCTTTCCATGAGCAAGTACGCCAAAGGTGTCTCTCAGTTTCAAACTGGACATGCTTGCATGTTCGTATTAGTAACAATAATGTTCTGACGGGTCACTTAATGGAGCAGTTCACCGAGGCATGCAAGTGGCGGTAGTCTAGGAAGCAACACCGAGTCAAACAACACATAGCCCAGGTGCAGCAGAGGGAGACAGGGACTAGCACTGCGACATAGGCCAGAGGGACATTGTGTCGGTCTGTAGCATGCCGCACGTGTGCTACTAGGTTACTAGCAGTTCTGTCGCTGTGCTTGGCACTGAGCAAGCGACAGGCTTCTATCACGTCAACCTTTGGTCGATGCCAGGTACGCTACGCAGGTACCCTAAATCACATGCTCAGCAGCACAGACACATGTTGCCGTGATGTCTGGTACAACGTAAGGCACATTATGCATGTATGCATCATGGAGGCATTCGGTAGTGTTCCCGTTTCCAGGCTGCATTCGGAGTCCCACCTGGCCAGGGGCTTTGCAGGGGCTGGCAATGTAAAGCCCCCCCCAGCTTCCATGCTTGACACAGTATCTAGGAAGGCTTTTCATACATGAGGGCTTATATGAAGGCTTTTAATATATGAGGGCTTATGTGGAAGGCGTTCCATACATGAGGGCTTATGTGAAGGCGTTCCATACATGAGGGCTTATGTGAAGGCGTTCCATATATGAGGGTTAATGTGAAGGTGTTCCATACATGAGGGCTTATATGAAGGCTTTTCATACATGAGGGCTTACGTGAAGGCGTTCCATATGTGAGGGCTTATGTGAATGCGTTGCATACATGAGGGCTTATATGAAGGCGTTGCATATATGAGGGCTTATGTGAAGGCGTTCCATATATGAGGGCTTTTGTGAAGGCGTTCCATACATGAGGGCTTTTGTGAAGGCGTTCCATACATGAGGGCTTATGTGAAGGCGTTCCATATATGAGGGCTTATGTAAAGGCGTTCCATACATGAGGGCTTATATGAAGGCTTTCTATATAGGAACGGCACAGGGATCCTCTCCATGGGCATCCAAGCTGGGGTTGCACACTGCAGCGTATGCGCATGGGTTCGATGGGAATGCTGGTACTAGTGCAGACTAGCACAATGCTCTGACGTGCTCCTCCTGTGCTGGTTGCTGGCATATCCCTGCATCATCCGCCACTGTGCAGAACGGTGCTGAGCGCTGGCTCCTTCCACACATGCGCAGTGGAGGCAGGCGGCGCCGCGCGGTGCTGGGGGTGGGACAGTTTCGGTCAGGTGAGTGTTGGAGCACTTCCGTTGGTACGTACAGGTGGTATCGTTATTCTACCATCCGGTTATTCCGGTATGTTTTGACAAAAGTCCATTTTTAAAAAAGATCATCTATCGTTTTTCTCTTTCTAGCGTTATCGCTGTGTTAATGTGCCAGGTGGCCAGCGTGTTTGCCCCATGCTGCCTGCCCCACTCTGCCTGCCCCACCAAGGCATGTGCTCCATGGCAGTGTGCAGTGGTGTGCATTCCCTGGGTATCGCTCACCGTGTGTGTGCCACCGTGTGTGTGCCAGGTGATGATTGTACACCCTGCACGCCCTCGGCATATTGTGCTCCTGAACCATTTCAACCCCGCGCATACCTGCTGCATACAACACTAGTGGCGACAGGGATTACATCCACAGTGGACAGTGGCAGGATGCTCGAGGCAACTCCACAGCGCAAGTCTTGCCTTGGTTGTTCATGGCCACGGAGCGGGGCGGGTCACCGTGGCAGGAGAGAGTTGCCTCATGGAGTTATCTGTGCCAGAGTTGATGCGTCGTGTTCGACATGGTGGCTTAGAGATCGGGTGTTAGGCATCATGTTTCAGGCATTGCGTGTTAAACATGGACATATTGGTAGTAGTAAATGGTTAGAGAGAAAGAGGCTGTCATGTCGCAAAGGTCCTCCCTGCCTCCCGCCAGTTGGGAGATCACAGACCCAGGTCCTTGCTTGATGTCGTGCGCAGCGTCTTCCCTGGCTTTTATGTGCTGCTTCCTGGTTGGGTTTTTCTCCAACACGACAGAGCTCGCCGCCCAGGGACGCTCTCTTTCGTAGTGTGACATCTGGCAACCGGCACAGCTGCGGCATTGTGCATGTGGACGACTCGCTGCGGTAAGCCCTCCCTGATACCATGGCCTCATCTCTCTCTCTCTCTCTCTCTCACACACACACTCACTCTCTCTCTCTCTCTCTCTCTCTCTCTCTCTCTCTCTCTCTCTCTCTCTCTCTCTCTCTCTCTCTCTCTCTCTCTCTCTCACTCACTCACTCGCTCTCGCTCTCGCTCTCTTCTCTCTGTCTCTCTCTCTCCATCTCTCTCTCTCTCTCTCTCTCTCTCTCTCTCTCTCTCTCTCTCTCTCTCTCTCTCTCTCTCTCTCTCTCTCACTCACTCACTCGCTCTCGCTCTCGCTCTCTTCTCTCTGTCTCTCTCTCTCTCTCTCTCTCTCTCTCTCTCTCTCTCTCTCTCTCTCTCTCTCTCTCTCTCTCTCTCTCTCTCTCTCTCTCTCTCTCTCTCTCTCTCTCTCTCTCTCTCGCTCGCTCGCTCGCTCGCTCTCGCTCTCGCTCTCGCTCTCGCTCTCTCCCTCTCTCCATCCATCCATCCATCCATCCATCCATCCATCCATCCATCCATCCATCCATCCATCCATCCATCCATCCATCCATCCATCCATCCATCCATCCATCCATCCATCCATCCATCCATCCATCCATCCATCCATCCATCCATCCATCCATCCATCCATCCATCCATCCATCCATCCATCCATCCATCCATCCATCCATCTCTCTCTCTCTCTCTCTCTCTCTCTCTCTCTCTCTCTCTCTCTCTCTCTCTCTCTCTCTCTCTCTCTCTCTCTCTCTCTCTCTCTCTCTCTCTCTCTCTTCCCCCACCCACTCACACGCACATAATTTGCACTCCTGATGCTGCCTTTTGCTGTTGGCTTCGGCGTCATGGGATTGCTGGAAGAAATTTCGGTTTCCTGGTTGCATTGGGATTGTCTGCTCATTCGCTCGTTGCATGTCCCACTTTGTCTAACATTACGTGCATGCTCCTACACGCCTAGGTATTTCCGGTTTGCATATTTTTCATGGCCGCTTTTATGGCATTGCTCCATTCAGTTTTATTCTTGCTAGCATGTGCTGGCAGGTAGCACAGGCATGTGGCATGCGGCAATTTTCGATCTGGCACACCAAGTAGGACGTATGGTGGTACGGTGCAGGTGTGCACAGCTGCCTGCATGGGTTTGCTGGGCTCCTGTTTCCACTCATTCGCACCTGGCTAGCATCGCATCTCACGACCTCCGGTCAAGTCCCCACAACATGGCTTTGTTCGCCAACGCCGTCAGGTGCTGGGGCGCGAACAACTTCCAACAGTCGTCACCCCCTGCGGGGTCGTTTGAGGGTGTGAGCGCCGGATGGGACCACACGTGCGGGCTGACCAACGAGCACACGATAAAGTGCTGGGGGAGGAATAGGTGCGGATTTTGATCACGTGGTCGATCTCGGGTTTCGAAGTGTGATATTTGCCTAGTGGAGCTGGAGGACAGTGAGGGGAGGAGCTGGTGCCAATGACAGCCACAGTAGAATCAAGCGAATGAACTTGTTTTGTGCTCTATCATGGTTCCCTGTGTCAGTCAGATATGAAATTACATTGCTTCCTGCAGTCAATATTGTTAACTTCTTTAGCAGCCTTCAGGATGCTGATGGTTGTTGCATGGTAAGCACTCCAGCCAATGGTCTTTCTTGGCAAGTTTTTCTGCTTTCTTTGACGCATTCCATTTGACTTGATCACACCCATGCACCTGATGAAGTTTCTTGGCCGCACGAGAGGATTACGCGTACGCCCATCTGAGTGAGCAACATCAATGCCTCGCTTCCTTTGATCAACCCACTGACACTCCGCTGAGTATGGGGGAGTTGAGCGAATCAAATGCACCCGAGTATGAGGTGCCCAAGGTGCTGTTGTGCTGTCCGAATTCAAGGGCTAGCAACGGTATACTTGGTGTCATCGAGTGGGCACGTTTCTCTCAAGTTATCTCAGCGGGTGACCCTATATGAATTTCTATCAAGTGGTGCCACCGTCCTCCTGTTTCGGCCTTGCAGCTCTCTCTGTCATAACCACTACATCCAGGCAGTAACTGCTCGGGGACGGGGGAAAAGGAAGGGAACCTGTTCCATCCCTGTGTCACCCTTATCCCACCCTGAGCAGCGCACCCTCTTGTAACTGCACCAGTGTTCATGAAAAACCTCAGAAAGCTTTGTCTGAGGAAACTTGTATAGTCCAAGCATGCCTTCTATCGGTAGGTCATGCGGGCTGCCCCTTGTGCCTTACAGAATATGTTATGCCCGTTGTTTTACCCATCCATGTCAATCTCGTTAGCCATATCCTACCTTTGGCGCTTTCCTTGCCACATGTGTACGTTGCAAATATGAAACCCACCCACAGTTATGGCCAGGCATCCCCTCCCAGGGGCCAGTTCCTCGGCGTGAGCGCTGGCTACGGGCACAGCTGCGCCGTCTATGCGCCAGGCCATGACCCGTAAGTCTCGCTATGCTGCCGCACGCGTCGAGGGAACTGTTTCGATGAAACGTGCGTCAGAGGCAATGGAAGCAGGAAAAAAATTGCCAGAGGAAACTGTGCTAGATGGGGGCGGGGGGGGGGGGGGGAGGGATATGGGTCGTTGTCGTGCCATTAGCCACTGGCTTCTAGGAGGTACGCCTTCTGATTGCCAACAGCCCTTGTGTACCTGGCCTGAGGAGACGTGCAACGAGCTCTTGTGTACCTGGCCTGCGGAGACGTGCAACGAGCCCTTGTGTACCTGGCCTGCGGAGACGTGCAAAGAGCTCTTTTGTGTCTGGCCTCCATGCAAGCAAGTTAACGCGTGTGGATTGCCTGTGCTTCTCCTCTGTGGGAGAACACAGGCGACACAGCAGATGTGTGTGGCAGCTTCACATCTCCTTTTGTCGATTCTCCCAGCGTGTGACACCTACTTGATTCAGCCATGGCGTGACAGCTGGCGGAATTTTCGTGTCGCGCAAATGTGTCCGTCGTTTCTTGTCTTCCCACAGCCAAGTTTCCTTTGGCCCGCTAATCAGGTACCCAAACCACCTAATAGCAACCGATAAATCCTTAATAGTTCAGCCAGAGCACGGAAGTACAAGCTCTTCAAAGTCCTGTGAATGGCCATGTCACTCCCTGCCATTGCGTGCCAGGTGTCTATGGAACTCAAGCTGCCTTTGTCAGGGCACGCCTCGTCATGCCTTCGCAAGGATGCTCTGTTTTGACTTCCACCTTTTATTACATCTATTTCCTGCGAATGCCATCTTTCCTCGCATTGCAGATATGGGCGCCTGGACAACCGAGCAATTTGTTGGGGTTTAAATAAGGCAGGCCAGGTAAGCCTATGCTTCAGATTCAGTTGCAAATATAATTAATTGCCATCAAACGCGTTGGTCCATGCTTTCATACTCGCGCGTTTGCATGAGAAAATGTGTACGCATGGATTGCAGTGAATGCATTCGCATGGTGTGATGATCGGCCGAGCGGATGAGATGCGCGATGACAGGATGGATGCCTGTGGTGATGAGCCACCCACATTCACGCGGTTCCACCCACGATGCCTGCTCAAGCTCGTGGGGGAACGCCAACATTGTCGTCAGAAAGCAACAAAACGTGAGAACGCTAGCTGCCCAGATCTGAGATTCCGCGGAATACAGAAAGTAAGAAAGCTAACCTAAGTGCGCATGAGTACTACGCACGGACCTACGTGATATTCTAGTATTGCCGAAGTAGGCAGGTTGACCACGGCTGGAATCTAGTTGTAGTGTGACGTACAAACCTAGAGGAGGTAGCCAACATAGTTATTTTGATACTACCATGTAATAGTCGGATGGTCTGAGCAAGTACTGTATCTATCGCAGTCAAGGTACCTCTTCAACGCCACTTCGTCGTTTTTATATCACGACCTGCCGCCTTGCATCGACGCCACACTTCCTCCCCTGAACCTTGTCGGGAGCTCTGTTCATCCGCCCCTACGTTGTGCTGCCTGGATCGGGCCATTCCCCTTCAGTGCAACATCTCGTCGCCAGAGATGGCGTTTGTCAGCATAAGCGCTGGGTGGGATCATACATGCGCCATGACCGCTGTGAGTACATTCGGGTGATGGCCGCATTCCCTCCGACTTGGTAGATTGGTAACCTATGCTCGTGCAATCAATGGTGTAATTCTGCCGCCCTTGTTTCCCATTGTGTAGAACCAAAACCCCTTGGCTACGGTTACGTGAGCATGGAGCTTTCTAGGATCATTTCATGTTGTAGATGGCTTGATTGGTGGCTATGATGAACATGGGTTTGAATCCAAGCCCAACGAAGGGATGGAAAGGCAAAAACTGTGTTCGACATTTGGGAGGAGGGGGTCTTGGAAGCGTATGACGTGTGCTACGGGGTTTAGTTTCTCAACAATACAAGGATTTCAGCATTTGTTTGTTTTCATACTTTAGGCCTCCCCCATCCTGGGGATAACTGGGGGGATTGAAGGGTAGGAGGGTCGAGGGTAGATTGAAGGGTAGGAGGGTCGAGAAGCGGAGGGCGGAGGAGAGGGGCAAGCATTCCAAAGGTCTAGTGCCCCATAGACCAGACATGCTGGGTGCGGTTGATGCTGGAACTGCCTCTCCTACCTGGTATGCAGGGTTGCCTGCAATGCAACAGCCTGGCAGCAACTAGGCCAGGTGTGCCAGATGTCCTGAGAGGTAAGATGGACCAGGTGAATGATCGGTTCATTCAACCATGCGTGCACCATGATGGATGTGCGTCGTCGTTGGTTTTCTTGTGTGGTACTTCCAGAATGGTTAGTTCACACCACTGTCGATCATTCCAGCAATACCTGAGCTGCATACCACATTTTAGCAACGGATCTCGTGCCTGTCACCTCGCCGGTGGCCTGATTTGCTGACCGGTTTTCATTAGTGCCCCACTACCTACATCACTAAAATGTGATGTCATGCTTTGCCTTGCCACACCCTCATCGCATGGACGGGCACATATGCAGGATGGGATGGTGGTATGCTGGGGTGGCAACAGCGCAGGTCAAAGCACGCCCCCGGTACGTACCTGCATCGGCTTGCAATAGACATACTCCAAATTGCAAAGGAAAATTGTGTCGAATAGTGGAACCTGATTTTCACACTGTGCAGGCAGATGCTGTGGGTCATCTGCCCACGAGGGGTGCCGGGCGCCTTGCATGCAGTCGCACCACTTGGGGTGTACCCGAACCGATTCAGGTGGATGCCGTCGGGCATGACGACGTGGCCTTGATGCTTGGCTTCTCAACATTTTCCTAGTCCAAGCCGCAGCTTTTACTTGTGGGGTCATCCTCTAAGTGAGCAGCCAGCACTGGCGGGGTAAGGGTGACTTGAACCCCCTGGCAGGGACTGATCACAACAATAGCGATGCAGCCGCTTGCCTAGGTACATGGCTAGCAGCCAGGCTGGCAGTTCCCAGGTGCTTTTTATAGGGGGGCATTGACCCCAGATGGTCTGGAATGTAGCCAGGAAGGAAGGGGTCATTGCCACTTACTCAGGGGATAACTTGGCATCTGCTGTCTGGCATCTGCAGCATGTGTTGGATAGCGAAAAATGTCAGTGGGATCATTGGGATAAGGGGGCAGAGGCGAGGCGGACAATTTGTTAAGTGGCCCATGAAAGGGCATAACCGAAAGAAGCCGTGTTGCCGGCTTCATCACCGAGTGCCGGCTTAACCCCCAAGCCACTGCCATCCTCTGGAGTGGTGGGGTGTGCTGCTGCGGTCACTCTCGCCTTATGCTGAGGTCATCAAATGCACTCCCAAGAAATGTGGGCTCATGTTCAAGCTCATGACCCTTACGCCGGCGATTCTCCAACTGACGGTACCCGCACGGATCTTCTCATCGCCTGCCTCATCCCCTGCCCTGCCCACCCGCTTGTCCGCTGGCAGCCGGAACGCTTCAAGAGCATTTCTGCGCGGTGGCAGCACACATGCGGCACCACGCTCAGCGACAAGGCAAGTGGGGCGCCTGTTTGGTGGCTGCCAGGTTCCGTGGCATAGTGACGAGAAGGTTTCATTTCTGTCTTTGTAATAAACACTACGTATAACCCAACAACAAAAAAAAAAAACAGGGTTCTTGAAGAATACGACCGGTCTCGGACCGGGTTGGCTGGGCTCCAGAGAGGGTTTCTAACTGCAGGGCTGGCCTGGAAAGTTGTTGATTTCTTCCCTCCGCGATCGCATTGGGGCATCTGGCCTGCTGTGTGGGCGGGGGCCTGCTGCCAGTTTTATTTTCTCTCAGGCACCAGAACCGTCGGATGAACACATCGACATGTCCTTGCCGCGGACACACTCTCCTGAAAACTGGACTTTTGTTTTGAGTCTATGTAGCACAGTTTCTTTCGTATCCATAAGCATGGGAGAGGCAAGTTAGATGCAACCCCGTGACGTCCAAGACCCGGCATCAGACACTGCAGTATGGCTAGTCGCTAGTTGTCACCCATGTTCTTCCTTTCTCCTTTCACGCCTTTTGATCCTCCCAAGTCCCAACTTGGGATCGCCACCCTGCCGGCCAATCTTTCTTCGCTTGCGTGCTCACACTCATACGTCTGCCGTATTGGACACCGCACGCGGAACATGGATTGTGTCACGCGTGCAAGTGCCCCTGCCTTTGGCTTGCTTCTCCCCTTACGTTGCCCGCAAGTTCCCTCGCCGAAATCGCCTGCACTGTGGCCGCGCTGCGTTGTGCCTGTCACAAGACACATCCCGCTGATGTGCCATCCTTCACCCCCTGACTGAACACACTCACCACTATGCCATCCTTTCCACCTCCGTTCCACCCTTTTGCCGGTGGCTACGGCGGCTTTGGGCAACTATGGGCGGAAGCAGATCCTCTGTTGGGGCGTGACGCAAACGTGGCCCTCCCAGGGTCCCAAAGGATCCTTCTCGCTCGTGTCCGGGGGACAGGTGTGTGATAGTGCCCCCCCCCCCCCGCTCTGACTTGATGCGGTCCCTCGTCGTGATGGCTCTCACGCCCAAGGGAGCTCCCTCCTCCGTAGCTAAAGCATATCCGGTGGCACTCGCTGGTGCGCAACTAGCATTTCTGGCTTTAGCAGTCGGCGCGCCTTGACATCATACGGGACAGAGATGTCCCTGGCTGTGCTGGTTGGATGGAGGTTTGCGTGCCCAACCACGCAGGAGTGGCCAGACGTGTGCCATTGCATGGCAGCGCATGCGGTGGTGCGGCATGGCATGGCATGGCATGGCACGGCATGGCATGGCATGGCATGGCATGGCATGGCATGGCATGGCATGGCATGGCATGGCATGGCATGGCATGGCATGGCATGGCATGGCATGGCATGGCATGGCATGGCATGGCATGGCATGGCATGGCGTGGCGTGGCGTGGCATGGCATGGCATGGCATGGCATGGCATGGCATGGCATGGCATGGCATGGCATGGCATGGCATGGCATGGCATGGCATGGCATGGCATGGCATGGCATGGCATGGCATGGCATGGCATGGCATGGCATGGCATGGCATGGCATGGCGTGAGGACAGCTTACGGCCTTGCAAGGCACCGCCCTAAGGCGAGGGTCAACCTAACCGGATACCCCACATGTGCCGCTGCGGACCATGCTGTCTGCTACCTGGGAGCGGGATTCAGCGTTATGGTGGTATTCCTGCTTATCAAACCAACGGGGAGAAAGTTAGAAGGCTTTAAGAAAGCTGTACGGCCCTCTAGGCGCAACGTTCGGCAAAGTAAGCTTTCCCGAACTTAGCCAAGAATGGAAATGCTGTAGCTGCCGCAGCGTTGGAAGGAATGCAGACGCACAGTGCCCCCTAGCCCCGTTGTAGGGTGAAGCCATCGCTTCCTGCGCATCACCCTGGGGCATGCATTTTCGCCCTCATGTCACCAGCAACTTTAAAATAAAATAATCAAAATTGCTATGCGCAAAAATGCTTAACCCGAATCTAACATCGATTTCAAGATCTATTAAACGGTAATCCTCATTAATGTTTAGTTTGCTAGCTATTTGTTGAGTGAACTCTCTATATTCACCTCGTCTTATACATATCAAATAATAATTTTTTTTTTCTCCATTGGTTCCCATATAAGTTTTAATTGTGTTCTATATTCATTACTAATACCACTACTCAGGATATCCAAAAAATAATAACAAATATAGATAGGCAGCCTAGTAAAATAGAGAAGAAAGATTAACCGGAAGGAAAGGTGTTGCCTTTGATTTGCCCCGGGTTCCCTAACTTCCCTTTGATGACGGTGTTTCCTTGGATGAAAATGTAGAGGGGACTTTGTCGTTGCGGCCGCCCTCTCATGCGGTGGCGGCCTCCCTGTCGTCCACCACTTTGTTACTGCCAATCACTCATGGTGCTAACAGTCTTTGGGGCTAACAATTATCCCCATAGCCCAAACGTGAACGCACACGCCATACTCGCAGGGCCACGCGTGCGCGGTACGGCTGCATGAGTCCTCGGTGGTGTGCTGGGGCAGCAACAGCAACGGGCAGTGTGAGGCGCCCCCACGGCTAGTGCTGGAGTCTAGGGGACAAGAGCACCCGCACGGGCACAGCCACACACAGGGCTTCTCTCCGGCCATCGCAATAACGATGTCATCCGACATCATGCGCGGTGCAGAGGATGAGGGGTTGGGGGGAAGCCATGGTGGGGGTGCAAAAGCGGGTGGGGCGCATTCTGACGATGACAGGAGCTGTTCTACCCCGTACCTTGCACAGTAAGTGGCAACTCCCACTCTAATTTTCACTGCCTCGTCCCTCCCACTTGTGTTTTCGGTTCCCGACACCCATGTGGGCTACCTGGAAGAGCTGCGTGACTTGGTTTGGTAAATGTATAGCTAATGGCCTCGGTGCTCATGAAGTGTGAACAAGAAAAGGTACAGCCAATTTGCAACTTCCAAGGGAGAGAGATGGAGACGTGGCAAGCAGGTGCTAAGCAGACGGTTGTCGTGAATTTTTCCTCAAGAGGTGCGCTCCTTGCACAAAATGAGCTAAAGACATTATGCTAATCATGGCATATAGGGCTGTCTATATAGAGCCTTGGTTTCCAACGTGAGCACCTGGTCCTGAACGGTAAAGCCATGAAGGTATGCAGCAAAGCCTTCAATGTGTTGAGGCATACAAGAGATCAAATTGCATTCTTCGGGCGTATGAGAAAACGCTTTTTCCTGTCCCAAGTTTGCCTCTTTTGCCTTGACCATTCACCCCTGGGTTGAAAGTCTGCCCCTTGCTCCAAACCAATGGATCATCACCGCCTGCTTGAGCTGGAGCTCCTCTAACCGGTTCCGTAATTTTCTTTTGCCTCATCTCTCCATCCATACACCCCCTCGTTTACTGGACAGTGGTTGCTACAAGCCCGAACCATCCCTATAGAAATGACTAATGTTTTGTCACACTCTCAACCCATACACGTGCGCTTGTCCTTGTCAAACTTTTTACAAAACAATAGCTTGTTTTCTGCATAAACTTTTTGTCTTGTGGAAAATTCGTGCACAATGTAGTACTTACGGGGGGGCAGGTGAGCCTGCCGCAGGCGTGTGCGCATTTCAACGACTTACAAATATCCCCAATGTGTAACAACCTAATTTTGCTCTTTGTACATGTACTACTGTAGTATAAACATCTGCGCGGCTTCATTCCCTTTGCGTGCTTTTTTTTTTTTTTTGCAACATGTGTGTCTCTTTAACTGCTCGACTTCTTCGTCCTCGCTGTGTTATGTCGATTTGCTCTCAGGTATGGTTTCAGCACGGCCTTTGGGGCCGCCATGGTGACCATATGCGGGCGGCATAAAGACCTCTAGCCGATCGAGGACCATTCCAGTGAATGCGCAAGGTGGCCATGCATATACCATTCAAGTGATTAGAGTTCACCACTATTTTATTAATAAGCACGTGACTGCATGTGTCCACCATAAAAGGAGGATGGGATCTAAATTAGTCATAGTGCAGTCCCTAGGGGAGCCGTTGAGATAAGGGTGTAGGCGACCTGGCTAATTAGTACCTCTATCGATTGCTCCAATTGTAAGTAATTGAAGTACCTTAAGTAAATGCGAAGCAGGCCCGGTGACGTGGCCTGCCGGTTGCAGCCATGGCTGGATGGTGCATACGGCAATGTCCAGTACGTCACTCGGGCCCTCAAACCTAGCTGCTGAAATTGGCCACGTACCTTCAAACCGATTTTCATCACAATTAATTAGTCATTATTCATCATTATTCATCATTATTCATCATTATTCATCATTACAATCATACCGTTGGGAGTGCATGTAGTTAACGTAAAGGATTTACGTTAGATGGATAGAGATTGTTACGCTCTTTCCAACGGCACCTTGAACGCCTCATTTGGTTAAGGAACGTAAAAGTTATGACGTTTCCTAGGCTGTGCCGACAGTACCCGGCGCGCCACTGTGGGCGCGTACGGACACAGGATGTACAAGTGTCACTTTGATAGTCCGCAGGACGTTGACAGGACTTGTACAGGACTTGATGGTCAATTGATAGGTAGGCGCACTGTAGCGCGCCAGGACCTATGAGACAATTGATGCTGACTAGTGTACGGATAGGTCCACAGAACTAGCCGTATGGACAATTGATAGATCTGCGCTCCAAAGGCGCGCCAGAGTCTGTGTAATCAATTGATTGACAGTTCAGCTGTGACAGTGCAGCTGAATACTTGGACGCGTCCCTAGCAAGCTATATGAGTGACTTGGTCACACCGGGACGCTAGTTCTTGCGTGCACGTTCTCTTGGCACTGCGACCCTGTCGTCTGTGCTGCGTGCAGTCTTGGAAGTGACGTGACTTACGTCTGTGTTTCCTGATTATTAATAAAGGCAACTTCCTGCAAGAACCATGGCGGAATTCGTGGCATTCTTACCCTCACAACTCGTATTACACGCTCTGTCAAAAAGATGCCAAATTCGGAAGAATTTCGGATTCCGGACGATGAGGAAATAGCCGCTCCGCCGGCTGGTTCTTCGTCAAGACCGACGGTGCCGTCGTGGCAGCAATTGCTCGACGAAGTAACGGTCTCGCTCGACGAGCTTCAT
Source organism: Mesostigma viride (assembly GCA_009746045.1). NCBI lineage: Eukaryota > Viridiplantae > Streptophyta > Mesostigmatophyceae > Mesostigmatales > Mesostigmataceae > Mesostigma > Mesostigma viride. The sequence continues at coordinate 2,416,266 of RPFO01000164.1, read as the reverse complement.
CGTCAGCAGAGTGCAGCTCACGCATTGCTCGGGGATAACCCCGAAGACCCCGATTTGCCAGCACTGGTGCCGGCAATCCGCAACCTGTTGGACCAGATTCGAAACATTTTATCGACATTTACGGTCCAGGTGCGGGGAGGTTTGCGGTCGGTGACCGAAGTCACGACTGCCATTGAGGAGTTGGACAACGTCCTCTCTTCACTCACCGGTTACCAGAGAAACCTGCAAAACTGGGCATCGCTACGCACGGGGGGCGCGCCGGCGGTGTCGACAAATTTGTTTCAGGATCTCGCGCTGTTATCGCTGCAGGTAATGCAATATACCCGGCCACGAGGTAGCCATGGCTGTCGGAGCTCATAACTTTCACGTTTGAGCACCGAATTTAGCCGTGAATATCACTATCGCTTCGTCTTTCTAAGACGCACATGCTGATATAATTTTCCGAATCTAAAACGCAATATATGGCGCACAAACGCGCCTCGACGCAACGCAGCCTGGCGGCTGCGCTCGGCAATGAAAATTCTGCAGCTCAGGCTGCAGCTTCGCCTTCAGGTCCGGCAGGCGGCGATGACACTAGTCGTGCACTGGTGGTCGTCCAGCAACCCCCCGGGCTTAACGCCTCGCCATCTGCATCGCCTGACCCCAAGCGCACCCGCCCAGCCGACGACACAGGAGGGTCTTCACGCCCAGAACCGAGCTTTCGGCCCCGGCCTTTCAAGGTCGCAGATTCCGACTGGGCCACCATTTCTCCGACCGATGCTCTGCGCTGCATCTTCTTCGGGGATTACGCTTCGCTTTACGACCTGTGCCTCCATTTCCACTCCATCAATCGCCTCCTCGCCCCGGACGGCAGCCGCTGGGCCAACATCTACGGGCTGTCCGGCTGCGTCCGCCCCCATCTCCAGCACGCCATCCTCAACTCCCTTCTCCAGCGCTCTGACGGCGAGATCTGGGCTCCACCCCTTTCCGTCCCCACCCTCCGCTCCATCCTCACGGAAGCCTTTCAGCAGCACGTGACCCCCCTTGCTGCCGACATAGCAGCAATCGGCGGCACGCTGACTGCTGAACTTCCTCACATTTCCACCGCCGCCGCCTCCACCTCCACGGCCATTTCCGCCTCCACTGCCGACATCAAAGCCCAGCTCCTCGACCTCGACCAACGCCTTCAAGCCACCGCCAACGCCCTTGAGAGCTTGCATGACACCGCCGGCCTCACCGCCCAGGCGGTGAAGGACATCGCCGCCCAGCCGGCGCCTGCTGGCTCGGCCGGCGATGCTCCCTCCACCTGGGCGGACTTGCTTAAGCAGCACACCACCTCCACCACCTCCACCATCTCGGCACAACTCAAGCAACAAGCCCTCGACCTTCGCGAGGAAGCCGACATCGCCCGGCGCAGCCACAATGTCATCGTCAAGCACTTCGACCAGCAGGCAGGTGAGACCTCCACGAGCCTTCTTGAGGCATTTAAGCGCGCCATTCTTGCCCCCATGTTACTCACTGGTGAGCTGGACATGTCGGCTGTCCGCCTCCCCCGCGCGCGGGGGAAGGCTGGCCCGGCCCCCGTGCTCCTCACCTTTAAGTACATGGCGGACAAGCTGGCGTTCCTTAAATGCCGCAAGAAGCTCTCGGAGACTCGCTTCACGCTGGACGACGACTTGACCCTGGCCCAGCAACAACGGCGACGCGAGCTATGGCCGGCCTACCTTCAGCTCCGGCAGAGCGCAAGGGGGAAGCCGGTATACTGGAGGGGGGCGGTCATCCACGTTGACCACAAGCCCTGGCAGCCCCCTCCTGCCACCTCAGACTAGGAATATATATACCAGTAGTGTAGATTAGTAAGGCTTAGCCTAGCATGTGGCCCACGCGCATGTGCGCCCATAATGGCCCCCATGGATGATGCCTTCAACATTTAGCCATGCTTTGTCTATAATGGGACCCCCATGGATGTTGCATTAAGAACTTAGCCATGCTATGCCATGCAGAGAGATGCTCTCTGTCGAGAAGCCATGCCCTAGCCCTTGCATAGCCATGATGATCTTCCTCCCCCGTGCCAGGATCCCCTTAGCTGGGTTGAACCTGAGACAGCATGGTGGTGCCGGTGCCCTTGCGGCACCTAGAGCAAGTGTTGCTTACATTCCCACCCTTGCATGAAGTAGCCTAGGATGTATTTAAAGCCATATGCCCCTTCTCAGGGATATGTGCTACATTGACTCCCAACGGAGTGATGTTGATAATTAATTAATTAATTAATCGCTGCTCACTCGCGGCGTACGCAGTCGCGAGCGCCAGGTTTTAATTAACCTGGTGGCATTTCTCGCCTCTGTGCGAGAGTGGATTCCCGCGGGGTGGGAATTATTGACGATCTTTACACATCCTCTGCGCCTCGTCGCGCGTCGGCGCGTCGCAACTTACGCGGCGGGGAGCACGCCGGTTTTAATTCATACCGGTGCAGGTCCGGAGCTGGATATGGAGGATCGTGAGTTCGTATACACGTACTGCGACTTCAGGGGCCTTGACTACTAGTCGGCCTAATTTTCTTCTGCAGTACTCGTCGACATTTTTTTTGTCGAATTTTTCAGCGGCAATTCGCGGGGGCGGCAGCGACACCGGCGCAGGCGGCAGTGGCGACACAAAAATTTTGTACATATTTTCTGCTGCTTTGTTAAGGTGTTCTTTGAATAGCTGGTAGTGCAGGATGGCTGAGGGACGCCGTAGCAAGGGTCCAACCAGTGGGAATAATAATGGGGGTGCTGGTAGTGGAACCGCTCACGTAGATGACGTGGGGCTTACCGGAGAGATTACCAACCTTCCTCACAATAATAATAATGCACAAGCTATTCATGGCTTTGATCTTACCACACAGGGTCTTTTAATTGTCAATCAGTTGCAGCCTGTAACCTCAGACTCCAAGCCTAAGCAGGCTGAAGAGTTTGTGGAGGGATTGGAAGGGTTCCCTAGCTTGTACGGTGGTACAAATTACTATCAAATCTGGATAGGCAGTAGCACTTTTGGCAAGTGTACTGACCAGATTAAGGACCTAACCAGGGAGTGCAAAAAGGCCAATAAGGCCTGGGCACTGTACGTGGCTGAGCTGAAGGAGCTGCTGGAGGACCAACGCAAGAAGGTCGGCATCCATTGGCAGGACAAGTATCAAGGGTGGGAGGTCAAGGGGGACCTGATCCAGAACTTTCTCAACTATTGTAAGATGGTTGAGGAGGGCAGGGCTCACGGCTTTAAGGGGAGGTGGCACCCCAAAACCCTTAAAAATTGAACTACGGTAATAACACTTGAAATTCATTTGCACAATGCTGAAATATGATTGCGGGCACTAAATAACATCTCTTGTGAGTTGTCCATGCACTTGTTGGGGGTACTACCCCCAAGTATACGCCAATATTGCGCTATAAATAGAAAAAGACGCTAATTAGGGCTGGGTATGCCCCAGCCAATGCACACATTTGTTGGCAACCAAAAATCAACCATTTGTAGTTCCCTGAGTGTGTAGCTTGCTGAGCTATTTACATCATGGAAATGGCAAAACCTTGAACAGTTATTAATTTTCCCGCAAAACAGGTCTTTTTTTACCGGACATTTGGAATAAACATATCATAAACACTTCAGATAAGGCCACAAAATCAAGCGAAAATCCGTCTAACAGGGGGACAGCAGTGGTCCAAGTCCCAGGTCATTCCGACAAGTCTAGCTCAAGTTATAAGGTTTTGCGTGCTAAATCCTGAACATACGCTAAATGAGGTTTTTCTGTGTATAAGGCCACCTAGACATGATGTTTTCCATCCAAGAAGCCAAAAAACACACCCAACTCGATCACACAACATAAGAAAAGGCTAGGCACCTCATCTGCCCTCCCCTGCCCTCAGCATGGCCAGCCTTGCCAGCGTGGGCATAGCAACACCATCGCTAGGCATACACGCACCAAGAGAGCATACACTATGCTCAGCCCAAGGTTACCATGTAAATTTATGCCAAGAACTCAGCAAGTATACGTGTAAAAACCTTAAGAATGCCCAAGCCATAGAGGCAACTGCAGCCTGCAAACTTGGCAGCAAATCATACATGCTGTCTGCCAAGCATTCACATCCTATCCAGCTTGCCTTGCTGCACACATAGCAGGGAAGTCTTAATGGTTATAGCTCAAGGAAAGCAATGGAAACACCTATCTAATGCAATGCCACTCATGCAGTATGGCCAGCAAAAGAACCACTCTCACCTTCCTTTCCAATATGGCAATTTGCTAAGAAGCTGATGCCAGCTTGTTAGCCTCTAGGCACATGCCGGATGTCGTTACTAAAACAGGCGTGTCAGATCCGGCACATAACAAAGCGTCTGAGCAAGCTCATGTCCAAAGGATTATGGAAAACAAATGTCAACACATTACCAACAACTTGACCTCGGCGCCTTAAGGATGCCAGCCACAAACTACTCGAAATTGTACGAAATTGCTAGGAATCTGACGATGCAACCGAAAGAAATGGAGCGCTTCCTGCAGGGAAACTGCCCGAAAAAAAGGCGAAAGGCCGACGTTAATGCACCTGCCTGCGTGGAAATGTTTCATGCATAAACTGGCACGCAAGCTCGAACAATAAAAGACATCATCCATTGATCAGGCGAACAAGGAAGGTGCGCCTTCCGTGAATACGTCGAAGGCGACATGCGCAGGCCTGCGTAGGTTCTTACCTTGAATGCCGGAAATGTAAAAGAAACCGGGGAGCTTCGGCACAAACTCGGCAACACCATTAAGTTAGCCTCATAATCGCTCGTTAGAGCCTACGTTGCCTCACAATCGCTGCCGTAAACCTGCATTAAATTTCATGATCCGCAAGAGAAATTATATCCTGGACCCCCGCGCCCGTAGCCGTTCGAGGAATTAGCGATATTGCAAACCGTAAACTTTCCGCCATGAAATGAGGTCATCGACTAATCTTCTGCGAAATTCATGCATTTTTTCTAGCTTTTTAGATGCCATATCGATTAATATTGCCTGAAGGCAAGCCGCCATGGCCACCTCCGCGAGGGTTGAGCGGTCCGGGCACACATTATACACCGTACGGACGGTACCGCGAATTTTTTGGCGCGGAAAATATTCGGCGCGCCACGTCCCCTTAATGTCGCTGATAACATAGCCCTAACCAACTGGCTCAAGGTTTCTGGGCTGGATAAGGCGACACGTGGCTCCTTAAAAGTCATGTGTGCCCCACACTCTACCCTGAAGGCCTACAAGGTCATCATTAAACAAGCTCTCGAGGCAGAGGAGCTGTTTGAGGGTGGAGTGCCAGCAGTGAAGGCTACCCAGGCAGGCGGGCGTACCCAGGGTGGCTCCAAGACGTCTGAGGCTGACCGAAGCCAAGGAGGGCGTAGGGGCAACCATCACAAGCGCAAGGGAGATCATTCACCTGATTCTGACAGGAGGTCACACTCCAAGTCGGTGTTCAGGCGGGTGGGTGGTCAGCCCAAGCAGGGCAACGCGTCTGACAATGGGGGCAGTGGCCAGGGCAAGTCCAAGATACAATGCTACCTGTGCAAGGGGTGGGGGCACATCAAGAAGGAGTGTCCCAGCTTCAAGAAGTCCCAGGGCCAGGGCAGCAACAAGAATAACAACAACAACAAGAAGAACAACAACAAGTCCCAGGCAGGCCAGCCTTCAAAGGGCAGTCAGCAAGAAGACAACAAGGAGCAGTGACTGTCTGAGGCAACCCCTACACACCTTAATTCACCCAAGGGGGAGGCCAGGTGCTCCAATGCAGATTTTATATCTGGGCAACAAGAGGGTGATCTCCAGGTTCAGTGTGGCCCCAGGTCACCTGGAGAGGTACAGGTTCCTATGAAGACGTCCTTGACAGCTGATGCAGCTGTAAGTATGTCTGACCCTATGCATCCTCGTGCTGGGCACGAGGGTGGACCTCTCATTTTGAGAGAAACCAATGTACAACCACAGAGGGGTGTGAAGGCCTCTGGTGGTATGCATGTGGTCCCTGCTGGCGGTCCAGGTGTTGGGCATGAGCAGGGTGACTCAGGCTCTGAGTCAGAACAGGATGGAAGTCAGCATGGTGATGCTGGACAACCTGACAGCACAGTCCTGACTGTGCCAGGGACTGCTTCCTCTGTGTACCAGGAGTTGGGTGCCCGAATCCACAACATGTTTGGGCATGCCACTTCTCTGTCAAACAACTTTGCCTTCCGTATGGGCAGGGCACCCCTTCTTAAGGCGTGTCAGCAAGCTGCCTCACGGTGTAAGTGCCAGTTGTCCTCCAACAAGCCCAGGAAATCACATGCCAAAGCTCTACCTCAGAGCATTGGTGATCTGCAGTGTGATATCCAACACATCAGGGGCATGCAACTGTTGGTGTGCGTGGACAGGTACACGAAATACAAGGTGCTGGAGCATTTACCTTCTATGAAGAACAGGTACTTGCTGGCTGCCCTGCAGAATGTAAGAGCCAAGTTTCCTACCACAAGGATCCAGGTGGACATGCAGTTTCAGCATCTCAAGGGTGATCCTACCCTTCCTGAGTTGCTGGTTACACCTAGGGAGGCTCATGGGCAGCAGGGTGCTATCGAGAGGGCAATCCAGGAGGTCAAGAAATTGATCATCTCTGAAGACTGGGTACCCTTGTCTGCACCTGCACTTGTCAGGAGTGCATGGCTGAGGAACGTGGAGCAGCAGCTGAACAGCAGGGTTAACTTCTACTATGATGGAGTTGCTGTCAGCCCAATGGGTCTATATCATGGCCTGTGCCCACCACATGTGCTGGAGGGCTGGAAACATGCTGCACATGTCACCTTTGCCAAGCTGAGGGAGAAGGACCGGGGTTGGAAGATGCTGGAGCCACAAGTGGGTCAGAAGGTCCTAGCTTGGAAGGAACCTAGCCTTTATGGCAAACGTGGTAGCTGGAGTCCTGGGGTGGTTACCCAGGTTGATGAAGCTAGCCACGCATGCTTGGTCAGCATGGAGGACGAACCAAAGCATGTACACCGGCTGAGTTGGTCATATGTCAAGCCTAACCTGATGAATGAGGGCAGTCAGGCACAAGGCTCACAGGATCTGCAGGATTTTCAGGTCCCAGGTGACATCACTGACGCAACGACCACATCTGTTGCAGGGGAATCTGTCAGCCCTGGCCAGGTTGCAGAGGTACTTGTTGAACAGGCTGCAAGGTCAACAGCTGGGGAGTCAACTGTCAAGCCCAAGGCACTAACCAAGCCCAGGGGGACAAGTTTGGCTGGATTGATTGGGGCTCTACAAAGGGCCAAGAAGCAGCCCAAGGTAGCCAAGCTCAGGTGGCATGGCAATCTGGGGCTGGACACTGCCTTAGAGGTAGACACTAATTCTCAGGTCTCCATTATTGGGACCAGGGCTGCAGCAGGGTACAGCATGTCTGAACCCAGCTATCAGTTTGTGTCTGACTTCAGTGGCGGGGTACACGTGAAGGTACTGGGTGAGGTATTCATTCCTATCCTTGGACAGGACACTGCTTTTTGTGTCTTGGAGGGCTATCAAGGACCTGCTCTTCTGGGGCAGAATTTCCTATGCCAGGATGGGGTAGTGATCACGTCCTCTCTCCTGACTAAGGAAGGGGCTGGTCAGGTCCCACTGATTAATTTCAGGACCACTCACCTATCACGTGCAGTAACCAGGACGGTTAAGCGTGTGCAAGTGTGCCAGGGGCAGGAGCCCTTGGTTGATGACCTCATACTGCCAGCTGCTAGTCATCCAAGCAGTTTGGGCATTGGTCCTCACTCACTTGCTGGACACAGCCCTATCAACTACCAAGGCCTGGTGAAGCTCATGTCCTCTCCCATTATGTGTCCCCAGGTCACACTGGGTCTGATTAAATCTGGGGAGGACTGGATCTCCAAGAAATGCGTGGAACCTGTCAATGACCTGCCTCCTGCACGACGTCTACTCAAGCTCAAGTTTGTCATCAAGATGAAGGAGGTGGACGGGGTCAAGGTACCACATGTCAGGCCAGTGCTGAATGAGTTCAAGGGTACTGGTGAGTGCACTGCTGAGGAGTTGTATACCCCTGGCATGCTGCATGATACTTGGAGGCTGCTGCTGTGTGTCTTTCTAGGCCTTCTCAACAAGGGCTTGGACTATGGCTCAGTGGTGATAGACTTCAAGAGGGCATTTCTGGAGGGTGATGCAGATGTGGCACAGGAAAAGTGGGAGGGCAAGACGCCTTTCTATGTTAGGGTGCCTGCTGTATGGAAAAGGGACATCCACACGGAGTTCCTTAAAATCCTCAAGGGCCTGGAGGGCCTGAGGTCAAGTCCAATAATCTGGAGGGAGACTCTCAACCGTTTCCTGAAGGAGCATTGCAACTTGAAGGTCTCTCCTGTAGACCCCTGTCTGTTTCTGGGGCAATGGGAAGGCCTGCCAGTGTATGCTTCGCTGCACGGGGATGACCTACATCTGATAGCTCCCACGTCGTGGCTTAAGGAGCTGATCTCCATCATTAAGTCCAAGTTTCCTCTGGGTAGGGAGCAATGGCAGGTGGAGAATGAGCCTCTGCTGTTTGTGGGCATGGAGGCCACACTGGTGAAGAAGGGAGGGGAGTGGCGTATGCTGCTGGTGGGGGGCAATGACTATCAAGAGACCCTCATTAGCAAGCTTCCTCCAACCATCACACAGGCACTGTGTCCCATGGTGAGGGGCATGGTTGCTTGGGTGGCAGGCATTTCCAGGCCAGACCTTATGGTCATAGCCAGGTTGCCTGATGACATGCTGGTGGAGCTAGGGTCTGCCAAGGTGGCTGATCAGGTCAGGGCTTCATCTGGCATTCTGTTGTCTGCAGTGGATTTATCACAACCCATTTGCATGGAGCTGTATGTGGATAGCTCAATGGACAGCAGGCAGGTCTCCAAGGTCAGGGGCAGGGCTGCAGGGCTCTTTGTGCTCAGACAGGAAGGCCTGGGGAGTTTGGTGAGCTGGTTTAGTCGCCTGCACAAACGGGTGGCTGTCAGCAGTGATGTGGCAGAATGCAGGGCTATTTGTGAAGGCATTCACACAAGCCTTTATCTGAAGGAGTTGCTTCATCAGATGACTTCTAACACTCCTTGGCCACTTCAGGTTACCACTCTTCTAAAAACAGACTCCATGGGGATGGTGCAGTTTGTGCACAGGCAGATGGCCAGAAGTAGGGACTTGGATTATCTCCTTCTTAAGGAGTTGTCCTCCTTGGCCAATATTGAGCATATCCCTGGGGTTGACAATCCTGCTGATGCTTTGACCAAGCTAGTGCAGAAGGCAGCAGTGCAATACAAGGTTCTTCAGTCTCTGATGGACCCATCTCAGCAAGCTGTCTAAGCTGGTGCATGGTTATAGGGCATTGGAGAGCAGATTGTGTGGTAGTGTCAGCATTGTGACTGGCATAATACCTGTATTTTAGTCTGTACTAAGGCTCATGGACCATGGTACACTCACTCTGATTTTAATCAGGATACAGCCAGGTTTTGGCTGGGGTTCATGCTGTTGACTACACAAGGTTGACAGGTCCATTACAGACCATGTATTCTATTTTAAAAGAAATGTATATTTGTACATACTTCTCACAATGGTCTGGGAACCTTTATTCTGGGGTTTATAGGGCGGGGTTCGATTCCCTGGTATTATGTTTCTACAAGCTGGCCTGTTCAGGTGTTTGCCTGTTCAGACTTCCCTAGTTCCCCAGGGCAGGATTTAATTGTTGCCTATGTGTTTCATTTTGTCATTTGTTTGCTGTGGCAGTTTACCATCTGGCAAGTAGACGGGCGCCGTAAGACGGGCGCCAATAGACCCCTGTTGAGAGAATGACAGGCAAACTATTGTAATACGCCTTACTTTGTCAAGTGGTATTTTAATTGTCATGGATTTATTGTACTTATATTGAATATGTACTGGGTTTTATGGGATTAGTATCTGGGATTAATGTAACTCACCGCCAGAAGGTCATTGTACTGGAGGCTCTACCGAGGTGATGGGATTAATTCCTGGAGAAGACCTCATAGAATTAACCTGTATGTATTTAATTTTGTGTGCTTCTAATATCTGGTGGTACTCTGTAATGCCACTTCCATAGGTTTTTATCCATTTCTCATGGAATGGTTTTCCCTGTGGCAGATCTGTTTCTTTTCCAGTTCCTTAAAAGAAAGGGCTGGGGGAATGGCAATGGCCATTAAAGACATCTGTTCAAGCTTCAAGCTGGAGTGAAGGACATTTCAAGCTACTTCAAGGGTCCCTGGCAGGGGATGTGATCCCTAAAGAAAAGAAGGGATTGGAGTTAACGTAAAGGATTTACGTTAGATGGATAGAGATTGTTACGCTCTTTCCAACGGCACCTTGAACGCCTCATTTGGTTAAGGAACGTAAAAGTTATGACGTTTCCTAGGCTGTGCCGACAGTACCCGGCGCGCCACTGTGGGCGCGTACGGACACAGGATGTACAAGTGTCACTTTGATAGTCCGCAGGACGTTGACAGGACTTGTACAGGACTTGATGGTCAATTGATAGGTAGGCGCACTGTAGCGCGCCAGGACCTATGAGACAATTGATGCTGACTAGTGTACGGATAGGTCCACAGGACTAGCCGTATGGACAATTGATAGATCTGCGCGCCAAAGGCGTGCCAGAGTCTGTGTAATCAATTGATTGACAGTTCAGCTGTGACAGTGCAGCTGAATACTTGGACGCGTCCCTAGTAAGCTATATGAGTGACTTGGTCACACCGGGACGCTAGTTCTTGCGTGCACGTTCTCTTGGCACTGCGACCCTGTCGTCTGTGCTGCGTGCAGTCTTGGAAGTGACGTGACTTACGTCTGTGTTTCCTGATTATTAATAAAGGCAACTTCCTGCAAGAACCATGGCGGAATTCGTGGCATTCTTACCCTCACAACTCGTATTACACGCTCTGTCAAAAAGATGCCAAATTCGGAAGAATTTCGGATTCCGGACGATGAGGAAATAGCCGCTCCGCCGGCTGGTTCTTCGTCAAGACCGACGGTGCCGTCGTGGCAGCAATTGCTCGACGAAGTAACGGTCTCGCTCGACGAGCTTCATCGTCAGCAGCGTGCAGCTCACGCATTGCTCGGGGATAACCCCGAGGACCCCGATTTGCCAGCACTGGTGCCGGCAATCCGCAACCTGTTGGACCAGATTCGAAACATTTTATCGACATTTACGGTCCAGGTGCGGGGAGGTTTGCGGTCGGTGACCGAAGTCACGACTGCCATTGAGGAGTTGGACAACGTCCTCTCTTCACTCACCGGTTACCAGAGAAACCTGCAAAACTGGGCATCGCTACGCACGGGGGGCGCGCCGGCGGTGTCGACAAATTTGTTTCAGGATCTCGCGCTGTTATCGCTGCTCACTCGCGGCGTACGCAGTCGCGAGCGCCAGGTTTTAATTAACCTGGTGGCATTTCTCGCCTCTGTGCGAGAGTGGATTCCCGCGGGGTGGGAATTATTGACGATCTTTACACATCCTCTGCGCCTCGTCGCGCGTCGGCGCGTCGCAACTTACGCGGCGGGGAGCACGCCGGTTTTAATTCATACCGGTGCAGGTCCGGAGCTGGATATGGAGGATCGTGAGTTCGTATACACGTACTGCGACTTCAGGGGCCTTGACTACTAGTCGGCCTAATTTTCTTCTGCAGTACTCGTCGACATTTTTTTTGTCGAATTTTCAGCGGCATTTCGCGGGGCGGCAGCGACACCGGCGCAGGCGGCAGTGGCGACACAAAAATTTTGTACATATTTTCTGCTGCTTTGTTAAGGTGTTCTTTGAATAGCTGGTAGTGCAGGATGGCTGAGGGACGCCGTAGCAAGGGTCCAGCCAGTGGGAATAATAATGGGGGTGCTGGTAGTGGAACCGCTCACGTAGATGACGTGGGGCTTACCGGAGAGATTACCAACCTTCCTCACAATAATAATAATGCACAAGCTATTCATGGCTTTGATCTTACCACACAGGGTCTTTTAATTGTCAATCAGTTGCAGCCTGTAACCTCAGACTCCAAGCCTAAGCAGGCTGAAGAGTTTGTGGAGGGATTGGAAGGGTTCCCTAGCTTGTACGGTGGTACAAATTACTATCAAATCTGGATAGGCAGTAGCACTTTTGGCAAGTGTACTGACCAGATTAAGGACCTAACCAGGGAGTGCAAAAAGGCCAATAAGGCCTGGGCACTGTACGTGGCTGAGCTGAAGGAGCTGCTGGAGGACCAACGCAAGAAGGTCGGCATCCATTGGCAGGACAAGTATCAAGGGTGGGAGGTCAAGGGGGACCTGATCCAGAACTTTCTCAACTATTGTAAGATGGTTGAGGAGGGCAGGGCTCACGGCTTTAATGTCGCTGATAACATAGCCCTAACCAACTGGCTCAAGGTTTCTGGGCTGGATAAGGCGACACGTGGCTCCTTAAAAGTCATGTGTGCCCCACACTCTACCCTGAAGGCCTACAAGGTCATCATTAAACAAGCTCTCGAGGCAGAGGAGCTGTTTGAGGGTGGAGTGCCAGCAGTGAAGGCTACCCAGGCAGGCGGGCGTACCCAGGGTGGCTCCAAGACGTCTGAGGCTGACCGAAGCCAAGGAGGGCGTAGGGGCAACCATCACAAGCGCAAGGGAGATCATTCACCTGATTCTGACAGGAGGTCACACTCCAAGTCGGTGTTCAGGCGGGTGGGTGGTCAGCCCAAGCAGGGCAACGCGTCTGACAATGGGGGCAGTGGCATTACTTAACTAAAATTGGGCCGCGTGGGGAAATCCGGCGTTCCGCACACACCGCTCGTTACCGAGGTGACTCGATTAATTACGACTCGGCTATTCCCAGCCTCGCGCCGTAATTCCTATTTCGACTTGGCCTACCCGGCCTCCGCCAAACATAGAAATCCACAAATATTTCGACTCGGCCTCCCAGGCCTACCCGCCGCAAATATTTCCGTGCCTCCGAGAGGATTCGAACCCGGTACCCCAGGAGCGAACGCCAATCTTAGTTAAGTAATGCAATACGCATTACTTTTGCATACTTGCAAGTATGCAAAAGTAATGCGTATTGCATTACTTAACTAAAATTGGGCCGCGTGGGGAAATCCGGCGTTCCGCACACACCGCTCGTTACCGAGGTGACTCGATTAATTACGACTCGGCTATTCCCAGCCTCGCGCCGTAATTCCTATTTCGACTTGGCCTACCCGGCCTCCGCCAAACATAGAAATCCACAAATATTTCGACTCGGCCTCCCAGGCCTACCCGCCGCAAATATTTCCGTGCCTCCGAGAGGATTCGAACCCGGTACCCCAGGAGCGAACGCCAATCTTAGTTAAGTAATGCAATACGCATTACTTTTGCATACTTGCAAGTATGCAAAAGTAATGCGTATTGCATTACTTAACTCATGTAGCACATATCCCCAGGAGAACCTGAGCATGTGGCTTTTAATACATTCTGGGCTACTTCCTGCAAGGGTATGTTCATCATGACGACATTAATTGCCTGGCCAGGGAGTTGTAAGCTGCTCCTTGGAGACTCGGATGCCACTAAACGTGGCGGCCACCCATCCATGCAGGCGCAACGGTTACAACCTCTAAACATATCGGTATATATCGTGATATCGATCATACTCCTCTAGCAATTGTGCGCATGCATGTGCCATCTACAGCTACTACTCCTATGTTATGCCCACTGGGTCATGCCCTTTGTCCTTGAGGAGTTGGGTTTATGGGCCCCATATGACGTTTTTTTTTTTTGCTGTTGTTCACGCGTGCTGCCAGCGGCGTGAAGACCGCCTCAATTAACCTCGAGCTAGGTCAGACTGCCCAGTGGTTTGCCCAGATCTGGTGGACCCTCGCTAGCGCCCATGTCCCTTGCCCTCACTCACACCGTGGTGCAGGTGCCCTTGGTGCACCTAGAGCAAGTGTCGTTTACATTCCCATGCACTCTTGCAGGAAGTAGCCCAGAATGTATTAAAAGCCATATGCCCCTTCTCTGGGATATTAAATGAAATGAAATTAAATTAAATTATAACATGCCTCCGGCCCGGTTGGGAGACCACTGATGTAGCACATATTCCGTGATGGGTGGTGGAGGTGGAGGAAGGCGCGCAAGCGAACCAACCTAACTCTAAGCTATCTAGTCTAGAAAACCCTAACTACGCTACTCAGCTAGCAAAACGCCGCTTCCTCTTGGGGGGGGGGGGGGGGGGGCTTGCCCACAGGGGCTGGTGTGTGAGCCTGGACAATCTTCTGCCACCGCTTCTTGTTCTGCATGCCGGGCAGTCCAAAGAAGGGAGAGGGAGTGGACGCGGTGTTCAAACTGGGCTGGGACCACTAGGTCGGCCAGCAACATCTGGGATATGTGCTACATATACTCCCCACGGAGTTATGTTCCTAATTAATCAATCAATTAATTAATTAATTAATCTCTGTTGGGAGTACATGTAGCACATATCCCTGAGAAGGGGCTATGGCTTTTAATACATTCTGGGCTAGTTCCTGCAAGGGTAGGGTGTAAACTACTATACTACTGCTCGGGGTGCACAAAGGGCACCTGCACCACTATGTATTCCAGCACCTAAGGCGCGGACAGAGGGTGGAAGATCATCATGGCTAAACAATGGCTAGGGCATGCATGCAGGCGACCCCTGCCGCCCCAGCCACCCCAGCCACCCCAGCCTAGGGAATGTGGCAGTAGTGTAGACTAGAAAGCTTAGTTATGTGGCAATGTATGCCTACGTGATGGGCCCAAACCAGCCCTTGCAATAGCCGTAGCAATTTCGAGTCATGCTTTGCCCATGCAGGGAGTTACTCTCTGCTGAGATGCCATGTGTACACCAGCCATAGCCTAGCCACATACCTTCCACCCCATATGTCATGCAGGCCTTCTATAGGCCCTCTCCTCAAGCCGCCTTGTGTGCTTGTGCTTGTTTAGGACTGCATGAACCATCATGGCGGTGCAGGTGCACCTTGTGCACCCAGAGCAGGTGATAGTACGTTGTACATCCGTACACCTGCAGGTTGTCGCCCTGATATATTGTATTACAAACCCATAGATGCCCCTTTCTCAGGGCTATGTGTTACATATGCTCCACACGGAGCTATGATTTTAATTAATTAATTAATTAATGCATGCATGCATGGCTTCTCAGCAGAGAGGAGCTCTCTGCATAGGCAAGGCTGGGCTAAATTCTTATTATGCATCCATGGGGAGTCCCATTATAGGCGCACATGCGCGTAAGCGTGGGCCACGTGCTAGGCTAAGCCTGACTAATCTACACTACTGCTATATATTCCCTAGACTGGGGTTGCTGGGGCGGCAGGGGGCGCCAGCCAGGGCTTGTGGTTGACGTGGATGACCTCGATCCCCGGCCCCTCCAGTATACCGGTTTCCCCCCTGCGCTATGCCAGAGCTGGAGATAGGTCGGCCGTAGCTCCCGTCGCCGCTGTTGCTGTGCCAGCCAAGCCGGGTCGTCCTCCAGCGTGTAGAAAGTCCCCGAGATCGGCTTCTTGCGGCATTTATAAGAAACGACAGCCGGCTATCCGCCATGTACTTAAAGTTGACCAGCAGCCTGGGGAGCCAGGCCAGCCTTACCCCGCGCGCGGGGAAGGCGGACAGCCGACATGGATCCGCAGCTCACAAGTGAGTTGCATGGGGGTAAGAATGTCGCGCTTAAAAGCTATGGCAAGAGACTCCGAGTTCTCACCTGCCGGCTGGTCGAAGTGCATGTGCTTGACGATGACATTGTGGCTGCGCTTGGTGAGGTCGGCGCCTCCTCGCGGAGGTCGAGCGTAAATTGCTTGAGCTGTGCTGCGATGCATGGTGGCTCCAGGTGGTGGTCGAGGCCGGTGATGTGGTGCTTCAGCATGTCTGCCCAGACCTCTGGGGGGGGAGCGGATGCAATCCATCGCCTGCCGGGCTAGCGGGGGCTGCATGGCTTGGCGGCAATGTCCTTTACCGCCTGGGCGGTGAGGCCTGCGGTGTTTTGCAGGCACTCGATGGCGATGGTGTGGTCGTGGATGCGCTTGTCGATGTCGTGGAGCTGGGTCTTGATGTCGGCGGTGGAGGTGGATGCGGCAGTTGAGGCGAGGAGGGTGGCCACCCTCCACGGAGGAGGTGGAGGTGACGGTGGTGGAAAGGTGAGGGAGCTCAGCAGCCAGCGTGCTGCCCATTGCTGCCACATCTAGCTGCAGCGAGGGGAGTCACGTGCTGCTCGACGGCGTCCCTAAGGAGGTTCGGATGGTGTCGGTCACAGCGGTGGGAGAAAAAATCTGGGCGTGGGAGCGTCCGAGGAGGGAGCAAAGGGCGATGTGTTGCAAGTAGGGACGCCTGGGACGGGTGCTCAAGGCTGGGCAGCTTTGCAGCCCAACCGGTCGAGCTGCCACCTGACGGCAGGCGAAGGCCGCGGCCATCCCGACTCTTGAGTTGGTAGCACAATTCCAAAAGTGTGGCCTATGCGCACGTCCCATGAAACAGGACGTGCAGCTCAGGTCACTCGGACCTTTCTGCAAAAAGTGTGGCTCGTCGATGGGGAAATCGTAAAACTGGCTGGGTGGCTCAGCGGGACGACTGCGCTTGGGCTCAGGAGAGGCCGACGGCGAGGACGAAGAAGGGGCCGAATGTACTGCACTAAAGCTTGGGAAGTGGTACTGCTGCCTTCCAGGCCAGGCCGCGGAACTCTAGGCGGAGCTTCTTGCGTAGCTTCAGGGCTCAGCGCTGCCGCTAAGCTGCGCTGCGTCGAGGTGCGTTTGCTGATCATGATTTGGCGTAATAGCTTCGGGAAAATATATCAGCGTGTGCGTCTTAGAAAGACGAAGCAACTGTGATATTCACGGACGAATTTGGTGCCCAAACGTGAAAGTTATTACCTCGCCGTCAGCCATGGCTACGTACCTGGTGGCTCGTGAGCACGTTATATGTATATAATTAGAGCGCACTTCCTGCGCTCACTAGAGGGGAATATAATCCGATCTGCGCCCGCATGATGATAATGACAAGGAGAATCATATATAGACAACCCGCATGATAGACAAGGAGAAATATGGGCTGCTGTCTGCGATAAGCACCTTCCTATGAGGCATGCTCCTGTTTTCTCCCCACGGGCCCCGTGGCCCATTGGTAGAATGCAGGGAAGAAGTCCTCAGGTGGAGGATATTGCCCCAGAGCCGATAGCCGCCTCGTCTGCCATTACAGTATAAAGTCCTGACAGCTCAGATGAGGATTATATCCCCCTCTAGTTGACTATATTCTGATCTAGTTGACTTTATGGTTGGGGCATGATGCAGACAATATTTGTAACTTGAAATCGTGTCATTATTTTCTAATGAGATTAGCATAGCACTCCGTGGCATGCCCATGCGCATGACACGCAAGTACTTACTTACTTACTTAGGTCCATAGAGGTTATTGCCCCCGAGGATAGCCGCTACACTACCGCCTCGTCAGTCGTTACAGTTGAGGACAGCTCGGATGAGGATCATATTCCCATCCAGTATACCATAGGGTTGGGGCATGATGCAGACGATCTTTGTCTGTTGTACTTTTTGTGTAATTATTCTTCTAATGTGATTGCGCCATAGTACTCCGTGGCATGCCTCTCCGCTGTGGCCGGAATACCTCCGCCATAAGCAGGAACCCCAGAAGCCCAATGTGTACTGGAGGGGCGGGGACCTGATGATCAACCACGAGATGTGGACGCCCCCCGCGGGCTAGACTAGCTAATAGCCCTAGCTTGTATCCCTTGGTAGTCACTGCCGCTATGGCAGCCATGCTTAGAATGTTTGCCTAGCTGTGCCAACATACCTAGTCACGTGCATCGCTAACGCACGGTATACAACCAGCCATACCCTTAGCTTAGTCCTTGTACAGCCATGCTACGTCCTGGCTATGACCAGATTCCTTGCCCACGCTCCTTGTTATGCCATGCTCACATGGGTCTTATTGCACCCACAGATTGCCGGATCATTAGCGTGTCCATTTAGCTAGCGTGACCGAATGCAGCTGTGGCATGCCTTAGGCATGAAGGAGACTGGGGGTCTCTGCCCTTTCTCCTGTGGTGCACACACAGGGATTAAAAGCACTTCGATGCTCCGTGACTCCCCAACGGG
Organism: Mesostigma viride; assembly: GCA_009746045.1. Lineage (NCBI taxonomy): Eukaryota > Viridiplantae > Streptophyta > Mesostigmatophyceae > Mesostigmatales > Mesostigmataceae > Mesostigma > Mesostigma viride. The sequence continues at coordinate 2,398,176 of RPFO01000164.1, read as the reverse complement.
AGCACGAGTTTAATGAATTAATTAATGAATGCCTCTCCGCATGACACACAAGTACTTACTTATACACAAAACTATTAAGTAGATGCACCATGCATTAAAAGGGCAACTTAGGTTGCATGAATTTATAGACAATAGGCCTAGCTAGCATATGCATGCATGACACCATGGGGGTAGGCTAGCTAGCCCTATTAGCGAGCTAATCTAAAGATCAACTTTATAGGTACATACATCTCCATCTGCGCGCCACCTTATAGACGCTAGAGGAGGTGGGCAGCCAGCGGTCAATCCCCGTCGATCTATTTCGAAAGGACATGCACGTCAGATTGGGCACTCTTGCGTTTGCACATGCTGCCTTTTTGTTTGCGTGATCTATTACAGCACGATGGGACTACTTTCTTGATACATTACCCCACATGAAAGGTCGCCCTAACGGAACGTGGGGTGGCTGGACCGGAGTGAGACTTGGGAATAAACTGACTGCCTGACGTGCAGACAGTCGGACCATTAATGATTTACTTCTTAAGAGCAGGCCGCCATAGCATCTCCCTGTCACCCGCCATGTCATTCCCTATCACGGTATGGTATCAACTGGTATATAACGGTTCTCCCAACTGTTTGTATTCGATACACCGTCACCCCCGTCCCAAACCACGCTTGGCGAGGTACTAAGAGGCAGTCATGGGAGTTGTCACGCTTGGGGCTCTGACGACGCTTGGCGTAGATTCCGGGTAGTGAGTTTGCGAAAAGGAAAGGCCGTGGCCTATCACTGCCCTTTGCGATGCAGAAACGCAGATCAGTTCATGGCGGCGGTCTCCGTCCCCCCCTGTACGAAGCAATCGCTAGCCTGCATCCAATGAGAGCGCCTCCTCGTAACGAGCGATGCTACGCAATGCGGCAAGATCCACTATTAATCACCTTGTCGGACCACCGGCGCGGGAATAAACTCAGCTCAACTCAACTCCATGCACGAGCAACGACGTTACCGCCACGCATTGATCGACGACCCCTCGCTGACACTTGCAAACAATATTTCATTGTTGTTTCCAATTCATTGGAAACAACAATGGAAATTCATTGTTGTTGTGTCTAAAAAGTCCCACTCCTGCAGCAACCTGGTTTCCCGCGCAGATCTAGATGCAAACCCCAGCCCTGTGCGGGGGACGGAGCTGGCCCGTGGGCTGGCGGGTCGGGGCCCGGCACCCCAGCTCGAAGAGCTCGAGCCGGAAAGTTGGCTTCCAGAAGCTCAGGCGCAGGTGACAGGACCAGTGGACCACAGCTCACAGCCAGTGAAAATAATGCTGCAAGACTACATCGCATGATTCGTACGTGTCGCACGTGCATGCACGCGACCGCAATGACAAGAAATTCAAGAATTTGAAAAGTCTCGCTCCTCGCTGGAGGTAACCCACGATTCTTTGTGTTTCACAACTCGATATCACCTTGCTCAGCGCCCCCCCACATAGTAACCGGGGAAACGGCAAGACACGAAGGATGCCGCCTGGTGAGAGTACCGCCAACGGACGAAATAATAATGCCAACAACGGTGATATGGCGTCGGCTGGCAATTCGGATGCACCCAGCAGAAAAAGGAAATCGGCTGGCGTGGGTAGCGAGGGCGGCCGCACAGACGATGACAGCGCGTCAGATGACTCTCCGCACGCCAAGGATAAGTGCAGGACATGTAACGGAAATCTGGAGCCATATAAGCGTGGGAAATTAGTCTGCCGGCGGCACCACTGCAGGATTTGCGGGGAACATGTGGAAGCGTCAAACGCAGAAAAGCCACGCATGCAAATACTTTGCACCTCCGCGGACTGCAAATTCCCTCTTGTACACGCAGAATGTGCTGTGGAAAAGCGCATAATATTTTCCTTGTTTTACAAATGTAGCCGAGAAACAGGAGGCTGCGGCAGTCGCTTTCCTGTCATGGAGGTAAGCAAAGGTTTTCCCTATACCCCTCTTCTTCGCAGTTACTTGTACGAGTTCCTTCGTTTGTTTCAGAAGGTGCGACGCTATGTTATGTCTGGCACATACACTTGAGTGAATTTGGTGCTTCTCTTCCTCCAAAAATGCTGCTTTAATAATGAAACCAATGATAGAAAGCTTGCTTTTGCTTTGCCAAGGATGCAAGTTGCCCCGTCTCATATAACGGTTCGCCTATTCGCAACACCTTAGTTTCTCGCCCGTCCTCGACAAGCAGGTTGCTGAGCTCATGTTTTCGGACAGGCAAGGTGCACAGAAAGCTTCCATGTCCGAACGGGATGGGTCTATAATGTCTGTTATGCTGACAGGATCGTGTCATGGCCCCCTAGCTCTATCCCTCACCTGCTCCCATCCATGCGTGCCATGAGTTGCCTTGTTTCTACACATGTCGTTGGTCGTGTGATGTAACTCCCCAGGCAGTACCCATTTCCGTACAGACTTGGTTGGTCCCTGCCTGGGTCGATCTCTCTTGTCCCATTAATTAACTCCCTATCCGCGGCGACCACTCGATTACCCAGCCATGATGGACGTCGTTCTATGCTCCTTCCGTCTGCGAGAGGTTTTGCGCTAATTGTCTTCCCTTTGCATGGCTGTCCTCACACCGCTAATTCTTGCCGCTGGCACCCTGCCTGTCCCTTGCCTGCCTTCATCCTCTTTTCCCTCTTTCCCCAATCCTACCGCCGCCCCCCCCCCCTCCCACCCTGCAGGTGTGGAAGGCGGGCCTTCAGTCACTGCTGGATACCACCTCGCGCGACAAGCCGCAGTTCCTTGAGTTCCTGAAGCTGGCGTCCGGCATGACCAACCCGGGGGATGCGGATAGCGAGCGCAAGATGCGCGAGGAGCTGCTGGTGCGTGATGGGGTATACAGTGGTATGCCACTATAGTGTCATCAGCATGTGCGTGATGGGGTATACTGTGGTATGCCACTATAGTGTCATCAGCATGTGCGTGATGGGGTATACAGTGGTATGCCACTATAGTGTCATCAGCGTGTGCTGCACTCACCAGCTCATCACAAGTAAGATGTAGTCGTGGATGGTGGAAAGCAAGCGAAAGATGCGCGAGGAGTTGATGGTGCCTTATGGTGTACTCAACCGTGTGGATGGCGCTACCTTTCTATCACGGTGTACTCAACCGTGTGGATGGCGCTACCTTTCGATCACGGTGCACTCAACCGTGTGGATGGCGCTACCTTTCGATCACGGTGCACTCAACCGTGTGGATGGTGCTACCTTTCTATCACGGTGCACTCAACCGTGTGGATGGCGCTACCTCGCACTCAACCGTGTGGATGGCGCTACCTTTGTATTCCACTACCCGTTGTCATGATTATGTAAAATAATGTGTGCACAGTGAGCACAAGGTGCGTGGGGGACTGCCAACAAAAACTTCGAGAGGGAAATGGAGCGCCATCATACGGCAACGCTAATCTGATTAACCTGCCCGCAGAGCAGACCGCAGATGCACAGGAAAATGAATAGAAGTTTTGGGGGGGGCTGTCGCTAGTCACCATAATGGCATGCGTCAACTGTTCCTCATTTCCCTATTTCTCAATGATGGCCAGAAGGGGATAGCCAGGCACGTGGCGTTTTCCCAACTGTTTTCCCCTGCGATGGCCACTCACAACTATCCATAGGTCACAGAAGGCATAGTGCTCCACGGCTCGCCAACGGGACTGTGTGACCAATGTAATTAATTGATAAATAGGTCGCACAGTCAACGTAGCCTACTTTCTCACAAATAATTTGTTTAAGTTCTCTCTAGCTGCGTATTTTCTTTGTTGTAACCGCATTAACTGATCTACTTCCAGCCTTGCGCCTTCCTGTCTTGCACTCTTCGTTTTGCGCTGCCCACGCCACCTGGGTGTTGGGGGGTACCTGCTGAGCTGCCTGGATGGACATCTGGGAGAGAAACCCCAGCACCAAACACACGCGTGCGCTCCCTCTCCACCCATCTCACCCCCTGGCTCCTACCCCTGCTGCTTTGACGGCCAAGCATCGAACCGCAGCCACCGAAATCCCACCTTGCTTCCAGGTGGCTTGAAATATCATCTGCCTCGCTGCCTCGACCGGAGGCATGGTCTTTGCCCCAAGACCAACACTGAACCCTGCCCAACTCCTAACCAGTGCCAGATACGCACCCTGCTCGCCCACCCACGTGCGTTCACATCTGCGTTCTCCCCCCCCCCTTCCCCCTTCTTCTGATCCCCCTCCATCAAACCCCTCAACCCCGTCCCCCTTTTTGCCCCCTTTCTCCCCCATTCCTCGCCTTCCTCCCCCCCGCCTCCCTACCCCCAGGCTCTGGACGTGGCGCTGGTCAACCTGGTCCACTACAAGAAGAAGCTGCACCGGCTGCAGCGCATGATCTTCCCCGGCAAGCAGGGGCTGGGCAAGATCAAGGTGGTTCTAGCCCAGCTGTTGGAGGACATCCGCAACGGCGTGACGGACGACGGGGACGAGCACGACGATGTCTGCAAGGTGTGCGGCGCCGCGCCCGAAGGGTGGCTGGTGGTCTGCGAGCGGGACGGATGCAAGAACAGCTGGTGGGTGGATGCGTGAACAGCAGGTGGGTGGGGTGTCTGCAAGCGGGACGGATGCAAGAAAAGCGGATAGAGGTTGGACCGTGCGGGCCGCTGACTGCGACAAGTCACTGCCATGAGCAACATACTTGAACTGTAGTGAGTGGAACCTCTTAGCGATACCTAGCAACACCCTCTTACTTGGAATGAGCAGCTGTCGCGGCCATGCGTGCTGCACGCCATGCCTATGGCTTGTAGCACTAAACATCTGGAGGATGGCTATCGCATCATCAATCGCCTTGCAACCCTGCGGAGAGATAAACATGCCCCATGGATGGCTGTGCCACTGCTGCTCCTGCAATTGCACTTGTGTGCATCTGCCATCCAGGTCTCCCCCCCGTTCTTCCTCCTCTCCTCCTTGCTAAGGGACCATTGGGGTATATGTCCTTGCACCCTTTGCTCGCCCGCATGGTGCCTTTGGTGGTAGCCCTGTCAACATTGCACACAATGAATGATGGCATGTGCTACCAAGCAACTCTACTCTCGCCCTCTTCGTCCTGCACCTGCCCATTCGTAGCCTCGCCACAGATGCCAGACAACTGCATGGGCTAGAGGAAGTGCTAAAATTAGCATGGTCGCATGCACGCACCCCATGGTTGCACATCCCTTCCCGCCTGCCCGCAAATCTGCTCACCCTTCTGTCCCCCCCTGTAGGTGCCGCAACTGCTGTAAGCTGGACCCGCTCCCTGAGGGCGAGTTCTACTGCTCCCTCGTGCCCGACACGACCGCGCCAGTCATCACGCTGCAGCGCATGAAGGCATACGAGGCAGAAAAGGTGAGCAGTCTGAGCAAGGTGGCACATGGGACAACTGTTTGCCACCGGTGGCACACGGGACAAGTATTTGCCAGCGCCCCCGGGAAAGCAGCGTTGGTGGCTGCCTTTTCCCGGTGCCGTCAGCATGCTCGCTCACATGGCTCCCTACAAACGTAAGACCTTTTCTTGATGGCTGCGCGGCATGCTTTTCCTACCATGGAACTTGGGTGATTCCGCTCGTGTGCTTGTTCCCATCTCCGTACCGACTGCACTGTCCTCTGCGTGCCGTGCGCAAACCGGTATCTATAGACCATGCTCCGTGGTGGCCATGCGGACCGGTATCTATAGACCATGCTCCGTGGTGGCCACGCGGACCGGTATCTATAGACCATGCTCCGTGGTGGCCACGCGGACCGGTATCTATAGACCATGCTCCGTGGTGGCCATGCGGACCGGTATCTATAGACCATGCTCCGTGGTGGCCATGCGGACCGGTATCTATAGACCATGCTCCGTGGTGGCCATGCGGACCGGTATCTATAGACCATGCTCCGTGGTGGCCACGCGGACCGGTATCTATAGACCATGCTCCGTGGTGGCCATGCGGACCGGTATCTATAGACCATGCTCCGTGGTGGCCATGCGGACCGGTATCTATAGACCATGCTCCGTGGTGGCCACGCGGACCGGTATCTATAGACCATGCTCCGTGGTGGCCACGCGGACCTGTATCCATAGACCATGCTCCGTGGTGGCCATGCGGACCGGTATCTATAGACCATGCTCCGTGGTGGCCATGCGGACCGGTATCTATAGACCATGCTCCGTGGTGGCCACGCGGACCGGTATCTATAGACCATGCTCCGTGGTGGCCATGCGGACCTGTATCCATAGACCATGCTCCGTGGTGGCCATGCGGACCGGTATCTATAGACCATGCTCCGTGGTGGCCGTGCTGCTTCACCAAAATCTGCTTCACCAAAATGTGTGGTGTGCCCCTCTGGTGGGTTGGGTGATTCGCCTGCGAAGGTGAGCCTCCATAAATTGGGACAACATGGTATTGTGTGTGGGTAGCTTATGCTAGGCAGAGTCAGCACGGTCGGGCTATGAATGCTCCATATTCATTAGTATATTTTTGTCTGCATGTTGTCGTGCTTGTACCTTCACACGCACCAGGCCGACCTCACGGTGGCGGGCACCGGTTGGCCCATCCCTGACGCCAGCTGGACCGTGACAGAGACGTCGGGCAAGGCGTCGGGCAACGGCGCTTATTCGCCCTCGGAGGCCTCAGGGCCCCCTGCTGCCACCAACATTATCACTGTGGAGACAGCCACCGTGACGTCGACGCTCTCCGTGGGTTCGTCTGACGTGGCACCTTTTGCGGCCAGCTACATGTGTAAATTAAGTAACTGCCTCGGCACGGCGTCATCGGCAACCGCTCATCCGCCCAGTTTGATACAGCCGCTGCTTCCTCAGGATACATGAGCACTCTCTGGCCATTCTCGCTGTTGCTGGTGCTGCTGGCTTCTTTCCCAAACTTGATAAAGTGGACGGCATGAATCACGTGCAGTTCTGGTGGATTACGGACGCTGCAGGGTGTAATGAAGTTACTCACATATATTTTGTGTCAACCATGGTACCTCAGGCATCATGGCATTTTTCAGGTGGTCTACTTTGTTCTGGTGGTTTGTTCCGTTTTTAGCACAGATTATTTATTTAGGCAGGTCCAACAAGACCACTTGGCCGACGTAACACTGGTTTCCACCATGGGGCCATCATTTTTTTTTAAAGTTGGGTAATTACGTGGCCAAATCTATCAATACGACTTATCGCTTGACATACATGTCGTTATAGCCACGAGCACTATACGATGAGCAAACGCCTCTCGACGCAACGCAGCCTGGCGGCTGCGCTCAGCAATGAAAATACGTCTGCAGCCCCGGCTGCAGCTTCGCCAACCGGCCCAGAAGGCAGCGGCGCCACTAGCCAAGCTCTAGTGGTCGCCCAGCCGCCTGCTGAGCCCGCCTCGCCCGCAGCGTCGCCTGAACCCAAGCGCAGTCGCTCTGCCGAGCCGAGTTGGACAGAGCTCGACTTTGTCGCCGAAGCCAGCCAGCCCGGCTTCCTTGACACGCTTAACCCGGAACGCATCCTGGTCTGCGTGTTTTATGGAACGCACGCCTCGCTTCTTGCACTATGCAAGCAGCTCTTCAACCAAGGTCGCCTCTTTGACCCTCGCTGGGTTCGTCTCGCCTCTTTCGACATCATTCCCAGCCTCCACCGCCCCTTCCTCCAGCAATTCGCTCTCTTTTCCCTCCTTGGACGCTCCATCGGGGAGCTTTGGCCCCCCAAGCCTCTCACCACCACCTTAACCGAATCCTCCCTCCGCTCACTCCTTAAGGAGGTCCTCGAGGAGCACGTGGACCCCATTGCTGCAGATGTGGCGGCCATCGGCGGCACGCTGACTGCCGAGCTTCCCCTCCTTTCCACCGCCACCTCCACCATCTCCACCGCCACCTCCACCCTCCTCGCCTCCTCCACCGCCACCACCTCCACCTCCGACGCCATCACCGCCCAGCTCCGTGACATCGACCAGCGTCTTAAGGACAACGCCATCGCTATCGAGGTTCTGCAGAACACGGCAGGCCTCACCGCCCAGGCGGTGAAGGACATTGCCGCCAAGCCAGCCCCGGCTGGCCTGGCCGGCGATGCTCCTCCCATCACCACCTGGGCGGACATGCTTAAGCAACATACCACCTCCACCACCTCCGCCGTCGCAGCCCAGCTCCAACGGCAGACGCTTGACCTCCGCGAGGAGGCCGAGCTCGCCCAGCGCAGCCTCAACGTCATTGTCAAGAACTTCACCATGGAGGAAGGTGAGACTTCCGAGAAGCTTTTGCGTGCGTTTGAGCGAGAAATCCTTGGTCGCATGGGCCTTATCGGTGAGATCGCGCTGGCCGCCCACCGCCTTCCCCGCGCGCGGGGTAAGGCAGGGCCGCCCCCGCTCCTTCTCACCTTTAAGACCCCGGCGGACAAGATTTCTTTTCTCAGACGCCGCAAGCGGCTCGAGAAGACTCTCTTCACCCTTGATGACGACCTGACCCTGGCGCAGCAACAACGGCGACGGGAGCTATGGCCGATCTACCTCCAGCTCCGGCAGACCAAGGCGGGCCAGCCGGTGTACTGGAAGGGGGCGGCCATCTACGTCGGCCACAAGCCCTGGCAGGCGACCCCCCCCCCCCCGCGGCCCCAGCGACTCCAGACGCCCCAGCTTAGGGGAATACAGCAGTAGTAGTGCAGAATAGATAGACCGTGGCCATGTACATGTACGCCTCCTAGAGGCACTATCCTAGCTAAGCCACGCGCTTTCCTTAATCATGTACATGTGTGCCTATGATGAGCCACACCCCAGATGATGCCTAGCTTTATTTAGTTATGTTGTGCCCATGCAGGGAGTAACTCTCTGCTGAGACGCCATGCCCTAGCTTCTTTGTATAGCTATGCTGCTCTTCCCCCCCATGACAGGCTCCCCCTTCGCTGGGCATAGCTTGAAGATCATGGGATGCAAGTGCCCTGGTGCACCTAGAGCAAGGGTCCTTTACATCCCCACCCTTGCAGGAAGTAGCTTAGGATGTATGATAGGCCATATGCCCCCCTCTCAAGGGCTGTGTGCTACATATACTCCCAACGGAGTTATGTTACAATTCAATTCAATTCAATTCAATACATGTCGTTGCACCGTGCATGGAAGGCCCTACAGGCTCCCTATTGAGGTACTATTGCACGGAGAAGATGTAAAATATTGTGGACAGTTAAGAAGTATTTAGTGAGACAACTGGTATGTTGTAAGACTGCATGTCATCTCTAGTATCATAATTTTCCATACTCGAACAACGTACAGACAGGCGCTTTTGATAACGCGTGATCTCATTGATTAATAAACCTGTGACTGCATCACGTGGGTGCATATTAATTAATTAATTAATAGACACGTGATTGCGTGCATGCACGTGGGTGCATATGTCAATTACAAACTAAAGGAATGCCTTCAACCCCTAGCTATACAGAACGAGAATTAACGAGGCCGGCGAGCCCGCGCCCTCGACTATGTACACAGCGCGCTCCACAGTCTTTAGCATGCGTTCCATTTTCAGAGTAGGATATGCTGCTTATGTCCGCAATGAGGACCTGTACCAGGGCATGCATGCCATATATCACCAGCACCATTAAGCAGCGACGCCTGCAGCTAGTAGGGCACCTAGCTAGCACCAACCAGGTAGACACCTTACGTGGCCCCCCCGCAGGACTGCGACCAGCTCAGCCTGGCCGGCACCTCCTGACGTGGGCCGGGCCCAGTGATATGTTAGACGCCGCAAGGCCCGCACCTTCAAATTAAGAACAGCTAGTAGAGGACATGGGGGGCCTAGGCCTCTCCGTGATTTGGAAGAAGATGATGGACAAGGCCAAGTGGGCCCAGGTCATAGAGGACAACGAGCCCCCCCCTGTGGGGAAGCGCCCGCGTGTGCAAACCCATGGGAGGCAGGGGTTCATGGAGGTGGAAGCTATGAGCCAAATTCCGGCCACGAGGTAGCCATGGCTGTCGGAGCTCATAACTTTCACGTTTGAGCACCGAATTTAGCCGTGAATATCACAATCGCTTCGTCTTTCTAAGACGCACATGCTGATATAATTTCCCGACGCTATTACGCAATATATGGCGAATAAACGCGCCTAGATACGCAACGCAGCCTGGCGGCTGCGCTCGGCAATGAAAATACGTCTGCAGCTCCGGCTGCAGCTTCGCCATCAGGTCCGGCAGGCGGCGATGACACTAGTCGTGCACTGGTGGTCGTCCAGCAACCTCCCGGCCTTAACGCCTCGCCATCTGCATCGCCTGACCCCAAGCGCACCCGCTCAGCCGACCAAACAGGAGGGTCTTCAAGCCCCTCAGAACCGCGCTTTCGGCCCCGGCCTTTCAAGGTCGCAGATTACGACTGGGCCACCATTTCTCCGACCGATGCTATGCGCTGCATCTTCTTCGGGGATTACGCTTCGCTTCACGACCTGTGCCACCATCTCCACTCCAACCGTCGCCTCCTCCTCCCGGACGGCCGCCGATGGCTCCCCCTCCCGCTGCCCGGAAACATCCCCCGCCCCGAACTCCAGCACGCCATCCTCAACTCCCTTCTCCAGCGCTCCGACGGCGAGATCTGGGCTGCAACCGTCACCGCCTCCACCCTTCGTTCCATCCTCGCGGAAGCCTTTCAGCAGCACGTGACCCCCCTTGCTGCCGACATTTCAGCAATCGGCGGCACGCTGACTGCTGAACTTCCTCACATTTCCACCGCCGCCGCCTCCACCTCCACCGCCGTTTCCGCCTTCACTGCCGACATCAAAGCCCAGCTCCTCGACCTCGACCAACGCCTTCAAGCCACCGCCACCGCCCTTGAGAGCTTGCATGACACCGCCGGCCTCACCGCCCAAGCGGTGCAGGAAATCGCTGCCCAGCCGGCACCTGCTGGCCCGGCCAGTGATGTTCCCTCCACCTGGGCGGACTTGCTTAAGCATCATACCACCTCCACCACCTCCACCATCGCGGCACAACTCAAGCAACAAGCCCTCGACCTTCGCGAGGCGGCCGAGCTCGACAAGCGCAGCCACAATGTCATCGTCAAGCACTTCGACCAGCCGGCAGGTGAGACCTCCACGAGTCTCCTTGAGGCAGTTAAGCGCGCCATTCTTGCCCCCATGTTACTCACTGGTGAGCTGGACATGTCGGCTGTCCGCCTCCCCCGCGCGCGGGGGAAGGCTGGCCCGGCACCCGTGCTCCTCACCTTTAAGTACATGACGGACAAGCTGGCGTTCCTTAAATGCCGCAAGAAGCTTGCGGAGACTCGCTTCACGCTGGACGACGACTTGACCCTGGCCCAGCAACAGCGGCGACGCGAGCTATGGCCGACCTACCTTCAGCTCCGGCAGCGTGCAGGGGGGAAGCCGGTATACTGGAGGGGGGCGGTCATCCACGTTGACCACAAGCCCTGGCAGGCCCCTCCTGCCACCCCAGACTAGGGAATATACCAGTAGTGTAGATTAGATAGGCTTAGCCTTTGCAAGTGGCCCACGCGCATGTGCGCCCATAATGGCCCCCATGGATGTTGCTTTCAGTATTTAGCCGCGCCCAGCCTACAATGGGACCTCCCATGGATGATGCATTAAGAATTTAGCCATGCGATGCCTATGCAGGGAGTTACTCTCTGCTGAGATGCCATGTGTACACCAGCTATAGCCTAGCCACATACCCTCCACCCCATATGTCATGCAGGCCTTCTAGGCCCTCTCCTCAAGCCCCCCCTGGGTGCCTGTGCTTGATAAGGAGGCATGAACCATCATGGCGGTGCAGGTGCACCTTGTGCACCCAGAGCAGGTGACAGTTGTACATCCTCCACCTGCAGGTTGTAGCCCTGATTGTATTACAAACCCATAGATGCCCCTTTCTCAGGGCTATGTGTTACATATGCTCCCAACGGAGCTATGATTTTAATTAATTAATTATTTAATGGGAGGCACGCCAGTGCTATATAGATAGATGTTGTAGGTATAGTATAATGCTGTTAGATAGATGCCGTAGGTAGATGTAGATAGCTTAGACCGGTTGGATTGTTTGCACCCACCCATCCATCCATCGGGGTTACTGCTCCGTGACTCCCCAACGGGAGCACGAGTCTAATTAATTAATTAATTAAAAAATTAAATTAAATTATAACATGCCTCCGTGGGGAGGTCATGTAGCACATATTTCATGATGGATGGGGTGGAGGAAGCCGCGTGATCGAACTATCCTAACTCTATCTAGAAAAGCCTAACTACACTACTCATCAAAACGCCTCCTCCGCTTGGGGGGAGGTGGCTTGCCCACAGGGTCGGGCGTGTGTGCCTTGACAATCTTCTTCCACCGCTCCTTGTCCTGCATGGCAGTCCAAAGACGGGAGAGAGAGTGGATGCGGTACTCAAACTGGGCTGGGACCACTAGGCATGCTATTAATTAATTAATAGCATGCACTAGCTTCTCTCACTAGCTACCACAAGTGGGCAGGCGACAGAGCGCTCTCTCCGCATCGATCATGGTGTGGGCGTGCAGCTGCAGTGTGGGTGCAATAGTTGCCTCACAATTAAGGGGCTGCATAATTAGGTAGGCTGCATGATCTCATAAGTCATAGTGCATGTGAGAGGAGCTTGCCGATCGGTGCGATAGATAGACAACTAACATGCATGTATTTTATACTACTATTATTTCATGCTTGTGACAGAACATGTCACCGTTGGGAGTACATGTAACACACTGGTATCCCCGAGAAGGGGCGTATGGTTTTTAATACATTCTGAGCTATATACAACCTGGGGGGTGTAAACTACTACCTAGCTGCTGACTCTGGGTGCACAAGGTACGCACACCTGCAGTCATGCAGCACCATGGTGTATCATACCCAAAGAGGCCTGACATGGGGTGGAAGATGAGTATGGCATGGAAGATGAGTATGGCTAGGCAATGGCTAGGGTTGCTAGCGTTGCTGGCGGCCCGGCACCTGCCGGCCATGCCCCGCCGCCGACCCGGTCCACTCTACCGACAGGACCCCAGCTAGGTCCTAGCTGCCCCGCGCCTCAAGCGTAACCGGGATCGACCCGCTGCTGAAACCGGTGCTCAAGGCCGCCCTTGTGGAGGCCTACGCACATGCTCAGGACGTAGTCTGGGCTGGTTTTTTTTAGTATGTTAAAATCTGAACCGTTTATTAAAAATTTATCAAGATGCGACATTTCCCATGCTTTTGGCCACCTAAACCACCTGCCACATGCCCTGGAACTGTGCCCTAGTGATGCTCTAATATGCCCCATGCCCCACATGTGGCTCATGCCCCATCATGCCCCATGCCCCATGCCCTTCTACTGCATGTTCGATGCTCCATGCCACACATGCCACGAACCGCAAGCCAACTGTCAAACATCGTTGCTCCCATTCCCCCATACCCCATGCCCCATGCCCCATGCCCCATGTGCCCAAAACCAAGCCCCCCATGCCCGGCCATATGGCCTGATTGCTCCATGCTCCATGCCCCATGCACCAATTAAGTGCCCTGGCACATCCCATGCCATATTACAATGCGCGTGATTTTCATCAATGATGTGTGTGTGTGCTTCTTGCGCCTACTTGCCTGTGTTATGACCATGCCAATGCAGTTTGAAGTCACAACAACTACTGATCAAGGAGCTGCAGTCCAAGTATATTGCATGAGGGACCCAGCACAAGAACCTTTATGATGTCAAGTGCAGCTGGGCACTGTCAAGACGAAATGGCAGCCAGCTTACATGCTGACTCTCTTGGCCATCACATTTTTCGCAAGCCCAATACCTTGTCATCCTGCTATGTCCAAGGTAGCCACTAAAAGCCAGCCACATTGGCAAGAAAGTTGTCTCCACCGATAGGTCACTCCACCTTGGTCACTGGTCAGCCACTAACAAAAGGATGGCAGCACCTACTATTGCATGTGACACCCGCTAGGTTGCCCATAGATGCTGCCGTTGAACTGGTACGGCAACCCGCGCCCCGCGCTGGCATTGCCATGGTACGCCGACAGTGGCAGAGCGCCATGGGACTCAGTACGGCTGTTAGGTACTAGGAGGCATGCAAAGCGATCCATCGTGTCTGCCAGCCGGTGCATGGCTAGCTGTACACCATGGTCAGCTGCCATGCCTGAATGGTTGAGAACACCGCGGTCGCTCATGCTTCTGACTGCTGATGTATCGCCCATGCCGATGCCCAGCAACCCATAGTTTCGCTGCAACTGCGGCTGAACAGGCTGCAACATCTGCTGCAGGAACTGCTGCTGCTGCTCCCGCGGCTGCTGCTCCACTAGATGCCACGGCGGGGATGGCACCGGCTGCAAGTGCGGCTGCGACTCCAACATGTCCAACAGCTGCTGCAGGATCGGCTGACTTGTTTGCGATGGCTGTGGTGATGGTGGTGGCGGCAGAGGCTGCTGCCGTTGCAGCAGTGGCCACGGCAGTGACGGCAGCGACTGCGGCTGCTGCGACGGCAGTGACTGCGGCTGCTGCGACGGCAGCGACTGTGGCTGCTGCGACGGCAGCGACTGCGGCTGCTGCCACGACAGCGACTGCGGCTGCTGCGACTCCTCCCCGCGCTTACGTAGCTGCGCCACCTCTTGCTCCAACTTGCGCCGCTCTTGCTCCAACTTGCGCCGCTCTTCCTCCATCTTGCGCCGCTCTTCCTCCATCTTGCGCCGCTCTCCAGCTGCATTTTCCAGCTCCTTAGTGTACTGCTGCAGCTTGTTGTCAGATGCGCGCTGCACGCTTTGCCTGGTCGCCAGTCGCTGTGCTTCCTGGTGTGCAAGCATGGTTGCATCGTCGGTGTCTGTAATCATCATGTCCGCACCATGACCAATCCAATCCTCATCGTCATCCACAGACACCACAGCAACCCTGCCTTTAGCTGCCCTGGATACGCCCTTAGCTTGGCAATTGGATGTTGGTGGAATGTTTTCCTTGTCAGCAGAAGGTGCCACCTTCCTCTTTTGTCTTGTTGCCGTGCTTTTGGCAGCATGTGCGAATAAGGCTCATGTCAGCGACGATGACGCTGTCCACCAGTTTCTCCGACCGCACCGTGGCGATGCTCTTTCTCCCTGCTTGCCTGCGTTCGCTACCAAGGCAGCCAGCTGCCCCCGGCTGGTTAGAATCCGTGCCGAGGGAGCCAACATTGGTGACGCACACGCTACAATCCCTGTCGACAAAGGCTGCTGTCCTGCCGCCGGGGGTGGCTGACCTCGAACAAGAAGACGCCATTTTCAACGCATGGTGCGCAGCTGTCAACTGAACGTGGACCTGTCCACATGACCGACTGATAGAGAAACTAGTAGTCAATGCACAACTCCTACAGAAGACTGAGCTAATTTCCACACATTTACATCAGTTCATCCTCGTAATGCATTACTACCTCGTAACACATTCACAAGCAGTTAGTCGACAGTGGCAAAATGCAGTTGCCGCGGAAGTACGCAGGTTGGCGTGGGACAAGCCAACCTGGCAGTGAAGTGTCATGCATAATACGCGGGGAAGCACCTGAGTTAGGCGGGAAGTCGAGTTGGTCGGCGAGCTGACAGGTTGTTGTTCACCGACTTGCAGGCACCAAATTACGAGATGGTCAATTGCCAACCGAGATGTCAAGTTGTCAAACGAGATGTCAAGTTGACAACCGAAGTGCCTCCTGAACTGTCAACTAGGCAATTGCGCAAAACCGACCTACCTTCTGAACTGTCAACTTGTAGTACTGTCGATTGCGGCTTTAGACTTTTAGTTGACAGTTCAGAAGGTAGGCAATTGCGCAAAACCGACCTACCTTCTGAACTGTCAACTTGTAGTACTGTCGATTGCGGCTTTAGACTTTTAGTTGACAGTTCAGAAGGTAGGCAATTGCGCAAAACCGACCTACCTTCTGAACTGTCAACTTGTAGTACTGTCGATTGCGGCTTTAGACTTTTAGTTGACAGTTCAGAAGGTAGGCAATTGCGCAAAACCGACCTACCTTCTGAACTGTCAACTTGTAGTACTGTCGATTGCGGCTTTAGACTTTTAGTTGACAGTTCAGAAGGTAGGCAATTGCGCAAAACCGACCTACCTTCTGAACTGTCAACTTGTAGTACTGTCGATTGCGGCTTGAGACTTTTAGTTGACAGTTCAGAAGGTAGGCAATTGCGCAAAACCGACCTACCTTCTGAACTGTCAACTTGTAGTACTGTCGATTGCGGCTTTAGACTTTTAGTTGACAGTTCAGGAGGCACTTCGGTTGTCAACTTGACATCTCGTTTGACAACTTGACATCTCGGTTGGCAATTGACCATCTCGTAATTTGGTGCCTGCAAGTCGGTGAACAACCTGTCAGCTCGCCGACCAACTCGACTTCCCAGTTCCCGCCTAACTCAGGTGCTTCCCCGCGTATTATGCATGACACTTCACTGCCAGGTTGGCTTGTCCCACGCCAACCTGCGTACTTCCGCGGCAACTGCATTTTGCCACTGTCGACTAACTGCTTGTGAATGTGTTACGAGGTAGTAATGCATTACGAGGATGAACTGATGTAAATGTGTGGAAATTAGCTCAGTCTTCTGTAGGAGTTGTGCATTGACTACTAGTTTCTCTATCAGTCGGTCATGTGGACAGGTCCACGTTCAGTTGACAGCTGCGCACCATGCGTTGAAAATGGCGTCTTCTTGTTCGAGGTCAGCCACCCCCGGCGGCAGGACAGCAGCCTTTGTCGACACGGATGGTAGCGTGTGCGTCACCAATGTTGGCTCCCTCGGCACGGATTCTAACCAGCCGGGGGCAGCTGGCTGCCTTGGTAGCGAACTCAGGCAAGCAGGGAGAAAGAGCATCGCCACGGTGCGGTCGGAGAAACTGGTGGACAGCGTCATCGTCGCTGACATGAGCCTTATTCGCACATGCTGCCAAAAGGATTGCATGGGACCAGTCGGCACCTCAGTCCGGGATTTCCGAGTCTGGTGTGCAGCCAGAGAAAAGTACCTTGGCTTGCAAAAGCAGGAGGAGCGCAGCTAATTCGTGGTCAGTCTGCTGCAGAAGCACGGACTTCAGAACATCGTCGTCGAGCCGCCGGGAGGCACGCATCCGATTTATTGGAAGTACGATGTGAAGGGCCAGATGTCCCTGCCTGTGAGCATGCCAAATGGTGACAAGGCCGAGATTGTCGCCTGCCACAAGGTTATCCAGGCTGTCCTGTGCATCTCGGCACCTGTGTGGCACAGTCTCTTGAAGGCGGCGGTGCATGCAGAGTCTGTGCACGAGTCGGGCGAGTTCGCCTACGATGATATCACCCTCGACGAGCTAGGCTTGACCTCTGAACAGCTGCAGCAGGCAGACAAGGCGGCGCGGATCACCGGTCGCAGTGAGGTGAGGGAGGTGACTGCCAATTGGATCATTGCGTACGCGCAGAGCAAGGGCGACTACAACCCAGCGAGCGGTGAGAATGTGGTGCAGCTGGACCTCGACTGTCTGAAGCTGATCTGGGAGCAGGACTACTGCGAGGATGTGCGTAGCATGGTGGGCGACCACCTGAACTACAAGGCCTTTCGTGAGGTGTGGCTCAAGGTGGCAGAGGGCAACTACCACCCTGGCTCCCCCAAGATTGTCTTCAGGATTTTCAAGCGCAATGCCGGCATCTGCAACGACTGCGCCAACCTCAGGGAGATGCGGAGGGGCATCGGGCAGCGGCAGGACCTGCGCGCCACGTACGAGAAAGCGTGGGCCCTGCACAACGCAAGCCACCGAGATGAGAGGCGATACTTCTACGAGCGCAGGCACGAGTTCATGCTCGCGCTGTGTCTCTGGGCGTTCCTGCAGATCGTCATCGACAAGATGGACAAGCAGAAGAGCCGCGTGCCTTTCCTCTCCAACGGCTCCGATGTGTGGAAGCAAGTGGCTGACGGCGTGTTCCCGTTTTCCTGGTACGCGTGCGTGGTGCATGGCTGGAAGGCCCTCTTTTACTGTGGCCTGCCCTACTTGTTGACCAAGGGGCAGACGGGCTCCCTTACTGTCACCATGCTGATGGATGCTCTCTCGCTGGTGTGCAAGGCTGAGCCATGGGCGAAGGACGGGAGGCCAATGCCACCTGACCTCCATGTGCAGGTTGACGGGGGGAGCGAAAACCGAAACAACACGGTGCTGTGTTGGGCCGGGATGCTGGTGGCCACCGGCATGTTCAAGAACGTCTTCCTGCACCGCCTGCTGAGGGGCCACTCGCACTGTGACCCAGACCAGATGTTCGGTATCGGTGTGGGTTACATGAAGGACGGACGCTCCGGCTTGGAGTGCACACCCTATGCGACGCTAGAGGCGTTTATCGGGGGCTGGAAGGATGCCTTCAAGAACTCAGATGCCGACCCGACCAAGATGCGTCACGTGCCGGACGGGACGATGGTGCGGATGCTGGCTCAAGCCTACAACGTGGCCGCCTGGATCGCGAAGCATAAGGACAAGGACTTGGCTGGGTGGGCCAACAGCGCCGATTTTTGCCAAGACATCGGGCCCGACAGCATTCCCTACAAGGGGCCAGCGTCAGCTAAGCCGCACCACACCCATTTTCGCAAGGCCGAGGATGGCCGGGCATATTTCGGGTGGCAGCTTCTCCGCCGCGGCACCTGGTTCCCGGTGGGCTTTAAGGAAGGACAGCCCATGTACACCGAGGACGGGGAGGTTTACTATGGGTGCCGGGTGTTTGCTCCAGGCACGCCGATGGAAGACCTGGAGACGCCGCCGCCCTGGTGTCCGTTCGACGCGGACTGGTTCAAGAATGAGCTCCCGCGCATCAAGCGAGTGATTGCGGGCATCCCTGGCAACCCGAACCTGCGGCGCTATTTCTCGAGCTGCATGCCTGAGCTCCTGTCGTGGGGCGACTGGCTGGACAAGCTCCCAAGGCAGCCCGGCGCAGTCCCGGTGGAGTGGGAAATCGAGCCGTGGCTGACACCCGCCATGGTACGTGCCATTCGCGGCCGTGCACCGGCAGCGCCTACTCCCGAGCTGACGCGGGACGAACGTCTGGTCGAGCTGGCCACAGAGGCGGCTCGCATCGCGCAGCCCCTGGTCGAGCCGGTCCGCCACGCCGGCTTCACGCAGGCTGCATGGGAGCGGGCGAATCACCGCATCGAGCTGCAGGTCGCGTCACGCACCGCCTGCGATGCGTTGAAAGCAGGTGACAGTGTTCTGGCAGTCTTGCCGGAGCACGTGGCGTCAAGCCCCACGTGGACGCCAGTGGTCTACGCCACCGTGGCGTCCGTGGTGCCACCTCAGGTAGGCACGGAGGGGCAGCGCTACGAGCTGGAATGCTTCCGCGCACCGTCCTACTTTGGGAAGTGGCAGCGCTGGAGCCCTCACTCGGCCATTTGTCCACCGCCGAGAGGGGTGCCGAAGCACACTTTTCAGGTGGCACCCTCGTCCATCCTCTTGTCCACGTGGAACAAGGGGAAGAAGAAGTATGCCGTTTCACTCAGCAAGGACGGCGTGCTGCTGAAAAACACAAGGGACGCCATCGCCAACACGCCCGCGCTAGTCACGGCGATGAAATGGGATGGCTACGTCTCCCAGCAGGCGACTGAGGACTCCGCAAGCCGCGCGTTCCAGGATCTCGTGGCTGGCGGGATTCCGGTGGGCACGCGCGTGTGCGCCATGTTTCAGGCAAGGCGGGAGCACGGCAGGGTGGCGGCGGTGGATGCCGCTCGTCAAATGGCCCTCATCCGCTGGCAAGATGACCCGACTCATGCATGGGAGGAGGAATCATATTGGCATCAATGCTCATACCTGAACCTGCAGTCCCTTTTGTGTTCGTGCCCTGGGATCGTTATCCCACAGCTTGAGGAGGGCATTCTTGCAGCGGGGGACCTGAAGCTGCAGGGCTCGGCTGGGCAGACTGCAGGGGCTGAGCCTGACGTGGCCGAGGAGGATGCATCCGCACATGCGGAGCCTTCTACGCGAGGCGGTAGGGGCGTGCAGACTCGTGGGAGGCGCGGGCAGCCGCCAGCGCACCCGGCAGCTGGCACAAGTCGTGCGGCACCCCTCGGAGGAGGGAGGAAGCAGTTGAGGCGGGCGGCAACTGCCACGCGTCACTCCTACAATGCTGCAGATTTGGAGGACAGTGACTTGGGCGAGGAGGATGTGGAGGAGGCCAGCCAGCCCAGCGACGAGGAGAACGACAGCATGGATGATGACTGAATACATTGTCTTGCCTTGTGTGGCGCGGGTGGCGTGGGCGGCATGGGCCAGCCGGGAGTGTAGGGTGGTCGAGATGCTTAATTGCATGGCGTGTATTATGCTTGGTGTGTGGCATGCCGTGACATGACGGGATGACATTACGGCATGGGTGGGCTGCTCGGTGGCCATTGTGGTCTGTCTTACAATAGCACTAGTGGCACCCGCTGGCTTCGCCCAGCCCAAAACAGGGTCCCTTTTTTTGGCAGTACTTCGCCCCGCTGCCCGCTGCCCGCTGCCCGCTGCCCGCAGCCCGCAGCCCGCAGCCCGCTGCCCGCTGCCCGCTGCGCGCTGCCCGCTGCGCGCTGCCCGCTGCGCGCTGCCCGCTGCCCGCTGCCCGCTGCCCGCTGCCCGCTGCCCGCTGCCCGCTGCCCGCTGCCCGCTGCCCGCTGCCCGCTGCCCGCTGCCCGCTGCCAAGATGACCATATTTAATGCTGGTGAATGCAATTGGTGGTCACCTTCCGCGGAGCCGCGATCTTGCTATCAGGCTACTATGGCACTAGTTAACAATTATGATAGCAAGCACGCAATTGAAGCCAGCCTGTCAATGAAGTGTTACTGTTCCACATGTTGATCATCAAGACGCCTCATACCTGTGCCATGGTGTCAGTTACATGATTGCTTTTATACCATATTGGAGTCATGAATAGTGCATTACATAAGAACTGGCTCCAAGTGCGGCACTGGTCCTCAAATCAAGCATTATTTGAGCAGCAAATCAGAAGTTGCAGCTCGCCCACATTTGACGCTACCCGAGCCGAGATGTAAAACCTGGACGGCAAGTGTATGTGGTGTTGAATGGGGCAATCATCCAACCTGGAATATGTGCTACATGATCTCCCAACGGAGACATGTTATAATTTAATTTAATTTAATTTAATGGGGCAATCCATGTGTGGTAAGCATGGGGAACAATCACACATTAATCCCTTGTTCCTTCTCACATAGTTAGCGTAACAGTTTATGACGAAACAACAAGAAATAAAGCAGAAATAAAGATTCAAGGGTTTATTAAAAATATAAACCCTGGATTTTAACATACTAAAAAAAAACAGCCCTCTGTGCACATGAGCCGGCCCAGTGCATCGCGGATCGATGCCAAGGCCTGCCAAGCTCGCAAACATGCAGGGCAAGGATATGTGGTATATAGCTGACCTCGACCGGCTCGCGGCGGGGCCCCGGCGGCAGCGCACCCGCCACCCATGCAGGTGGAGCACACGGGGGACAGCGCGGCGCCGGTCAGCCGCCTCGACCAGCGGTTGGCGCCAACCGCTGGTCGGGGCGCCCACAACGTTTCCTTCACATGCAGGAGGGGCTCCCCCCCCCCCCCCCCGCCGCTTCACCCCGAGATGGCTGCCCGTCTTGCATGGTGTTGCTGGACCCCCCCCCCCGCCGCCTGCGGCGCCCTCCTTGGCCGCGCGGACTACCAAGTCCCCGCCTTGAAGGAGGGTTGCCTCAAGTGCCACCAACGACATCGTCCACCCCTTCACTTTGGTTGGAGGAACCGGGACATTGCCCTTGCTCGCCTGCATGCGGTATACGCGACGTGGCGGTTGGTGCAGACCATGCACCAAATGCGGCGGAGCTGCTGAAGACTCGATCCTGACCTGGTGGTTCAGGAGCTTCTGCTGGCTTTGTGCAAGTACCGTGTTCTGCTCTCTGATCAGCCTCCGCCTGCTGAGTGGCACTGGACGGCCATGCATATATCCGAGTCATGCTGTACAAGAAGGGTTCTGCTGCCGATCCCGGTAGTAATTATCAGTTGTACAAGCTAATGCTAGCTTCAGTATATACTTTTAATTATGCGCGCCAAACCTTTTTGCTAACCTGCGCAGGATGTAAGTCTATGCGTTACAATAAATGTTTCCGCATAAACCTTACTTTTTGCTTAAAAAGTATAAGCCGTAGCTTGTACAACCTTTGCGCGTGGGGGCGAAATCCATTGCATATTGTTGAACGGCTCCCTATTAACTAGGGCTCAACTTCCGCATCGATCGAATTACTAATTCGATATTAATCCCGGGAGGGTTCGATATCTACCTCGCAAGCTCTAGGCGATTATTTAATTTAAGTCCCGGAGCACGAAAATGGGTGAAAAATACGGCGTATTTATGAACGGGCCTTCAATACGGAAAATACGCGCGTATTTCTGAAGGACCCCCGCCGTATGGACCAACACGGCCCGACGGGTCCACCCAATTTGGCAAAGGTGTGCGCTCAGCCATTTTCACTAGCTTTCGCTGGTGACGGACGGCGCTGCATGGACGGCAAAAAAAAGTGTGGGCTCAAGTAGGAAAATGGGGGGGGTATGTCCTCCCCCCTTGACTAACCAATATGGTGGCACCTGACTGAATATAAGGAATGAATGTCGAATGAATGAATGGAGTGAGTTCTTCAATATGGATTGCTTGGTTAACAAGGCCGGTATATTTGATCAGGCCGGTATATACATGCATTTATGCGTACAACTATATAATGTGTTACCTCATTTCCATCATTTACCAGGTAGCCAGCATGGGTCCGTGATCGATTCACAAGGTCCACTACTGGGTCAGCTTCATTCAAGTTACCACCCCCCGCCATCTCCAACCGTTCCCCCGCCATTTCCAATCGCCGGCTTCCGGGTCCTTCATCATCCATGACTTTTGCATGGATATCCGGGTTGCAACGTCCACCGTGCATCAAGAAAATTGATGCTGGGTTTGATAGGTCCACGTGTCCACTGCCCCGGGCGATCATTCCAGATCTGGCCGACCAGCTAGACAACATGCTTCATGGCCTGGTTGTTCGTCCTCACAAGACATCCCAAATAAGCCATGTGAATAAGGCTGTGATGAGGGGGGTGAAGAAGGGAGGAAGACCATCAACGGGCCATGACAGATATCCGTTCAATGGTGTAAACGCTAACCTCGGCGATGCAGCACTTATCATTTTCCTGCACCATCTGCAGTCCGTGCACTGGAAGCACAGGCTGTCGCAGCCGTCCGGTTCACTGCAGTCGGGGAAGCTTTCGCAATACGAGGCCTCTTTTAGTCTGGGTTCCATTAGGGAAACGTCGTAATTGGTAAACCGGTCGCAACGAACTATCTTCTCGCATAAGCTCTTGCAGGGAGGCTGCGGATAGTACGCGTCGATGTAGTTAAAACCCACCTCGCATTCCCCGATCGCCTCCATGGCGGCCAGATAACACTGCAGGTATGCGCACTCCGCCATGTTAAAATGGTCGAAACAAGCAGATTTTTCCCCCGTCGCCGGATCCGTGACGGGGCATCCCCTTGCCAGGCCCTCGCACCGCAATCTGGCCATCCTCTCCATGTCTGCAGGCCACCATTCCATCTTCAACCCGTCCAACATCGGACAGAAGGTCGAGTTTGTGACTATAAAACATGCATGTGTCGCGGAAAATCCCCATGATGCATGAAAAAATACCACTAGAAAAAAAAATCGATACCGTGGGAACATTGTGGGTACCTGCACAGGCTTGGACAGCATGGACAGCACTGCGTCAAGTAAAGTAGAACGGGACTTAATACCTTCTCATTCGGCCGCTCTTTACCATGTGTGCTGTCACGGCCGGTTATCTGTCTCTCCATGGGTTTATTAACTGCACCGCAAGGTCTAGTAACATGCATATCCTGTCCACGTCGCAGTCACGCAGTATGTAAGGGCGCTAGCTGACAACCTTTGCACTGCATGTTGAACGTCATGTCACAGCCATTTCTGGATATAGTTGCAGACCTGTTGCAGACGTCAAACGTCGTCCCTTCCACTTTCTCACAAAATTGAATTTTCATAGCCAACCCGTCACGTCACGTGTGCACATCACCGTGGTTCCCGCGCACGTGCGTCCTCCTTTCAATAGCCTCAAATATATAACGGAGTGGCAGCGAAGCGTAGTAGTGCTATATTAGTGGTAGCGATAGAGTCACACAAGTGACGTCACACAAGTTGACACGCTGTGTTGCCAGCCGGCTGATAACGGTGCCACATGTGTGACCCGCATAAGGGCCGACTCGGGCTGAATTCCGCTGGCCAGCCTGTAACCCGCTCACAGCGTCCTCTGACGTGTGTCGTGAGCTCAGCAGACTTTTCAAGAAAGAAGCGCACTGCACCGACTGCACGCACGAAACCACGTCGGAGGACACAAATTTGCGCACGACTTGAGGTTGTGCTTTCTATCTCGGGCATATTCCTGATCTTCTTCGCGTTTAAGGCCACTTTCCCTCCATAACCAACAACAACCATGGCTACCGCGTCTCTTTCCGTCGCCAATGTTGCTACCGTTAAGTTCTGTAGCCCTGCATCGGTAGCTTCTTTTTCGGCATCAACCCGCAGCGCCCCCGCTGTGCAGGCGCCTCGTGCAACCCTGCCATCTTCGCTGACGGTGTTTTCCGGCGCCCGCCCTCAACATCTCGTGATGGGCTCCGACAGCGCTCCCTTTAAGGCTCGCCAAAGCCGTATGGACGTTCACGTGCAGGCCGGTCGCCGGGAGGTGACCTCATGCGCCGCGAAGAAGGTGGCGGTTCTCGGCGCTGCCGGCGGCATCGGCCAGCCGCTTTCGCTGCTTCTGAAGATGAGCCCTCACATCGGCGAGCTGCACTGCTACGATATCGCTAATGTCAATGGCGTCGTGGCCGACCTGAGCCATTGCAACACTCCTTGCCAGGTCAAGGCCTACCAGGGAGCCGATAACCTGGCTGCCTGCCTTCAAGGCATGGACCTTATTGTCATCCCTGCCGGTGTGCCCCGGAAGCCCGGCATGACCCGTGACGACCTGTTCAACATCAACGCCGGCATTGTGAAGACCCTGATCGAGGCCATCGCCAAGAACGCTCCCAAGGCGTTGATCGCCATCATTTCGAACCCGGTCAACTCCACCGTCCCCATCGCCGCCGAGGTGCTCAAGAAGGCCGGCGTGTACGACCCCAAGCGTCTGTTCGGTGTGACCACCCTGGACATTGTCCGTGCCAACACCTTTGTCGCTGAGAAGAAGGGCCTGAACGTCAAGGATGTCGACGTCCCCGTCGTCGGAGGCCACGCTGGCGTGACCATCCTGCCACTGCTCTCCCAAACCAAGCCAGCGGTCACCTTCACCCAGGATGAGCTGGTCGCTCTGACTGGCCGTATCCAGGAGGCCGGCACTGAGGTCGTCGAGGCCAAGGGCGGTGCCGGCTCGGCCACCCTGTCCATGGCCTACGCAGCGGCTCGTTTCACCGAGTCTCTCCTGCGTGGCCTGAATGGCGAGACGAACGTGCACGAATGCACGTTCGTGCAGTCGCCGCTATACCCAGACCAGCCCTTCTTCGCCTCAAAGGTGCGCCTGGGTCCCAACGGTGTCGAGGAGATCCTACCCCTGGGCACCCTGTCCGCGTTTGAGACAGAGGGCCTTCAGAAGGCCAAGGACATGCTCAAGGGCAATGTGGACAAGGGCATTGAGTTCGGCAAGGGCCAGTAAAGCAGTTGATTAAATAAAGCGCCAATTAGGCATATATTTTTAAGGCCAGGGAGGGACTTGCTTCATGATGTAGGACTAAGCTACTTTTTGCAGTCAAGCAAAGGTCGACAAGGTACATGTCTATAATGGGACTATCACGGGGCAGCATGCACGTCTGGGAATTTCGCATCACTGTCTCCTTTGTGACATAAAAGCCAGACAATTGCATTTCCCAGTCAACGGGAGACTTTGGAGGACGACACTACAAGGTGTCATCTCTTCTTTTTAGTTGTAGGTAGGATGGAGACGGGAAAATGTGAATAACGTATCAAACTTTTAATGCATATGTTTCTCGCGGTACATTTAAGTAAGCTAGCTGTAACCTTTTCTAGAAACTGAGCGTGGCGGAAAGTGATTTAGAGGTATGTAAGCTTCAGTTTTTTGCAGTTTATAAGCTGTCTCACTTATAACTAACTAAAGTAATCACACTGTCCACCGTCTACGTCTGTGTAGCGGTACGCAAGAACACCTGGGCCTAGATCCAAGAAATTCATTAATGGATACACGTCACTGCGTGGGTGCGGTGGAGGAGGCGAGGAGGGTGGAGATGGTGGAGAGGAGGGGGAGCTCGGCATTCAGCGTGCTGCCCATGGCTTTTCACGTTCCCATGGATTTTCACGTTTGTTGCTTTCTGTCGACAATGGCCGCCACATCTGCAGCGATTGGGGCCACGTGCTGCTCGAGGGCCTCCTTAACCCAAAGGAGTGAGCGGATGGAGGATTAGGTCAAGGTGGTGGTGAGGTGCTTGGGGCGCCAATTAAGCTCCTCGAGGGAGCGTCCAAGGAGGGAAAAGAGGGCGTATTGCTGAAGGTGGGGACGGCGTTGTTTGGGGATGGAGTTGAAAGTGTAATGGCGCCTCTGGAAAGCATCGAAGAGGCGACCCTGGATGAAGAGCTGCTTGCACAGTTCCATAAGCGAGGCGCGCGATCCAAAAAACACGCAGGCCAGGATGCGATCATGGGTGAGCTTGTCAAAAACGCCGGGCTGGCTGGCGTCAAAGTCGTACTCCTCAAATGTCGGCTCGGCAGGGCGACTGCGCGCTTGGGTTCAGGCGACGCTGCTGGCGAGGCTAGCCCGGGAGGGGGCTAGGCGACCACTAGGGCTTAATTGGCTAGTGGCACCGCTGGCTTCTGGGCCGGAGGGCAAAGCTGCAGACGTATTTTCAGGGCTGAGCGCAGCCGCCAGGCTGCGTTGCGCGGAGGAGCGTTTGCTCGCCATATATTGCGTAATAAAATTAAATTAAATTATAACATGCCTCCGTGGGGAGGTCATGTAGCACATATTTCATGATGGACGGGGTGGAGGAAGCCGCGTGATCGAACTATCCTAACTCTATCTAGAAAATCCTAACTACACTACTCATCAAAACGCCTCCTCCGCTTGGGGGGAGGTGGCTTGCCCACAGGGTCGGGCCGGTGTGCGCCTTGACAATCTTCTTCCACCGCGTCTTGTCCTGCATGGCAGTCCAAAGACGGGAGAGAGAGTGGATTAAAAAAAAACTGGGCTGGGACCACTAGGTCGTCCAGCAACATCTGAACGTAGTTGGTGACAGGTTTCCCTACCCTTTTGGTAATGTCCTTGGGGCCAGGCCAGGTCAGAATGTGCCGCCCTGGCTGTCCAAGCCGCTGGGGGCCGGCCAGACCAAGGGTGGTGTAATAGCTTCGGAAAATTATATCAGCGTGTGCGTCTTAGAAAGACGAAGCGATTGTGATATTCACGGCCGAATTTGTTGCCCAAACGTGAAAGTTATGAGCTCCGCTGTCAGCCATGGCTACGTACCTCGTGGCTCATGGCTCTTTTATTTTTTTTGGATGAGACTAGCCATTAAAAAAATGAAAATTAATATAACATGTCTCTGTTGGGAGATCATTGATTAATTTATTAATTAGGAACATAACTCCGTGGGGAGTACATGTAGCACATATCCCTGAGAAGGGGCATATGACTTTTACTACATTCTGGGCTACTTCCTGCAAGTGGGGGAATGTAAACTACCCTTGCTCTAGGTACGCCAGGGCACCTGCACCCCCATGATCTATCAAGCTATGCCCAGCTAAGGGGGAGCCTGTCATGTGGGCCCCGGGGAAGATCATCATAGCTATACAAGAGCTAGGGCATGGTCCGGATTCTCCCGATTTCTGGCCTGCGCTGGTTGTCTCCTTGATACAAGAGCTAGGGCATGGCCGTTGGCCAGGTGGCCAGCCTGACGACCCCGTCGAAGATCTTCCACGAATTGCCCGCATGAGTCGCCCCAACCTCCAACGCTTCGCCCTCTGCTCCCTCCTCGGGCGCTCCGACGCCGAGATCTGGGCACCCCCCCCACCGCCCTCCACCGTTGCGACAGAATCCATCGTCCGCGCCCTCCCTCGTCGTCTGTCCCAACTCAGTCCTCACAGGAGGACTGAGTTGACAATTTTCAACCGCGTGTAGCGACTAGGGGGGGGGTCCATCCCAAATGTTTTGATGTGGATCGGGGGTGTACTAGATGTCATTTTGTTGGCAAAAATACTGCATATGTGAAAACTTGACCCGAACACCTGACAATTACACGGACGTTGGGCACCCCTCGCGAATTTGCATTTTTCGGGATAAGAACGAGTGGGAAAAATTCAATCAAATCCTGGTGCATGAAGAAAAAATATAGGCATGTAAACAATATAGTTCTTGAAACGTGGCAAAAAACTGGGCTCAATTTGGCCACTGCAACTGCCTGAAACAATTAAAAAACTCTCAGTCCTCAGGAGAGGAATGGGGCTTTTGCTAACTTTGCTAGCATGTAAGTGCGGTCATACTACACAATACCGTGGCCACCAACCATCCCAATCAACTCATTTCCCTTCAAGCATTACAGGACAACACACTTGCATCATCATACTTCAGGTATATCATACCTTATCATGTAGTGAGAGCCTATGCATGCATGTAGGGAATGGGCTTGGATACCTACCAACAAAGGGTTATGTTATAAGTGTCAACCACCAATATAATGGGTAGGTTAAGCATATTTCCATTGTTTCTAACAACAATAGATATGGGTATAACTGTTTTGCCTTGCCATGATGTGGCCAACATAGTTGCTGGCACATGATGGCAGTGGTTTGTCACCAAGACTTTTCACTCACCCGTAAAAGCTTGACTGCACCCTTGACGCAGCCCGTGGCCACACAATCATGCAGTATGAACGTATCAAGAGAATAACTAACATCTACGAAGGTGATTAAACCTGCACAGCTCCTAAAACCCTGCACAACTACACTGGGTTAAGGCAAATGCCTGCTAACATCATCTGAAAAGGGGGTTTTAGAGAGGGGCAGGCAACGGTCAAGAAACAGCATCAAGACCTGAACCTGACAACGCCTCGCAAGCTTAAACTCATGTACGAACATCAAGGAACGAAGAGGCAACGATTATCCGGCTTTACCTGGCACGGCTGGCGTTACCTTGGCCCAGGCGGTGCCCGCAAAAGTGGCACTTTGCGGCACATAGACCATGACGTGACAGAATGGTCGAAATCATCAAATCTATACTGTCACTCAATTTATTCTAATACAATGCATGTTAAAATGTAGAAAGAAACCTATCAGCCATTGAAATTGCGCCGGAAAGCAAGCGCAGTCATCAATTCCGTCGACCTGCCTTATCGCAGTTTTTTCCAGCAAGAACAGTGCCGACACCGGGTAAATCGCATCCCAGCGAGCTAAAAATTGATTTTTATCATCTTTAGGGTATTTTAAATCTATTTCCTGAGTTTGGACAGCTAACTCGTCCGCAAACGTAAACTGCATGCATGGGCGCGAGCCGCCATGGCTAGGTAGTGCATTTCCGGAACTCGCGTTTCACGTGGAAAAGTACCCTTACCACCTGTACTTTGACCGTACATTTAGCCGCTCATACCAAATCCAAAAAAATCCCAAAAATATGTCCAAGAAAGATCTTTTCACGTAGTATTTGAATAAATTTTGAGAGAATTTTTTTGACAAACATTCTGACCGGGGCGAATTTTCTACGAAACCCAAAAACTCGGTCCTCTAGAGAGGACTGAGTTCAACTCAGTCCTCCGTAGAGGACCAGGGACAGACGACGAGTTAAGGAAGCTTTCGAGCAGCACGTGACCCCCCTTGCCCGACAGATGTGGCGGCAATGGGCGGCACGCTGGCTGCTGAGCTCCCCACCATCCCCACCGCCACCGCCACCCTCCTCGCCTCCACCCCCCGGCCCCCCCCCCTCCGCCTCCACCGACTCCATCACCGCCCAGCTCCGCGACATCGACCCGAGCGCCTCAAGGATAATGCAATCCCTATCGAGGTCCTGCAGAACACCGCCGGCCTCACCGCCCAGGCAGTGAAGGACATTGCCGCCAAGCCAGCCCCTGCTGGCCTGGCCGGCGATGCTCCTCCCATCACGACCTGGGCGGACATGCTTAAGCAACATACCACCTCCACCACCTCCGCCGTCGCAGCCCAGCTCCAACGGCAGACGCTTGACCTCCGCGAGGAGGCAGAGCTCGCCAAGCGCAGCCTCAACGCCATACTCAAGAACTTCGACATGGAGGAAGGTGAGAATTCCGAGAAGCTTGCACGTGCGTTTGAGAGCAAAATCCTTGCACGCATGGGCCTCCTTGGTGAGTTGACCGCCCACCGCCTTCCCCGCGCGCGGGGTAAGGCCGGGGCGCCAGCTCCGCTTCTTCTCATCTTTGAGAGCCCAGCGGACAAGATTTCGTTTCTCAGACGCCGCAAGCGGCTCGAGAAGACTCACTTCACACTTGACGACGACTTGACCCTGGCGCAGCAACAACGGCGACGGGAGCTATGGCCGACCTACCTCCAGCTCCGGCAGACCAAGGCGGGCCAGCCGGTGTACTGGAAGGGGGCGGCCATCTACGTCGGCCACAAGCCCTGGCACGCGACCCCCTCGACCACCGCGGCCCCAGCGACTCCAGACACCCCAGCCTAGGGGAATACAGCAGCAGTAGTGTAGAATAGTTAGACAGTGGCCTTGTACATGCCCGCCTACTCCAGGCACTATACCAGCTTAGGCCTAGGCTTTTTAGTCATGTACATGTGTGCCTATGATGAGCCACCCTCCAGATGACGCCTAGCTTATTTAATTATGCATTGCCCATGCAGGGAGTTACTCCCTGCTGAGAAGCCATGCCCTAGCTCTTGTATAGCCATGATGATCTTCCCCCACGTACATGACATATACTCCCCCTTAGCTGGGCGTGCTCATGAAGAAGCTTGAAGCCATCACCGCCCACACCGAGGCCCTTGCCTCACAGGTCCCAAAGATAGCGGAGCAGACGGCCACCATGCATCGCATCCCACTCCACCCCGGCTGGATGCTGGTGACCCGGCTCCCGCCGCTCTCCTATGCGGACCTGCTGCGGACAGCGACCGCCTCCACCACCGACGCCATCGCTACGAAGCTCCAGGAGCTGGAAGACCTCCGCCAGGCTCAACAACAGGAGGCCACCGACCGCGCCCGCCGCGACTGCCGGGTGGTGCTGCGTCGCTTCCCCCAGAAGCCAGGTGAGACGTCAACCTCCCTTGCCGACGAGCTTAACCCCTAAATGGTCTTGCGGCCGATTTTCCGCCAAAAATCGACTTGCAGCCGATGCATCGGCCCCTTCTCGGGCGACCAAATGCCGCGAAAACTATTGAGAATTAGGAAAAGTTTAGCTGAGAAGATCGAAAGTTTATAAAATACTCTAAAGCATGGTATATGGGTTTGCATACTTCTGACAAAGTTATAGAGGTGTTCTGGCCGGTCAAAGTACAAGGGGTCAGGGTACTTTTTCACGTACAACGTGCATTCCGGAAAACGACGACCTGGCCATGGCGGCTTGCGCCCACGCATGGCATTTACGTTTTCGTTCGAATTTTCTGACCAAACTTAGGATATTGATTTTATACGTCCTAAAGATCATACAGGCCAATTTCTGGTTCGCGGGAATGCCATTTGATAGGTGTCGGCAGCGTTCTTGCTGGAAAAAACTGCGATCAGGCCGGACGATAGAAACGTTGACAGCAATACCTTTCCGGCGTATTTTAAAGGATATATCGGTTTCTTTATACTTTTTATGATACATAGTAGTCGTAAACGTGCAAGGGTGGCCAGAAATCGCCGAATCCAGCGACCATGCTGCACAACTTTGGTGTGCCGAAATGCGCCATTTTGCGGCCACCGCCTGGGCCAAGGTAACGCCATCCATGCCTGGTAAAGCTTAAGCATCGTTTTCCTATCGATGTTTGACGTCAAGATATATACGTTCTAGCTTGTGTAGCACATTCTTTTTGCATTATTCATGCTCTTTCTTGACCCTGGCCTGGCCCCTTTCTAAAACACCCTTCTTAGATGCTTCCCTCAGTCAGTTGACCTGCCACAGGGTGATGGTGATAAGTTTTAGAGGCTGTATGGGTTTGAATACCTCCATATATTCTGATACCTCCATATATGTTTGTTATACATTTCCCATACACATATTGCATGAGTGTGAGGCAGTTGGCTGGTCGCTGTGGCATCATCAAGCACGTAACTGGTGAGTAAAAGCTTCCCATTGACAGCATGTGCCACCAGGTGTGCTGGCCATCACCTGGCAAGCTATAGCAGCTTAGGCCTAGTTTATCCTTGCTAGGGCAGGCTGAAATAGGCTCAACATCACTAGTTTGTTGGTGGCTGCCTCCTAGAATGCATGCCTTGCGTAGGGTATCCGTACCACGTTACCTACGTGCATGGACAAGGTAGCACCTGCACATAGGTGCCATGTAAGGGCAGTGTGATGATGCAGTTATGTTTCCCCATCATTGTGGAAGGGAAATGTATTGTTTGGCATGGTTGGTGGCTATATTAGTAGGTAGTATGCCCACCCCTACCCCCTTGGTTGCTTTTTACCAACGGTACCCCTATGGGCTGTACTGGGTGTAACTGCTGGTATACCCACCCAAATGATGACCCCAATGGCTCAAACTGTTCAGCAACTAATTGTTTATCATCCCTGAAGTGGTAGGTGCCTAGGTCTTATAACATAATTCAAAATGCACATTCTACCAAAAATGAAAACGCGCGTCTTGACCCCCCTGACTTTGACGGCAGTTATACATGGCCTACCCTGCATATATGTGAGGTTGTGATATACCAACCCGAAGGGCAACTCATGGACATGCTTGGCCCCCAAGGACAGCCATTGGATATGGGTAGGTTGGATGGCATCTGGTTTGCAAAATTGTGAAGATCCAGCCGATTTATCGGCAGGATCTCAGACCATTTAGGGGTTAAGGACCAGCTCCTTACCCTCATGGGCCTGGTAGGTGAGGTAGAACTGCGTGGGTGCCACCGCCTTCCCCACTCACGGGACAAGGCGGCTCCCCCACCAGTCCTGCTCACCTTCCCTTCCCGTGAGGACAAGCAGCGGTTCCTCTCTCGTCGCAAGCGGTTGCACGACCTCACCTGGACGCTGGATGACGACCTGACCCCCGCTCACTGACAGCAGCAGCAGCGACGTGACCTGTGGCCTGAATACCTCTGCCACAAGCAGGACCCCCAGAAGCCCAAGGTGTACTGGAGGGGCGGGGACCTGATGATCAACCACAAGATGTGGACGCCCCCAGCGGGCTAGAATAGCTTGTAGCCCTAGCTTGACTTCATTGGTAGTCACTGCCGCCATTAATTAATTAATTAATTAAACACGTGCTCCCGTTGGGGAGTCACGGAGCACTGAAGTGCTTGTAATCCCTGTGTGTGCACTACAGGAGAAAGGGCAGAGACCCCCAGTCCCCTTCATGCCAAAGGCATGCCACAGCTGCAATCGGGCGCGGCTAGCTAAAAAGGACAGGCTAACGATCCGGCAAACTGTGGGTGCAATAAGACCCATGTAAGCGGGGCATAACAAGTATAGCGTGGGCAAGTAATCTGACCATAGCACGGGCGTAGCATGGCTGGGCTATGACTAGGCTACTAAGGCTATGGCTGGTTGTGTACCGTGCGTTGGCGGCACGTGACTAGGGATGTTGGCACAGCTAGGCGAACATTCTAGGCATGGCTGCCTTAGCGGCAGTGACTCCAATGGTTACAATTGCTAGGGCCGCTATTGCTATTCTAGCCCGCTGGGGGCGTCCACATCTTGTGGTTGATCATCAGGTCCCCGCCCCTCCAGTACACCTTGGGCTTCTGGGGGTCCTGCTTATGGCGGAGGTATTCCGGCCACAGGTCGCGTCGCTGCTGTTGCTGAGCGGGGGTCAGGTCGTCATCCAGCGTCCAGGTGAGGTCGTGCAACCTCTTGCGACGAGAGAGGAATCGCTGCTTATCCTCAGGGGAGGGGAAGGTGAGCAGGACTGGTGGGGGAGCCGCCTTGTCCCGTGAGTGGGGAAGGCGGTGGCACCCACGCAGTTCTACCTCACCTACCAGGCCCATGAGGGTACTGAGAAGCTGGTTCTTGAGCTCGTCAGCAAGAGAGGTTGACGTCTCACCTGGGCCGGGCCCACTTCAAATGTTCCGCCGTCCAAGCCAAGTGTGTGACACTTTTTCGCTATTTTTGCAACAAAAAAAAAAAATCGCACGAGTTCGCGTGATTTTCGCGTGATTTTCGCAAAATTTTCACACATTTTCGCACGATTTCGCACGATTTCGCACAATTTTGCATGATTTCGCACGATTTCGCATGGATTTCAACCAAGGGTCGTTTTGGGGAGTGACGTTTGACAAAATTTCGCATGAATTCACACACGTTGTGCACATCAAACTTTTTTACCGTCGACATTTTTCACATGAAATTTCGTACGATTTCAGCAAATTTCGCACAAATTCGCACGATTTCAGCAAATTTCACACGATTTCAGCAAATTTCGCACAATTTCGCACGATTTCGCACGACGAATCACTCTGCAGAGTGACGATCGTCGAAAAAGTCAAAAAAACGACAAAAAGTGTCACACTTTTCGGAACATTTGAAGTGGGCCCGGCCCCTGGCTTCTGGGGGAAGCGACGTAGCACCACTCGGCACTCGCGGCCCGAGCGCGGTCGGTGACCTCCCGTTGCTGGGCCTGGCGGTGGTCCTCCAGCTCCTGGAGCTTCGTGGCGATGGCGTCGGTGGTGGAGGCGGTCGCTGACCGCAGCAGGTCCGCGTAGGAGAGCGGCGGGAGGTCACCAGCGTCCTGCCGGGGTGGCTGGGATGCAATGGTGGCCGTCTGCTCCGCTATCTTGGGGACCTGTGTGGCCAGGGCCTCGGTGTGGGCGGTGATGGCCTCAAGCTTCTTCATGAGCACGCCGCACTTGCCCTCCACCTGGTTAAGGCGAGAGACAAGTGCAGCATGCGTTTCCGAAGCTTGCGCCGCGGTGTGCAGCGTCGTGAACTGGGGCTGGAGCTTGTGGACGACCTTGGTTTCCACATTGGAGACCCGGGCCTCCACCGTGTTGAGCGTCGTGTTCAGCGATGTCAGCTTCTCGGCCAGCGGCCAGGTCACGTGCTCCTCCAGCACTGCGCGGATGTCATCCTTGCAGAGGGAGGGAGCCGAAGGGGCTGCCGGCTGTGCGGGGGCGGGGGCTTTGAGCGCTCGATCTGCTGATGTCGGCGAGGCTGCGCTGGTAGTAGCTGGTCAAGATAAACAGGCGTTGGCGTGGTTCTTCATAAGTGTAGAGCCAGGACGTGTTGCGGTAGTCGATAGCCGCCCCCCCCTTCTGCGGCACGAAGAGCTTCCGTTCCTGTGTGAGGAACTGGAGGACCTCGACGACTTCCTGCGGCGACAGTGTCTGCCAGGTGAGGAGGCTGAAATATTCGTTGCCGGGCAAGAATTGGCTCCATTTTTGGCGGTCGTGGCATGGTTTCTTGGGCTCAGGCGAGGCGCTTGGCGATGGGTCTGCTGGCGATGGGTTGGCGAGCCCAGGCGGCTGGGCAAGAACGATGGCGAGAGGGTTGGACTG
Organism: Mesostigma viride; assembly: GCA_009746045.1. Taxonomy (NCBI): domain Eukaryota; kingdom Viridiplantae; phylum Streptophyta; class Mesostigmatophyceae; order Mesostigmatales; family Mesostigmataceae; genus Mesostigma; species Mesostigma viride. Next base: position 2,362,635 of record RPFO01000164.1, on the reverse strand, counting down.
GGAGCCGGTAAGCTCCTTTTCCAAACCCCGTTTTGCTTTTGGGGTCGTCATAGCTGCTTGTCACGTGATAACTTTGGCAATACTGCGTTTCAGCCGTAACCGATTATACTGGCGTGTACGTCTGAATAAAGCGCATCGCATGCGAGTGGTCTGACCGAATTTGGGGTTCAGACGCAAAAGATCTGAGCTCCGCCGTCAGCCATACCGCCGTCAGCCATTTTCGGAACTGTCCGCCATGGCAGCCATGCTTAGAATGTTTGCCTAGTTGTGCCACCGAACCTAGTCACGTGCACCGCAAACGCACGGTACACAACCAGCCATAGCCCTATAGCTTAGTCCTTGTACAGCCATGCTACGTCCTGGCTTCGATCAGATTACTTGCCCACGCTCCTTGTTATGATATGCTCACATGGGTCTTATTGCACCCACAGACTGCCGGATCGTTAGCGTGTCCGTTTAGCTAGCGTGCCCGCATGCAGCTGTGGCATGCCTTCAATTGGCATGAAGGAGACTGGGGGTCTCTGCCCTTTCTCCTGTTGTGCACACACAGGGATTAAAAGCACTTCGGTGCTCCGTGACTCCCCAACGGGAGCACGTGTTTTAATTAGCTGGGCATAGTGTGCGGATTCTCCCGATTTCTGGCCTGCGCTGCATGGTTGTACGTCTCCTTGATAGTGTGAACATCATGAGGGTGCAGGTGACCTGGTGCACCTAGAGCAAGTGTCGTTTACATTCCCACCCTTGCAGGAAGTAGCTTAGAATGTATCATAGGCCATATGCCCCTTCTCAAGGGCTATTAAATTAAATTAAATTATAACATGCCTCCGTGGGGAGGTCATGTAGCACATATTTCATGATGGATGGGGTGGGGGAAGCCGCGTGATCGAACTATCCTAACTCTAAGCTATCTAGAAAATAATAACTACACTACTCATCAAAGCGCAGGCCTCCTCCGCTTGGGGGGAGGTGGCTTGCCCACAGGGTCGGGCCGGTGTGCGCCTTGACAATCTTCTTCCACCGCGTCTTGTCCTGCATGGGCAGCATGGCAGTCCAAAGACGGGAGAGAGAGTAGATGCGGTGCTCAAACTGGGCTGGGACCACTAGGTCGGCCAGCAACATCTGAACGTAGTTGGTGACAGGTTTCCCTACCCTTTTGGTAATGTCCTTGGGGCCAGGCCAGGTCAGTATGTGCCGCCCTGGCTGGCCAAGCCGCTGGGGGCCGGCCAGACCAAGGGTGGTGTCGACCTGGCTGGTGCGGGCAAGGTGTCCTACAAATGCTATCCTACGCTGCCTAATCTCATCCGAAACACGAGGCATGCCATGATACAAAGACTCTGATGACGGACGCTCGGAAAACCTACCTGTCGGAGCATCCTGTAAACTGTGCCGTCTAGCCTAGCTGCCAGTTTGGGTGGGAGGGTCCACGCCTCGGCGCCATACGTGAGCACCGTGAGGACGAGGACCTTGAAGAGCATGCGCTTGCGGTGCCCGTCCAGGCCCTTCGAGCGCCAGTAGGGTGTGAGCGAACGGAGCTTGGCCCAGGCAAGGCCGATGCGGGTGTCCACATCGTCGGCGGTGTCAGGAAGCCAGCTCCCCAACAGCTTGAAGCGGTCGCGGAACGGGACCTCCGTCCCGTCGAGCAGGCGCGGCAGCGGTGGTTTACTGGAGGCCCCAATCACCATCGCCTCAGTTTTGACACTAATCTCCAACCCCACCGCCCCTCAAGGGCTATGTGCTACATATACTCCCAACGGAGTTATGTTCCTAATTAATTAATTAGTTCGGGCATGGCTTCTCAACAGAGAGCATCTCTCGATCTGCATAGGCATTAAAAAAATTAAATTGAATTATAACATGTCTCCGTGGGGAGGTCATGTAGCACATATGCCATGATGGATGGGGTGGAGGAAGCCGCGTGATCGAACTATCCTATTAACTCCAAGCTATCTAGAAAATCCTAACTACACTACTCATCAAAACGCCTCCTCCGCTTGGGGGGAGGTGGCTTGCCCACAGGGTCGGGCGTGTGCATAGGCATTGAATTGAATTGAATTGTAACATAACTCCGTTGGGAGTATATGTAGCACATAGAGCCCTTGAGAGGGGGCGTATGGCCTATCATACATCCTAAGCTACTTCCTGCAAGGGTGGGGATGTAAAGGACCCTTGCTCTAGGTGCACCAGGGCACTTGCATCCCCATGATCTTCAAGCTATGCCCAGCGAAGGGGGAGCCTGTCATGGGGGGGAAGATCAGCATAGCTATACAAAGAAGCTACTAGGGCATGGCGTCTCAGCAGTCTGAGAGTTATTCCCTGCATAGGCACAACAGAGCTAAATAAAGCTAGGCATCATCTGCATGGGGTGTGGCTCATCATAGGCACACATGTACATGATTAACCCCTAAATGGTCTGAGATCCTGCCGATAAATCGGCTGGATCTTCACAATTTTGCAAACCAGATGCCATCCAACCTACCCATATCCAAAGGCTGTCCTTGGGGGCCAAGCATGTCCATGAGTTGCCCTTCGGGTTGGTATATCACAACCTCACATATATGCAGGGTAGGCCATATATAACTGCCGTCAAAGTCAGGGGGGTCAAGACGCGCGTTTTCATTTTTGGTAGAATGTGCATTTTGAATTATGTTATAAGACCTATGCACCTACCACTTCAGGGATGATAAACAATTAGTTGCTGAACAGTTTGAGCCATTGGGGTCATCATTTGGGTGGGTATACCAGCAGTTACACCCAGCACAGCCCTTAGGGGTACCGTTGGTAAAAAGCAACCAAGGGGGTAGGGGTGGGCATACTACCTACTAATATGGCCACCAACCATGCCAAACAATACATTTCCCTTCCACAATGATGGGGAAACATAACTGCATCATCACACTGCCCTTACATGGCACCTATGTGCAGGTGCTACCTTGTCCATGCACGTAGGTAACGTGGTACGGATACCCTACGCAAGGCATGCATTCTAGGAGGCAGCCACCAACAAACTAGTGATGTTGAGCCTATTTCAGCCTGCCCTAGCAAGGATAAACTAGGCCTAAGCTGCTATAGCTTGCCAGGTGATGGCCAGCACACCTGGTGGCACATGCTGTCAATGGGAAGCTTTTACTTACCAGTTACGTGCTTGATGATGCCACAGAGACCAGCCAACTGCCTCACACTCATGCAATATGTGTATGGGAAATGTATAACAAACATATATGGAGGTATTCAAACCCATGCAGCCTCTAAAACTTATCACCATCACCCTGTGGCAGGTCAACTGACTGAGGGAAGCATCTAAGAAGGGTGTTTTAGAAAGGGGCCAGGCCAGGGTCAAGAAAGAGCATGAATAATGCAAAAAGAATGTGCTACACAAGCTAGAACGTACATATAAACATCAAACATCGATAGGAAAACGATGCTTAAGCTTTACCAGGCATGGATGGCGTTACCTTGGCCCAGGCGGTGGCCCAAAATGGCGCATTTCGGCACACCAAAGTTGTGCAGCATGGTCGCTGGATTCAGCGATTTCTGGCCACCCTTGCACGTTTACGACTACTATGTATCATAAAAAGTACAAATAAACCGATATATCCTTTAAAATACGCCGGAAAGGTATTGCTGTCAACGTTTCTATCGTCCGGCCTGATCGCAGGGTTTTCCAGCAAGAACGCTGCCGACACCTATCAAATGGCATTCCCGCGAACCAAAAATTGGGCTGTATGATATTTAGGACGTATAAAATCAATATCCTAAGTTTGGTCAGAAAATTCGAACGAAAACGTAAATGCCATGCGTGGGCGCAAGCCGCCATGGCCAGGTCGTCGTTTTCCGGAATGCACGTTGTACGTGAAAAAGTACCCTGACCCCTTGTACTTTGACCGGCCAGAACACCTCTATAACTTTGTCAGAAGTATGCAAACCCTAGTACCATGCTGTGAGGAAAATTATAAACTTTCGATCTTCTCAGCTAAACTTTTCCTAATTCTCAATAGATTTCGCGGCATCTGGTCCCCCGAGAAGGGGCCGATGCATCGGCTGGAACTCGATTTTTGGCGGAAAATCGGCAGCAAGACCATTTAGGGGTTAAGTAAAGCGCGTGGCTTAGCTGGGATAGTGCCTCTAGGAGGCGTACATGTACATGGCCACGGTCTATCTATTCTACACTACTACTGCTAGATTCCCCTAAGCTGGGGCGTCTGGAGTCGCTGGGGCCGCGGGGGGTGGGTGGGTCGCCTGCCAGGGCTTATGGCGGACGTAGATGGCCGCCCCCTTCCAGTACACGGGCTGTCCCGCCTTGGTCTGCCGGAGCTGGAGGTAGGTCGGCCATAGCTCCCGTCGCCGTTGTTGCTGCGCCAGCCAGGGTCAAGTCGTCATCAAGGGTGAAGAGAGTCTTCTCGAGCCGAGCGCTTGCGGCGTCTGAGAAAAGAAATCTTGTCCGCCGGGGTCTTAAAGGTGAGAAGGAGCGGGGGCGGCCCTGCCTTACCCCTCGCGCGGGGAACTGAAGGCGGTGGGCGGCCAGCTCGATCTCACCGTTAAGGCCCATGCGACCGAGGATTTCTCTCTCAAACTCACGCAAAAGCTTCTCGGATCGAATTCTCACCTTCCTCCATCTTGAAGTTCTTGACAATGACGTTGAGGCTGCGCTTGGCGAGCTCGGCCTCCTCGCGGAGGTCAAGCGTCTGCTGTTGAAGCTGGGCTGCGACGGCGGAGGTGGTGGAGGTGGTATGTTGCTTAAGCATGTCCGCCCAGGTGGTGATGGGAGGAGCATCGCCGGCCAGGCCAGCCGGGGCTGGCTTGGCGGCAATGTCCTTCACCGCCTGGGCATAGGCATAGGCATAGCATGGCTAAATTCTTAATTAATGCAACATCCATGGGAGATCATGTAGCACATATTCCTTGCTGGATGGATGCAGGACAAGACGCGGTGGAAGAAGATTGTCAAGGCCTGCGCACACGCCCGACCCTGTGGGCAAGCCACCTCCCCCCAAGCGGAGGAGGCGTTTTGATGAGTAGTGTAGTTAGGATTTTCTAGATAGAGTTAGGATAGTTCGATCACGCGGCTTCCTCCACCCCCTCCATCATGAAATATGTGCTACATGACCTCCCCAGGGAGGCATGTTATAATTTAATTTAATTTAATTTAATTTAATGGATGGAGGTGGGCGAAGCTGTGTAATCGAACGAACCTAACTAAGCTTTCTAGCTAGTCTAGAAAAATCCTAACTACACTATTCAGCGAAACGCCCTTTCCGCTTGGGGGGAGGGGGCTTGCCCACAGGGGCTGGCGTGTAAGCCTGGACAATCTTCTGCCACCGCTTCTTGTTCTGCATGGCAGTCCAAAGAAGAGAGAGGGAGTGAATTAAAAATTAAAATTAAATTAAATTATAACATGACTCCGTTGGGAGATCATGTAGCACATATTCCCGTGGATGGATGGAGGGGGGGACAAAGCCGCGGAACCGAACTAATCTAACTCTAAGCTAATCTAATCGAGAAAACCCTACCTATTCTACTCAGCAAAGCGCCCCTTCCGCTTGGGGGGAGTGAATGCGGTGTTTAAACTGAGCTGGGACCACTAGGTCGGCCAGCAACATCTGGATGTAGTTCATGCCAGGCTTACCTAGCTTTCTAGGAATGTGCTTGGGGCCAGGCTAGGTCAGGATGTGCCGCCCTGGTTGGCCAAGCCGCTGGGGGCCGGCCAGACCAAGGGCGGTGTCAACCTGACTGGTGCGAGCAAGATGTCCTACAAATGCTATCCTACGCTGCCTAATCTCGTCCGAAATGCGAGGCATACCCTGATACAAAGACTCCAATGACCTATAGTGATGCTTGGAAAACCCTGCATTCAGGACCTGTCGGAGCATCCTGTAAACCTTGCCGTCTACCTTAGCCGCCAGTGCGTCCGTGAGTGTCCATGCCTCGGCGCCATACGTAAGCACCGTGAGGACGAGGACCTTGAAGAGCATGCGCTTACGGTGCTCGCCCAGGCCCTTCGAGCGCCAGTAGGTGTTGAGCGAATGGAGCCTGGCCCAGGCCAGGCCGATGCGGATGTCCACATCGTCGGCGGTGTCAGGGAGCATGCTCCCCAACAGTTTGAAGCGGTCACGGAACGGGATCTCCGTCCCGTCGAGCAGGCGCGGCAGCGGTGGGCGACTGTTCTGAGAATGCGGTTTGGTATCGAATCGAATCAGCGAACGCGCATTTTACAATTTACCCTACATGAAGCGAGACAACTATGGCTGCTTATGTGCCAAGCAGGGCCCTGCCCCCTTCTAGACTATGCTAGCTAGGCAATTAGAACCAGTTAGATTAGTATTGGCTTCTTCCGAGGGTTAATACTCCACGGCTCGCCGATGGAACCGCATCTATGTAATGTCCAAAATAATACTAAAGCTAAAATTACCTTGTACGTTAGAAGACCAATTTCAAAAGAGCTAGTAATCTTGCATGGCCTGCATTTGCTCACCTCCACGCCCGGACTTGGCTATTCCCAACCTGCATCCCAACTTGGAACTGCGTATTAGTTTATGAACTACACGCAATCCCGTTGGGGAGCCGCAGAGCATAAAAACCTTTCCGTAGATTTCATGGCTCAGAAGCAGGTCGGCAAGTGTCTTCAGTACCTGACTTGGACCCTGGACTTACCATATGCTACAAGGTGAGGTAAGTGAGGAACAAAGTTAAACACAAGTCTTCAGCACCCCCATTCTCATCTCTCCCGTTGACAACCCCCCCTTAGTTGTCCTCACCGCGAGCTAGTCCTCCTGACCTCGTCCTTCCCTAACAAACCTCCGCCTTTCCTCACAAACTGCATGCAAAGGCGTTGACACGCCTAGTTCTGGTTATCTCCTACTAGGTTCAGGACGCTCTGCAGGCGGCAGAAGGAGGAGACTCGCAGGTTCACGACTTTCTTTGCTGAACATTTAAACAAGCGCTAAATCTATGGCAGCGATGCTAGCCAGGCGTCCGGCTTTCTCAAACCACTTACATATCTGGTGATTTCGTAATCGTCTTGCATAGATTGATCACTGAGTCCTGCAGCAAATTGTCGAAAAAAGCATGCTACTTTCTTAATCCACATAAGGCTGCTGTTCTCTCGGCAATGCCAGGTGTATCCGGTCGGCCAAATAGCGCAGTCAGTTGCCCCGGCAAGATGGTATCCGCGCAAGATTTTAGACATCAGTTCCTTCCGATGTCAGGCAATGAACTGCAATGCTTGCCGCACCCTCTGGTCCGGTCAGAATTTAGATCTTTTCAGCGGGTGTTGCCAGAGCTTGTTCTATATAGACTCTAAGTGACAATGTGACATGCCAGTGATGTACCGACGACTTCTGTGTCGAGTACCCATATACCTATTGCCCAACAAGTCTGAGAAAATGTTAGCAGCAGAACTATAAAAATCTGTAGAACAGGCGTGTAAATAAATAAATATCAAGGAGACAACCAGCGCTAAATATCTACTGTATCAGGACTGCATATCAGGACTGTATACACAATCATGTAGGTCAACGTAGGCCGGGGTGCCCTGATCTACTACCTAGTCTTGACAGTCATGACCCGGGGTCTGATCAACATTGATCAATTCGTAAAACGCAGCCTTGGCACAAATTTAGCTTTGGCACTGTTTCTTTTTAAAACTGATTACAGTATCTATGCAGGCTGGATGCAGGACCGTCTGGACCGAGGGTCCGAGGCAGGTATCTCTACATGGCGTTTCCCGCGGTTCCCGGAATCCCGGTCCAGCCAGGGTCCGGCAGCTAAAGATTTGGTGCGTTCACCAGTCACCACAGTCACCGACCGACTCTGACGAAAAACGTGTCCACTTTTGCGTGCGGGGAACCGAACTCGGGACCTGTGAAATGACTGAAATCGGCAGGCTACAGTATCTCACGTATCCACGGCGTGGGAGTCAACTATCTACAGTCATTCCCGCGTTAAGTTGCGTTTCTTAAGGTTGCGTTCCCGCGTTAAGTTGCGGCGCCGAAATTTGGGGGGCGACCGCAACTTAAGCATGGAGGCCATCGCAACTTAACGCGGTAATGACTCAATTTGTAGGTGTCAGGCCATTTTTGGCCGCGCAGGAGGCCATTTTTTGTTAAGTCCGGACCCGCTACGTGATTGTAGGCGGCAAAATACGCAAGCCCCACTGGCGCGCAAATTTCCCCGCCTGCTGGCTTGGGTGAAAAGCGTGAATGCAACCTTACAAATTCAGTTTTGCAGCCTGCGGGCTGCGGTACATAAGAATCCACGACCATGCAGGGTCTGTAATTGAGACATCTTGATGGAAATTACCACCATCATGCCGAATGCTCCACAGAAGGGCCGGCAAAGACAAGGTCGCGTTATTATTGTTCACATGCACGTCTTTGACAGTAAATGAAGCTTCCCTCACGACTCAGTGTTCCCATGTTTAGTTGTCACATTCAAACGTGAAGCCGGCTGGCAATTAAGTAACCCGCCAAAAAGAGAGCCGAAGTCAGAGGGTTAAAACACACATTTGTGGTATAAAACGCAGGCAGTGCGTGGCTGCCCACGGCGTGTTTCAGTGCAGCCCGCCTTTGCAGTACAAAATATCTGGCCTGGAAAATGGACTTTGGCCGGCTTTGACGCTGCAGCTGGATCGGGCTTGACGAGAGCTGTCGAATGCCGTATACAAGTCCGTCAGAGGAGGAGGTGGTGGGCTGCTAGCCTAATTCTACCGTTAAGTTGCGTTCCCGCGTTAAGTTGCGGCGCCAAGTTTTGGGGGGCGATCGCAACTTAACGCGGGAATGACTGTAACTAACTAACAGTATCTCACGTATCCACTTCGAAATCTGCAGGCTATCCCACGTGCCAGAGATACAATGCAGGTGCCTAGGAACTAAAACACTGTGAGTATACGGTACCGAGTTCGGAAATTCTTTGTTGACGGCGAAAGGAGGTAACGACTGTAACCGAGCGGTAACTGTCAAGTACTTTTCGTGATTTTGTCCGCCTCGCTTTTGTCCATGCGTGCTGCTACCTTCCCTACCTGAGTGGCTGAGTCCAGTCAACTCAACTCAACCTGGGTCCAGTGAGATGCCCCGGTTCGACGGTTGGTTTCGTTGTACTACAGTACAGTATCGTAGGGCGTGACCTTACCAGTTTACAGCACACCGCACCAGGAGCCTTGCGCTGAATCCCCTGTCCAGGCAGCGTTTTGAGCCTTTACTGGGAAAGCATTTGTTCACAAATGAATTCGGTAGCTTCCAGAATTCTAGCTTCTTTTACAAAATGTGCAAGCGATATTTCCTGCTTTAGGCGTCTAATTGTTTCCGCAAACGCTATGGCCATTATCATTATCATGGAATTTTTACTGGCGAGGAGAGTCGAAAATGAACACGATTTGGAATGTTTAGCATAGATTGTAGGATGCCTTCCTCAGAAAGTGAACCCTCCTAAGGCTCTTGGCGCTCTATTCGGCCGTTTTTACCGTGGCCCCTGTGATGTCGAGTCTCGATTGTCGGCGGTCAGATTGATTACCGTCATGTTTGCCGTATTTATGGTTATGCTTGCCACGTTTCTGCTGGAAGGAGAAGCAGGTACGCTGACGTTTTCGAAAGCGGCTCACGCATGGCAGATTTGAATCTTAAAACTGTGTGTGTGTGTGTGTGTGTGTGTGTGTGTGTGTGTGTGTGTGTGTGTGTGTGTGTGTGTGTGTGTGTGTGTGTGTGTGTGTCTGTGTCTGTGTCTGTGTCTGTGTCTGTGTCTGTGTCTGTGTGTTATTTTCGTCGTAGGCACTTACTGGATTGTTTATTTTTGTATGCTACTTTCTTGTGGCCTCACTTTCTTGCTGCAGGAAATTTTAATGACGACTTAACCTTAAATCCCGTTTCGACCCCAGAATTCACGTTTGGGGAAAACCGTGTCAGTCGAAGCAATGCCTTCCGGCATCAAGGGGTGATTTCTTGTGACAAATTAGAAACATTGGGTCTGTTCATGGAATCCACCCTAGGTTGTTCAACGCTGCACCTAGAGTTGTGGGACGTGGTTCGTTCCGCTGAAGATGCTGAGCAAGACTCTGGTATTACGACGTCGCAATCATACTCTTTGGGGGGGTCAGAGCTATTGCGTGTCTGGGCAACTGGGGAAACTCCAGGGATGTTTTTTGGGATTTTACCAGCAGTTGCGAAATCACCAGAATTTCCTTCAGCATCAGCTTTTGGCTTTCAATTCCGCTCCGTGAATGAGACGGAGGAAAATGTCACGGAAAAGGGCTGGGAATGGCAGTGGGCCAGCGGAGTTCATGTGGATATTCGTGGAATCTCGCTGCATCGCCCTTACCAACGGGTTATTCTCCAGTTAAATGAAGAGCAAGTGTCCACGGGGTCCTTGAATGTCAGCATAGCAGTCTACAGCAATTGTGACTCGACAGAAGGGAACACAACATACGTGGTCGACGCACGATGCGCAGGTAAGAATTTCTTAATTCATGGAGCAAGAGGGAACTTTGAGATCTGCATATGAAGTAAATGGAATGGGCCGTGCCGTCGGTGGGTCTTAAGGGTTGTGTCATTTCTAATGGGAGTCACCGAGCAGTGCTGCATTCATGCATTTCGGGGGATTGTCTTAATAACACCCCCCTTATCCTTGCATCTGTAAACCATAAGTGTCCATGTTGAGCTGTTGAATCGCAGCGCCCATTACTATGGCTTGTTAAAGTTTTGCTTTATCTTAAACCTCCACGCAGCAGCTAACCATTTGCACCAAGGATTCCACCAGGCTGGTTTAGTCATTGGCAGCAGGAAACCTTGCTTTGATTCGCCTGCATGTGAGGGCGTCGAATGAACATGCATGCAGTGAGCTCGCGAATTTCATTCTGGCTAACTGTAACTGTTTTTCATAAATGTCCTCAACGTAGTGGAGGGTTAGCGGGCAATATCTACCATCCTGACTTCCTCACGCCCAAGTACCGGCACGCCTGCATGCCTTCACTCAACTGCTGGCCATTTTGCTCATGGAAATGCTGTACATGGCAAGGTCTTTTACTACCTATACAACTAGGCGGTGCGCTTTTGGTGAGGAGGTTGAAGGTCTTTGGTCTGATTCGATATGGCACCCCATGGTTCTTTTTGGTGTGGTAAGTGTAACGTTGAGCCTCTTTGTTTTTTCATCATTTTTTTCCATCTTCCCTCGCAGCGACTGGGGATCTGCCGTGTCCTCAGAATTGCTCCACATTGTATGGGAGGCAACTGGGTGACTGCATCGACGGTGTTTGCCAATGTCGGGACGGCTATGGGGGTATCTCTTGCAGTGCGGGTACGTAGAGTTGTTCTTTGGGACAGTTCGGAATTGTTAGTGCAAGCAGGAGCCATGCTGGATGATAGTGTCTGGATCAGAGAGCTTGAGCTCAACGCGTAGCAGCCTGCTTGTCAGGCTTGACTTGTGTTGGTATGTCAACCACTTGATAAGTCAAATCTGGTGGTGTGCTTTTCTGGGCTGGAAATTTGTAGTTAAATTTTACCATAAAACACACTGACTTCCTCTCCCCCCTCCCCCTCCCCCTCCTTTAGTAATTAACTTTTCTCCTGTGTCTTTCAGGGCGTGAACTCTGCAAAATCTGGTTAGCCAGTAGAGTGTAGCCAAGAGGCTTTCGGTTGTGGGGTTGCATGTTTCTGATGATAGCCAAAAAGCCCTCGCCCCACAGTCTGCCTGTGATGGTTGTCATAGCGTGCAGTGCTGTCCATGTATGTGACAAGATTGCATAAGTGCTAGATGTCTGCAGGTGGCAATATGTGAGCCTGTGCTAGGCTGTATGGTGCAGGTAGAAAAGGCTTTACTGCTTGCGCGTTGCTATCTTTGGAAGTTTATTCTACCAGCACAAGTGTATCCCTAGCCATGTTGCCAGGACTTCCCTTGCCTGTGTTTTGGCTTCTGTTGCAAAGCCAGTCGATGTAACACTTGGGCCTGTGTAGACACCCCTGTGTTCCCTGCAGTGTTTACCATGTAGGTGGCCCCTCGGATGAGCATGGCTTTTCTGTGGACATCATCCTTGCCATCCTCTTGAAATGTGCTGAGCATGCTGGTTACCAACCACGAACTTGTGGCTATCGCAGAGGTTACAACGCTGTCTGCGGGGGGCAATGGCACAGTTCCTGTGGAAATTACCATCCCTGTGGGCACTGCCAAGTACTTTGAATTCCAGGTAAGCCTGAGACGGACAATCTGATGTATTTGCTGTATGTTGCATGCTTCTATCCATTTATGATTGTGTTCATCTTCGAAGTAATATGCCAGGGCAGTTATCTGTATCACTAGGTTCTTTGTTTGGTGAAGTAAGCAGGTATGGGAATGACAACAGTGGCATGTATATGTGGTGTATGAAAGGCCGTGTATGCTGTTGTTACCTAAGGTGCCAGGTTGATTTCATGGGAAATTGTGGCATTGAGAGCTGATGTGGGCGTCTCTGACAGAGAAGCTAGTGATTAAGCCAAGGGTATTTTTTTCTGGTGTGGTGCATCTAGGCACACACGTTGGTTCTCATTGGTTTTCATGTGCGCTGTCTAGCTGCCCCAGCCATTTGCAAGGATGACTTTGTCCCTTTTTCACTTGCATCTATAACTTAACGTCTAAATTAAATGCAATCCAACTTGATCTGTTTCCCTTCGCCTGTGTATGCGTGTCTGCATATTCGGCAGTACGTCGACATGGTATAATCACCCACACTTACAGACTCGCAGACTGCTGCGCAGTAACATCACACATTCTATCGTGTTTCCACCCACTCACGCACTCACGCACTCATGCACTTGCCCGCCCGCCCGCCCGCCCGCCCGCCCGCCCGCCCGCCCGCCCGCCCGCCCGCCCGCCCGCCCGCCCGCCACCCAGCCAGCCAGCCCGCCAACCAACCAACCAACCAACCAACCAGCCAGCCAGCCAGCCAGCCAGCCAGCCAGCCAGCCAGCCAGCCAGCCAGCCAGCCAGCCAGCCAGCCAGCCAGCCAGCCAGCCAGCCAGCCAGCCAGCCAGCCAGCCAGCCAGCCAGCCAGCCAGCCACCAGCCAACCAACCAACCAACCAACCAACCAACCAGCCAACCAACCAACCAACCAACCAACCAACCAACCAACCAACCAACCAACCAACCAACCAACCAACCAACCAACCAACCAACCAACCAACCAACCAACCAACCAACCAACCAACCAACCAACCAACCAACCAACCAGCCAACCAACCAACCAACCAACCAACCAACCAACCAACCAACCAACCAACCAACCAACCAACCAACCAACCAACCAACCAACCAACCAACCAACCAACCAACCAACCAACCAACCAACCAACCAACCAACCAACCAACCAACCACCACCAACCAACCAACCAACCAACCAACCAACCAACCAACCAACCAACCAACCAACCAACCAACCAACCAACCAACCAACCAACCAACCAACCAACCAACCAACCAACCAACCAACCAACCAACCAACCAACCAACCAACCAACCAACCAACCAACCAACCAACCAACCCAACCACCCACCCACCCCACGTTTACCCCTCTCTTTCCCGACTTCATGTCCCAACTCGTACTTTGCTTACCAGCCCCTCTCCCCCCCCCCCCGGAAACCCTCGCATCCCTCCCTCACCCACGCTCTTCTGCACAATACACACACAGGATCCAGGACACCCCCTGTTGCTGGAGCTTGCACGGGTAGCCGGGCCGTCACTGCCGTTGGTGATGATCCAGGATGGGGAGGGATACGAACCTGGGGGACTGCCAACACCATTCGAAATTGTTAGCGGCACGTCGAGCAGGACGGAGTCATTTGTAAGAATGACGCTGCCCTCGGAGGCTATCGTCCCGGACAGTAGTAAGGTATGGGATTTCGGCACGACCAGGTCTTATTTCTGGACACCTGGAAGCATGAACCTGGCAGTCTCTTTCTGCTGCCTGGTACCATACCGTGTACATCCATCTGCAAATATGGGCAGGAAGTTGGGCTATAGCAGACTGGCGGCGGACTGCGGACTGTCTGTCTGTTGGGCAGACTTCGCATAGATGTTCCTTTCTTGTCAGTGGCATTCGCCTGCATGTTTATGTAAGAGTGCAGTGTGCGCCCGTATCGACTGTCCATGGCAATAGGACATAGGTGAAAGCTAATGTAGCCGTAGCTCTCCCTCCTTAGTGGGTGCTAACATCATGGTTGCTGATTGTGAGATGGTGCAGCCATGCCTGCAAGGCACGCTGCCTTATAGTATACGCTATACTCGTAGCCTAGCTGAGAAGTTCCACTTTTCTGCCAGATCCGCTGCACCAAGTCCACGTTCAGGCGGAATGGCTTGCGCATCATGGTTTCGTTGTTCTTTGTGTAAAAAGAACTATGGCAGCAGTTTTGCCTTAGCTTTTAGACGCCTGTTAAAAACTTGAAAAAATTCTGGAACTTTTTGAGTTTGTGCTTGCAGCAGAGGCGGTACATTGGCCTGGTAAACCGGCCTCTGGAAGCCAGTATAAGCAGCACCTCCGAAGACGGCCGGCAAGTCCTGCTTGAGCCAGGGACACAGGACATCACCGTGGCGATTCGGCTCGTTGGAGGGGAAAACGAGGGCGGTTCGGATGTCGGCCTTGCAGATGGCCGTGGTGAGTGGCTGTTTGCCACTAGTAAGCAGTCCATCACAATTCACGTACTGGCGCTTGCCACATCAATAACCATATTGCTTCAGCAGGCAACTGCTAGGAATGCATGGTGTGTGTGGCATCATTTCTTTTTATTGAGCGCACAATGTAGTTTTGTCTGCAGGACAGGTTGTTCCTCCTTTGTGGTGGGATGGGGGCATGGGGCCGCACAAACAGTTTGCTATCCTTGTGTGCAACTGTATGTAGCCACTTCCTCATTTTTTTCGACCTGGTCTTCCTTTCTGCGGGGTCGTAAGGGGAGGTAGGAAAATACTGATTACCATGCTTGTCGCTTTTGGATATGACATGGGGCACTCCTTCATCTGCTTGCCATCTGTGCACATGCACAGGCATGCACACATAGCATGCACGGGCGTGCACACACGCACGCACGGACACACGCACGCACGCACGCACGCACGCATGCACGCGCGGACACAGAGACAGACAGACAGACAGACAGACAGACAGACAGACAGACAGACAGACAGACAGACAGACAGACAGACAGACAGACAGACAGACAGACAGACAGACAGACAGACAGACAGACAGACAGACAGACAGACAGACAGACAGACAGACAGACAGACAGACTGACAGACAGACAGACAGACACATACACACATACACACATACACACATACACACATACACACATACACACATACACGCATACACACATGCACACATACACGCATACACGCATACATGCATACACGCATACACGCATACACGCATACACGCATGCACACTTAAACACGTACACACATACACACATATGCACACATACATATATGTGCGCCCATCTGAACATGGGCCAATACTCTAGCACACCTGATCATGCCATGCCGTTGTTGTAACACCTGTACACTAGGTCCCGTGGTGGCTGCCCTGCTGCAGGTGCGCCGGTGGCTGCCCCTGAGGCTGGGGGCCCCCCGGCACCCATGGACATGAACATGGATTGTGCTGAGCTCTGCAACACCACGTATGGGGTGTGTGACGAGGAAGGGCATTGCCACTGCCAACAAGGCATCGGGGGAACTTTCTGCGACGCATGTATGTTCAGGCACATGCCGCTTCTTCTGTGCACCTATTTATGCTGCCAGGCATTCTTGGTTAGCGACCGCCGCCTGCTTTGCGTGCAAGCAGTGATGGTTAACTGTAGATCATTGGACCTGCAAATGTGTCCAGGATCTGATATACTTCTTCCACTGATGCGCTGGGATAGCTCTTTCACAGGGATAGGGTGCCATCCCAGTAGTCATTCCCTATATACTGGACGCATGTTCTCCTGCGTCAGATTGCCAATCATGTTCATTGCTTTTTGCATCCAGTTTTCTGCCTGGCCCACCGCTTCAGCTGCGTGGAGGGTTGTGCCTGTCATTAGAAGCACGAATCTTTCCGGCATGGATAGGAGACTTTCTTGGCAAAGCTGTGTGCTGCCCACGTACCCCCACCGTCTACTATCTGGTTGCAGCTGTGTGTCATGTGAATTCAGGGTCCAATTAAATCAGCTTGCTTCAGTATCCATGAGCAGGCACTAGACTGTTTGCATGTACGTTGCGCCATAAGGGTATGGTGCTCAATCTGTGGTGTCAGGTCGGCTCTTTCTTTGCATCTATGGAAGAAAGGCAGCCCCCTCATCTTGCTGCTGGCAGGCTTTCAAT
>RPFO01000164.1:2276320-2341320 GCA_009746045.1 Mesostigma viride | reverse complement strand
CACACTAGTCAGGAAAGGGCAATGGCCAGGCACAGGATCGGCCGCGACGGTGGTGATTGTGGTGGACCATCCGGCAGAGGACGGGGAGCAAAGTGAACGGCCGGCCTCGTCAGGTAACAAGCTGGCGTCCCCGTAGGTTGTTTACCTGGGGCTAGGCTGCCCCAGAGAAGATATTGTCCTCTAGTGGTTGTCTGCTGGGGCAGACAGCACAGCCCTTGGATGTGCTGTCCATATCAGCAAGCGCACCTGGAACGAGGGGATTTTTTTTGTGTGTGTGGCTTCGATTGCCCTTGTGTGAGTAAACTTAACGGCTGAGTAAACGGCGCTTGCGTTGTGCTCGTGCCATTCCTGGGAGCTGCAGGTTGTACAAATGTGCAAATGGGAACATTTGGGCAACCAGCACAGGCCTTGAGTTGCAAGAATCCTGAGTAGTGTGAGCTGTGTGTGTGTGTGTGTTTTTGCAATTGGATATCGCCCAAACTCCTGCATAGTCAACTGGGTCTATCAGGTAGCAATGCTGTTGCTAGCTAGCATTTGCTCATCAGTTCTGGAACTCTTTTTCCATGCACGTGGAATGTTATGGACCTAGGCAGGCTCAGCTGTTTCAAGCTGAAATGCCCTGGCGTTTTAACTTATTTTCTTGTCGTGCACACACACGACACGATGTCTTACGTAATAACTTATTCCTTGCATGGCAGCAGCCATCCGTACCATGCAAACCATGTATCAGTATGTGGATAACTGTTATACGTCCGGCCATGCAGCTAGAGTGCTAGACCGAATTTCATTTTATAAATTAATGTTTCTGGCCTGCACTGGTTTTCTCTTTGACGTTAACGTTTACTATCTTTATTTTTCAATATGCCGGCGTATATACACTTGAATAATAAAAAACACGTGCTCCCGTTGGGGAGTCGCGGAGTATTAACCCCAACATGGATGGATGGACAAACAATTCTAGCGGTTCTATTCTATCTATATAATGCCTAGCAAACCATGGGACATGCCACGGAGCAGGTAGTGCCAAGCTACAGCGGTCATGCCGGGCGTTCTTCCCATTAATTAATTATAAAATCGTGCTCACGTTAATTGGGGAGTCACGGAGCCCGATGGATGGATGGGTGGGTGGGCGGGCGGGCGGGCGGGCGGGCGGGCGGGCGGGCGGCGGGCGGGCGGGCGGGCGGGTGGGCGGGCGGGCGGGCGGGCGGGTGGATGGATTAATTAATTAATCAAACTCGTGCTCCCGTTGGGGAGTCATGGAGCATAAACCCTGATGATGCCTAGCTTTATTTAGTTATGCTGTGCCCACGGAGAGAGCTACTCTCTGCTGAGACGCCATGCCCTAGCTTCTGTATAGCCATGCTGATCTTCTCCCCACTGTCGGTGCCCCTACTAGGCTAGGTGCCTGAATACAGCGGTGGGCAGGTGCACGTTGTGCACCCAGAGTAGGTGGCAGTTTACGTTCCCCCACCTGCAGGAAGTAGCTAAGAGTGTATGAAAAGCCATATGCCCCGCTTCTCAGGGCTATTAATTAATTAATTGGGAACATAACTCCGTTGGGAGTATCTGTAGCACATAGCCCAGAGAAGGGGCATATCATCCCGAGGGCCTATAATACATTCTAAGCTACTTCCTGCAATGGTGGGAATCTAAACAACACTTGCTCTAGGTGCACTAGGGCACCTGCACCACCCAGAGTCTCGGGCAACTCCCATGCAGCTAAGGGGAACCCGTCATATAGGTGGGGAACTGAAGATCATTATTGCTATACAAAAGCTAGACTGCGTGGCATCTCAGCAGAGAGCAGCTCTCTGCATGGGCACAGCTTAACTACATAAAGCTAGGCATCATCTGGTGTGTGGCACATCATAGGCACACATGTACATGGCTAAATAATGCGCGTGGCTCAGCTGGTATAGTGCCTGTAGGAGGCGTACATGTACGTACATGGCCACGGTCTATCTATTCTACACTACTGCTGCTGTACTCCCCTAAGCTGGGGCGTCTGGAGTCGCTGGGGCCGCGGGGGTCGCATGCCAGGGCTTGTGGCCGACGTAGATGGCCGTCCCCTTCCAGTACACCGGCTGCCCCGCCTTGGTCTGCCGGAGCTGGAGGTAGGTCGGCCATAGCTCCCGTCGCTGTTGTTGCTGCGCCAGGGTCAAGCCGTCGTCAAGGGTGAAGAGAGTCTTCTCGAGCCGTTTGCGGCGTCTGAGAAAAGAAATCTTGTCCGCCGCGGGTTCTTAAAGGTGAGAAGGAGCGGGGCCGCCCCTGCCTTACCCCGGCGCGCGCGGGGAAGGCGGTGGGCGACCAGCTCGATCTCACCACTAAGGCCCATGCGACCAAGGATTTCTATCTCAAACGCACACGCAAGCTTCTCGGAATTCTCACCTTCCTCCATGTCGAAGTTCTTGACGATGACGTTAAGGCTGCGCTTGGCGAGCTCGGCCTCCTCGCGGAGGTCAAGCGTCTGCCGCTGGATCGAGCTGGGCTGCGACGGCGGAGGTGCAGTGGAGGTGGTGTGCTGCTTAAGCATGTCCGCCCAGGTCGTGATGGGAGGAGCATCGCCGGCCAGGCCAGCAGGGGCTGGCTTGGCGGCAATGTCCTTCACCGTCTGGGCGGTGAGGCCGGCGGTGTTCTGCAGGACCTCGATAGCGATGGCATTATCCTTAAGACGCTGGTCGATGTCGCGGAGCAGGGCGGTGATGGAGTCGGTGGAGGCGGAGGGGGGGGGGTGGAGGCGAGGAGGGTGGCGGTGGTGGTGGGGATGGTGGGGAGCTCAGCAGCCAGCGTGCGACCCACAGCTGCCACATGATTCTGCAGTTAGGGGTGTCACGTGCTGTGAGATGGCTTCTTGGAGGTGGAGGAGGAAGGTGGATTCGGTCAAGGGGGAGGGGGCCCAGAGGTCCGCGGCAGAGCGCTGAAGGATGGAAAAGAGGGCGGCGAGCTGAAGACGGGGGCGAGACCAGTGGGTCAGGTTCTCAGGTCGGTGAGAAAACCGGCCGTCCTGAAGGTCCAGTGCGGAGGCGACTAAGGCTTTGAAGGCGCTGGCAGGGGTCGAAAATGGAGGCGTATGACCCATAAAACACGAGCTCCAGTATCCTGATGGGTGGCATGTCGAAATGGCTGGCGTCGTACGTCGAAGGTGGAAAATAACCCGTCGACGTCAAAGTCGCGCTCAGACCAGCTAGCTCGGTTCTGTTGGGCGGCTGCGTTTGGGCTCAGGCGAGGCTGAGGGCGAGGCATGAAGCCCGGGAGGGTGCTGGGCGACCACCAGTGCGCGACTAGTGTCACCGATCGAGCTGCCTGCCGGGCTGGAGGGCGGAGCTGCAGCCGGAGCTGCAGACGTATTTTCATTGCCGAGCGCAGCCGCCAGGCTGCGTTGCGTCGAGGCGCGTTTGTTCGCCATATATTGCGTAATAGCGTCGGAAAATTATATCAGCATGTGCGTCTTAGAAAGACGAAGCGGTTGTGATATTCACGACTAAATTCGGTGCTCAAACGTGAAAGTTATGAGCGCCGCAGCCAGCCATGGCTACCTGGTGGCTCGTGGCTCGTGGGCAATGGCTTGATGTTGTAGATAGATATAGAGACCGGTAGGATTGTGTCAGGGCTATTGTCTCAGGGCTATCTGCTATATATACTCCCGGCCAACGGAGTTATGTTCTTTAATTAAATTAAATTAATTAAATAGCTCTCTTAAATAGTTGCTCTCTGCTGAGATGCCATTAAATTAAATTAAATTAAATAATCACATGACTCCGTTGGGAGATCATGTGGCACATATTCCTTGCCAACTCAAGCAACAAGCCCTCGACCTTCGCGAGGAGGCCGACATCACCAATTAGCGCAGCCACAATGTCATCGTCAAGCACTTCGACCAGCCGGCAGGTGAGACCTCCACGAGCCTTCTTGAGGCATTTAACCGCGCCATTAATTGCCCCCATGCAACTCACTGACCATGCCGGAGCTGCAGATGTCGGCTGTCCGCCTCCCCCGCGCGCGGGGTAAGGCTGGCCCGGCACTCGTGCTCCTCACCTTTCAGTACATGGCGGACGAGCTGGCGTTCCTTAAATGCCGCAAGAAGCTCTCGGAGACTCCCTTCATGCTGCATGGACGACAACTTGACCCTGGCCCAGCAACAGCCGGCGACGCGAGCTATGGCCGACCTACCTTCAGCTCCGGCAGAGGGCAAGGGGGAAGCCGGTATACTGGAGGGGGGCGGTCATCCACGTTGACCACAAGCCCTGGCAGGCCCCTCCTGCCACCTAGACTAGGGAATATATTATACCAGTAGTGTAGATTAGTCAGGCCTAGCCTAGCATGTGGCCCACGTACGTGCATGTGCGCCCATAATGGCCCCCATAGATGACGCCTTCAGCATTTAGCCAAGCCATGCCTACTATAATGGGACCCCCATGGATTTTGCATTAAGAATTTAGCCAATGATGCTATGCCTATGCAGAGAGATGCTCTCAGGTTGAGAAGCCATGCCCTAGCTCTTGTATAGCCATGATGATCTTCCCCCACATGACATGCTCCCCCTTATAGCTGGGCATAGCGTGATCATGAGGGTGCCGGTGCCCTGGTGCACCTAGAGCACGGGTAGCTTACATTCCCACCCTTGCAGGAAGTAGCCCAGGATGTAGTAAAAGCCATATGCCCCTTCTCAGGGATATGTGTACATGTACTCCCAACGGAGTTATGTCCCTAATTAATTAATATTCCTTGCTGGATGGGTGGAGGTGGGCGAAGCCTTGTAATCGAAAATCCTAACTACACTACTCAGCAAAACGCCCCTTTCGCTTGGGGGGAGGGGACTTGCCCACAGGGGCTGTAAGTAAGTAAGTAAGTAAGTACTTGCGTGTCATGCGCAAAGGCATGCCACGGAGTACTATGCTAATCTCATTACGGAAAAATAATTACACAAAAGTTTAGACAAATATCGTCTGCATCATCCCCCAACCGTTAAGCACTAGATGGGGATGTAATCCTCATCCGAGCTGTCCTCTACTGTAATGGCAGACGAGGCGGTAGTGTAGCGGCTATCCTCAGGACCAATAACCTCCACCTGCGGACTTCTACCCTGGCTAGCAACGGGCCGCGGGGCCCGTGGGGGGAAAACAGGAGCATACCCCTCGGGGAGGTGCTTATCGCAGATGGCAGCCCATTTCTCCTTGTCAATCATGCGGGCGCGGAGTACGGATAGTCCCAGAAGCCCTGCATCTTCAAGCAGTTGTGTCACATAGGTCCGGGTCGCGCCGCGCCGGTGCCCGGCGCGCGCAAGTTTGCCAGTGGGTTGCGATGGGACAAGGGGACCCTGCCATAGGAGGAGGTGTCTACCTGGTTGGCCCGTCTTAAGCCCCCCGGCAGGGCCCACATCGGTATTCACCTGGTCTGTTGTGCGGGCAAGATGGCCGGCAAAGAGGAGGCGGCGGTGTCGGATGGTATGGGTGACAAGAGGGAGCTCGCAGTAGAGCTCGGCCCGGGTGCGGCGTTCTTGGTAGCGGACGCCGAGGATATGACGGAGCATTCGAGTGACGGTGCCGTCAAGCTGCTGGCTCAGCGCCTGGTCCAGGGTCCACGCCTCGCAGCCATAAAGGAGGATGCTGAGGACAAGGGCCTTGAACAGAATGCGCTTGCGTCGCTCACTCAGGTAGCGACAGGTCCAGAACCTGTCGAGGCGGCGGAGGGCCGCCCAGGCCTGGCCAATGCGGGTGTTGATGTCGTCGGCCGTGGAGGGAAGCCAGCTGCCAAGGAGCTTGAAGCGAGGCGCCGGGGGGACGGGGCTGCCGTCTAGCAAGAGGAGGGTGGGTGGGGCTATCCCAGCAGGGAAGCCGATGGCCATGACCTCCGTTTTCTTGCTGATCATAAGCCCCACCGCCCGCGCTTCCAGTGATAAGCTGTCTAGCCACAGTTGGGCTGACTCTGGGGTTTCCATGCACGAGTGTCGTGTCATCAGCGTAGATCAGATCGCCGTCAGGCGGTAGGGTGGGTCAACCCCGCCGTAGTTGGCATACTCCGTGACCTCGATCCCCGGCGGGCGCCCCTCCACCCGGGCGAAGCGGGCTTGTGCACGCCGCATAATATAGTCCACCATAATGATGAATAGATATGGGGAGAGCACACAGCCCTGCCACACCCCGCGGTGTGCAGGGGAAACGCCGGAGTGACGCCGTCGGCGGTACGGACCTGGGCTTGGGACCCTTCATAGAACTGGCGGATGATCTCAACGATGTACGATGGGACACGGAACAGGTGAAGGACCACCCACAGGGCGTCCCATGCATATAACTGACCGTATCGAATGCCTTCAATGGTGTAATCCACGAAGATCAATAGCAATGGCAAGAGGCCGGGGGCCAGGCGGCCCACTTCCTCGATCAGGCGGCGCGCGGTAATAGTGACCATAACACAATTGCGACCAACACGGAAGCCCATCTGGGACTCACCTAGGTGGGGATCGAGGCTGGCGCGCATGCGGTTCAGCAGGAGACGCATGAAGACTTTCAGCACGCAGCTTTGGAGGCATACGCCGCGGTAGTTGCCGGTATCCGCGGCGGACCCCTTGCCCTTGTACAGCATGACCCGGACAGCGGTCTTCCAATACGTCGGCGGGGGGAGGCCATCTCGTAGAATCCGGTTGCAAACACCCCGGAGGAAAGGCTCAAGCTCAGGCATCTTAACCACCTCCGGTGAAATATTGTCCACTCCCATGGCAGCATCATTGCGGAGGGGCTGACGTGTGAGCCTGGACAAATTACTTGGACAAATTACTACTAAGTAAGTAAGTAAGTAAGTACTTGCGTGTCATGTGCAAAGGCATGCCGCATGCCACGGAGTACTATGCTAATCTCATTAGAAAAAAAAAAATATTGGACAATATATTCTGCCACCTCTTCTCAGTGTACTGCATATAGCATGCAGTCCAAGCAAGAGAGAGGGAGTGAATGTGGTGTTCAAATTACTGAGCTGGGACCACTAGGTCGGCCAGCAACATCTGGATGTAGTTCATGGCAGGTTTACCCAGCTTTCTAGGAATGTCCTTGGGCCGGGCCAGGCCAGGTCAGGATGTGCCGCCCTGGTTGGCCACTGAGCCGCTCCAGGGGCCGGCCAGACCAAGGGCGGTATCTACCTGATCGCAGGTGCAAGCAAGATGTCCTACAAATGCTATCCGGCCTACGCTGCCTAATCTCGTCCGAAATGCGAGGCATACCCTGATTGATTAGTTCATTAATTAAGACACGTGACTGCGGCACGTGAGCATAAGTCCTCGGTGGGAGGGGAACATGGGATGGAATGGATGGTGTAAGCTATCTAGGTCCTAGTTACAGGATTGTCACAGGGCACCGCGGCCCGAATCGCTGTATGAATGCCATACGCGGTCACACGCAGAGCCCCCATAGATTTGGAGGTGGTCTCCTTCATCACTACTTGCCATCTATCCTTGCATACCATCTGCCTCCATATTACAGACAAACCAGGAGGCTGCCCGGGTGTGAGCCCCTCACGTCTAGTCGGTAGCACATATGTACGTGTCCATGCCGAGTCTATCACGAAAAGTCCACGGGTGGCGGCCCTGCCGCGCGCGGCCTGGGGCACGCCAGGTGAGGACATATCGCCCATGCAGGCTGGGCGGGCTTGGTGCCATGCAGCTAGTCTATCTATCTGATGTGTACGTCTACCTGATCTGAGCGGGCCAGGTGCCCGGCTAGGCCCAGGCGCCTGTAGTGCCTAATAATGTGGGAAACCCTGATACAAAGACTCTAATGACCTATGCTTGGAAAACCCTAGCTACATTCAGGGCCTGTCGGAGCATCTTGTAAACCGTGCCGTACGTCTAGCTAATTGGCGGCCAGCGTGTCCGCGAGTCGGTCCATGCCTCGAGCGGCGCCATACCTAGTAAGCACCGTGAGGACGATGCACCTTGAAGAGCATGCGCTTGCGGTGCTCGCCCAGGCCCTTGTTGGAGCGCCAGTAGGTGTTGAGCGAACGAAGCCTATAGCCCAGGCCAGGCCAATGCGGATGTCCACATCGTCGGCGGTGTCGGGGAGCATGAGCACTCCCCAGCAGTTTGAAGCGATCACGGAACGGGACCCGATCCGTCCCGTCTAGCAGCCGCGGCAGCGGCGGGAAACTGGAAGCCCCAATCACCATCGCCTCAGTTTTGACACTAATCTCCAACCCCACCGCCCTCGCCCGTCCAAGCCCAGACCGATCGAGTCCAGCCAGGTCTGAATGTGCTCGGGGCGCGCGATGAGCAGAGTTAAATAGTACGGCGTATAATACGATTCGTACGCGTATTGTACGTAATACGCTACAGCTTTTCCGTACGAAATATGTGGTTTTCGTACGGTGGTTCTGTTGTACGACCGCGTACAATACGCGTATTTGGCACGTACGACAGGCGTACGAGACAATTTCCCGCGTTTGGAGGGGCCTGGGAGGTCGCGGCTCGGTCTTTTTGTTTACTATGAATAGTATGCGTACAATTGCAAGGTTACCGGGCGACGTGGTTGCTCGGAATGCTGCCAAGCTGGCCAGCCGGAAAACACAGAGACGAGGGCAATACAGGCTATAACTATTTACACAGGCCTGTATACCTAGGTATTGTTGGTCACTGCTAGCAATTCGACAGATCGAACGTCTTTAGCAGCCGTGGGAGACGACAGTGGCGATGCTGGTGATGGCCCCGTTGGTGATGACGGGGATGAGATGTCTGTGCAACAGGAAAGTGTTCAAGCATGGACCTTTATATCAAAGGATAAACTTATCAAGGATGGGCACCCGACAGGGAATTATCACGCTATGGCATGCCTGACATGCAAGGCGGCCTTCAAGGGCACTGCCACGCGGGCGAAGGCTCACATCATGGGTGGCCAATATGCAACCCTCAATGGGGTGAGCAAATGCACGAATCCGCCAAAGGCGTTTCGTGTCACTGAGGCTGCTGCAGGAGGAGGCGGAGAAGGAGGCCAAGAAGCGGCGACGGCAGGATGCAGACCGATCAGAGATGGCGGCTGAGGTCCGGAACCTGCGTAGGCAAGGTCTGATGAATGAGGGGGCGTCCCCAACATCTACTGCTCAAATTTTGGTACTTTTGAAATTCCATGCCTGGAGCGCAAAGTTTGCAATATATGTGCCGTTTGTAGCTCTAGCTCTATAATAACCTGACCAACCCCGCATTCCTCAAAGTAGCACTTGTTGCCTATTCTCATTATGCGAATCACATGATTAGGATCTGCTTCATGATTGCTATTGCTCGAGATTCAATTAAGAATGATTAAGATCAATAAATGATGAACCAAATAAACCAAATTAGGCCACTTGACAAGTTCATGATCCATTTAAATTGTACAATTAAGCGATTAATTAATTCATAAATCATACATTACATGGGATACCCCCGTCGACGAGCTAGTGGTACGTACAATGAAACATTTGAGTTTGTAACATGTCTCCATGGATATATACATGTATGCTGGACCTCGCGCATCTCAGCCCTCTAAGAAATGTTATTTGAACTCAGGTCTAGATCTAAATATATACATGATCTGGATAATATTATACACTTCCTTAAAAGAGCATGAATCGAGCTTTACAATTCAGGACAAGGAACTCGTTTGCAAATCACGGCTGAAAGGCAAGTGCTCACAACGAAGCACGTGCTCTCAAGGCTGTCCACCTCGTCCAACCAAGCCCGGGCGAGCTGGCCTACTGAACAGGTCTCTTCTTGGCCAAGTTCGTGAGCCGTTTCTCGACGTCTGTCGGAATGGTCAAGATGGCCTGGCGATTGTTAGCTGGGTTGACAACAATGGTGTGTTCGAACCCCGCGTCCATGCACAGGTAGCAATTGACCAAGTTTGGCTGTTCAGCTTGCGCATCGGCGTCCATTTTGAACATCGTCGCCATACCCGGAAATCTGTCCCAGTAGCGCACCCCCACCACCCATTGTCCCTTACGGAACAACTCCCTATCGACCTTGCCGTTTCTGTCGGCCACTCGCCTCACGAAAGTAGCGGCCACCTGATAAGGCTCCTGCAAGACTTCCGCTAGCCAATATGGATGATCTGGATCGTGGGACTCATCACCAGAGTAGGACTCGACGGCAAAAATGTCTCGCAGCTTCAGTCTCCTTCCCATCATCGTCCTCTCTGCCTGTAGTCTGTTCAGTCGCGTCCCTGCGTGCCCCCCTTGTCCGTTTGGGTTCCTTTGCACTGGCTCCCCCAGTTTGTGGAGCTTCATCCGAGCACCTCCCACATTCCAGCCGTCCATGTCGGTCCACTCCTTTCGACAATCCCACCACCTTTCCTCGGCGCACGCACCGCCACAATAGCAGGAATACTGGCGCAGCATTAAGCGCGTCACATTCGACTTGTCCATGCGCCACCAGTGCGCCTTCTTCACTCCTTTGATTTCGCCGCGCCCTGGGCTGTAAGGAAGCACCTGCGCGTCGAAGACAAGATTTGCACAAGGGAAAGTTGAAGTTACGAGACCATCGAGCTAGTTGTGTTTTATTAAGCACTCCTGATCGCCAGGACTCCAAGAACGCCCTAGAAACGACGGCCGGCGTAACTATTCCCTGAACGAGGACTGTACACTTAATTACCTCGGGGAACTCGAAGAAGTTACGCCTGGTCGTTGTGGTCCCGCCCACCGCCCCCGACGCCAGATTCTCCACCAACTGGGCGGCCGTCTGTTTGTCCTGGTTCTCTTCCCTGATGTGCCACCTCCTCAACATGCACTTCACAGTCCCACCAGCTCCATCCACCTCCCCCTTTCCGTGCTGCTCCCCAAAGTAATTCCACTCAAATGACTCCAGGTGCGGATCCTCCGTCAGCAGCCGGGCCACTTCCGCGATCACATTCCTTGACTTGAACTGCATGGAGCAATTGTCCGACCACCCAATGAAGCGCTTCACCTCTACCCCTTCTGACCGTAGTGTCGCCAGGATTTTGAGGATAGCAAAACGGAGGGCCCGCCCGTCCCTTTTCATTCCGCCCTGTCCGATGAAGTGAAACTCCCTTCTCACGACCTTTCCCGACGCTGGATCCAAGTAGCGCACGATCCAGGGCATAAGGACGAATGTGACTGGATGCCAATACTGTGCTTGGAGATTGTGATAGGTGTAAGACTGGTAGTTCTCGGCGTAATCTGTGTGGCATACAAGGTCCCCCACCCGCATCCTTGAGAGACATTCCTTGGAGGCGTCCGCTTGCCACCACGCGTTGAAGCAATGCTGGATGAAGTCCGGCCACTTGTCCACAATTGCCTCCTTTAGCTCCGTTGGTGTGGACTTGACGTCGACTTGCGTCAATCGCTGCCCACCAGCCTTTGCGATCTCGTCACAGTCGTCCTGCATATGCGCAGTGTGCACATACAGAAAAGACATCAACTTCGACCCACCAATGACCTGTAGAAAGAAAAAAGACAGGACCTCAGGAAAAATTGAAAAAGAAACGCCTTGGGGCGCAACCACTCCACTAAAAATTACCTCTGGCCCAAGAACTTCAGGAAACATTGCAAAAGAAACGCCTTGGGGCGCAACCACTCCACTAAAAATTACCTCTGGCCCAAGAACCGCACCCGGCGGCACATCCTGCATCTCGTATCTGGTCCATGAAATCAGGTGGTTGGAAGCCTCCTCCCGTTCGCATAACATGAAGTTCCGAATTCCACACTTGGGAGCCAGGCAAGTGCCCAACACACAAGCCTTACGCCGGATCGAGCAAACCCCCAACTCCTCGCCCAGGTCATGATCGGGCACCCCTTCCTCGTCGTCCAGCACCCTCCCATGCATGGGCAGATCCTCAAGTTCGCCCTGAAAAGGCTGAACCTGCGGCCGCGACGACCCCACAGACGACCTCGAACCTCCCCCCTCCCTCATCCCCTCCACCTCACAAGTAAACTTGTTCACCCACTCTGTCGTGTGAGTGGCTTTGAAAATGGAACATGTGGGCACGGACGACCCCACGTCGAGCTGGCTACCATGATCGCACGCGTGGCATTCAGGTCCGCACTCGCATCTGGCATGAAAAGTTGCACGAAATTTGGCCAACCCCCCAACCATGGACTGCATGGTAGTGTGGTGCTGGCATGCGCACAAGTTCCGCATTTTCCACCGCCCCTTGACGCATGCGGGCATATGCTTGCAAAAAGTAGTGTATCCCACATGAACTGTGCTCTTCTGATTCGTGCGTAGCATTGACATCCCTGCCTCCGTCTCCAAAATCACCTGATTTCCCCCCCTCACACCCTCCTCTCCCTCCCCCCCCCCCCTCCCTACTGTCCATCCGCCGCGGTGGCTTCAACTCCGGATGGCGGGAAATGAACACTTCGTAAATCTTCGACTTGGAGACAGTATAGTAGCGCGCACCCTCCGAAAACGCTAGTGTATGTTTGTAATCCTTTCTGGTCCATTCACAATGAACATCCTTCATGTTCGGAGACGCCCGCGTCAAGTTATCATCCCTCCAGCACGCTTGTATCAGGGCAATGACTTCCGTCGGAAGCTCGTCTTTCCTCCTCCTCCTCTCTGGCGCACTCATCAAAAGGTCGTCCTCCCCTTCTTCCATTCCATCCCTGTGACCCCGAACAGTTGCGACAAAGCGCCTGTCAATCCCGAACGCGCGCTCCACAATCCTGTCCGGGACGCCCTCCATTGCCTTCGTAACAAGTCCACACAAGGCCCACCTAAGCCCACGATCCTTCTCAGATGTTCCCAAGTCGCCAAAAGCCTTCTTGATGGTATCCCGAAGAGATTCCGCCCAACTTTCAGGAAGCCCGTCGTCACAGTTCTTCCTCTTCTTAATGCCGTTGCTCTCCGCCACCATGGCATTTAGTCTTGAAGCTGCGCAAGACAGAACCTCCGCGCTCATCTCTGGCGTCCTGTGGTTGTTTGCTTTCACGCGTTCCGCCATGATAGGAAAGATGTCATTGGCAATTTTGTACCCCTTGTTCTCGATGTACTTGTCGCTCCAGGACCGCGAAGTGCAGGCTCCCGGTCGTCATTGGACAAGGGACGCGAACCGTCGGAAACGGCCCCCCGCCCCGATCGCGCCATCAGACTTTGGTCAGACGGCAGCTGATTTTTTTCGCCTCTTAATCCCGCGGCACCGAAAGCCCTGAGGATGAGTAATGATAAATAATCACCATTAAAGACACGACGAAAACGATGGGCATCAAACAAGAACGACAAGCGTCATTAATAACGCCGGCCGGCGCAACTGGATACATGTAAACCATACAAAAGTGATTTTATGAAACACATACAGTTTGTCATTAATAACGACGGCCGGCGTAACTCGGGCGCAATTAAAAACCATTAAGAAGCAACTCAGGATATGCAGGCAGAAATCCTTCAGGTGTAAAAAAGATGTACAAACACACTTTTGGTAATGGGGCCTGATTGCGCAACTGCAAGATACCATTGGAAACGCCGGCCGGCGCAACTGGATGCATGTACATAAACCATACAAAAGTGATTTGCACAAAACCCCTACAATTTGTCATGAGTAACGACGGCCGGCGTAACTCGGTTGCATTTGAAAACCACAAAGAAGCAACTCAGGTAGTGAAGGCGGAAATCCCAGAGGTGATAAAATGTTTACCAACACAAAATGTTGATAAGCGTGCAAGCTTTTGCAAGTGCGCGCAAGATACCATTGGAAACGCCGGCCGGCGCAACTGGAACACCAAAACAAAAAACTTGATTTGCACGAAACCCATTCAGTTCGTCATGGATAACGACGGCCGGCGCAACTTCATGGCACTCACCACTTTCACCAAATGCCATGTCGCCATTATATTGAGGAAAGCGAAGTATGCCCACTTGAAGCTGTGGTCTGCAGAACATTGACACAAAATATGCATGGTATTTCAAGCAATGAATGCTATGTGTCAGGCATCAATGTCTTTATTGTATCCAAATGTGGTTAGGACGGAGGTTTACATTGGTTGCTATTTTAAGACAATGGCGTATAACCAAACATTGCACACACTCAAGAGTGTACTTATGCTGAACTGGAAAGGAACATTAAACCCCAATAAGGTAGATATTTTTCTTTTACATTTTAATTTTTTATATACTTTATATAATATTATATTAT
This sequence comes from Mesostigma viride, assembly GCA_009746045.1. Lineage (NCBI taxonomy): Eukaryota > Viridiplantae > Streptophyta > Mesostigmatophyceae > Mesostigmatales > Mesostigmataceae > Mesostigma > Mesostigma viride. The sequence goes on along the minus strand of RPFO01000164.1, from coordinate 2,327,215 downwards.
ATTATATATATATATATTATATTATGTTATATGAAATAACATTAAAATTAACATAAAATTAAAATTATATATTAATTATAGTATATTATATAATATATTATATATTATATTCACGATGCTCTGTGTATTAATGACATATCAGACACACCTACATCACATCGCCTTGATGTTTCCGTTGTATGGGTCCGGTCGGGCGTTGGTAGCTGGTCGACAACAATTCTACATTTCCTAAAAAAAAATGCGACCGTGCCTACATTCGAAGGCGCGCTGTGGCTGACCTGAACTATCGGTGAACACCTCGGCGTCACTTGACCGGCCTAGGTTGACATTTCGGCAGAGTAACGCTGCTTAAAGGATCATTGCGTAGTTCGCGCGATTTGGCTCTTTATATATGTTTTTGGAGACGACGAGCAAGCATCCGATTGGTCAGCCAATTCCTGTCCAGTCCTCGGACAGTGTCCAATCCGGTGCTTGGGATCCAGAAAACGTGCTCGAGCCTGGCCACTCTGTCGCGGGCGCCGCGCTAGTGGCGTCGCGCCCAAACCTGACCAGGCCATAGGAAAGGGCGGGGGCGAATGCAAGAATTATTGTTATATCCTGACCTGTCCTGGGGAAGGTCCGGGGCGAATGCAAGAATTAATATACCTGCGTATGCAACCAACACGGCCGATCCACATACATAATCCGACTGAGCTGGACGGTACGGACCAAATTTCGGTGCAAATTGAGGCCCAAAAGCTATGTCGGCTGATTTAATGGCGGTGACTGCCTTTAGACGAAACGTGACAAATCTGGCACGCGGAAAGCAGAAATGCTCGATTGTTGGAGAAAATTAGTTACTGATTCTAATTTATGGCGGGATGGTTGCGATCTATAATGTCGCGGGCTTTTTTTCTTTGCCATCGGCAGGGGGGGTCCGGCCTGAATTTCTGTCGGGATGAATAAAGTATATTGGATGCCTGCCGGGTTGATTGTCGATTGTTGCCAGTTTTGATGGTCGTAAGGAAAGCTAGTTTAATGATGTTTCTAAAGCCGTAAAAATTCCCGCTGCTATCTTTACCTTTCCCGTCATTTTGCGGTAAGATAACATTAGCCCTGCGCGATGCGTACTGCCCAACCACTCCATGAAAGGGTGGACTTTCTTGTGCGCCTGGGCACGAATAAATGCCCGTTATGGTACGTTCTTGTGTTAAACGTCTTAAGCTTGCGTTTTCCTGCTTTCTTACCTCGTTGAGCGTAAGCTTTTTGCCTTCTTTCCGGCCAGATGCAGCCAGAAAGTTGCGGGTCCTGGCGCTGCATCGCTGGATTCCTGGGTGTCTTTTAGCTAGTTAATCGTCTGTGACGTGGCTGGCTTTCTGCAGCGCGTGGCCCGCAACCTGTCGGGAAGGTGTAATGCTTTTATTTCCATGCTTCTCTGAAATTTCTTTTGCTTTATAGACAGTTGTGTTCGAGGAAATTCACGCGGTCTTCCTAAGCAGCGGCATCATTTTCCCCAGACACTGACGAGCTGGCACCTGTCTCCTAAAGAGAGCGGCTCGTGCTTGTTAGAAAGGAGGCAGTGTGCATTTTGCGGGACACAATGCTTTGGTGGCACATGCGTCAGGTAGGCTGTTCCAATGGTCTCTTCACCTTTCCCACTGAGTAAATGTTAGCATTTGTCATGCTAACCAGAGCAGCTAGCCACAGGTTGGCTGGATAAAAAGTCAGCTTATTTTCTCTTTATATACTGCGTGTGTGGTCCTCCACGTGTCCGGCTTGTTGGGCATTTTGGAAGAGGGTTTATAATGTGTTGTTGGGTGGAACAACTTGGTTGTTGGCACAAAATCACACATTATTAGCCTGAGATAGGCATGACATATGCTGCTCAGGCGTGTCGTCCTACCAGCCTTGTTGTTAAGGGTAGACTCACAAGGCTGGCTGTGCCGATGGAGGGGTGGGGCGTGCTAGCCCCCCCCACACCCACGCATGCATGCTAGCCCACCCCCACACCCACGCATGCATGCTAGCCCCGGCCCCGGCCCCCCCACACCCACGCATGCATGCTAGCCCCCCCCACACCCACGCATGCATGCTAGCCCACACTCACACCCACGCATGCATGCTAGCCCACCCCCACACCCACGCATGCATGCTAGCCCCCCCCACACCCACGCATTCATGCCAGCCCCCCCCACACCCACGCATGCATGACAGCCCCCCCACACACCCACGCATGCATGCTAGCCCCCCACACACACCCACGCATGCATGCCAGCCCCCATACACACCCACGCATGCATGCCAGCCCCCCCCACACTTACGCATGCATGCTAGCCCCCCACACACACCCACGCATGCATGCCAGCCCCCCCACACACCCACGCATGCAGGCTAGCCCCCCCCACACCCACGCATGCATGCCAGCCCACCCCCACACCCACGCGTGCATGCCAGCCCACCCCTAGCTTGAGCGTGCTTGTAAAGTTTTTGCATGGTTTATTAAAATGAGTGGAATATGTATTTATTGCATTAAATGTTAATTTTATCATGAATGAAAATGGTCAACATTGCCGAAGTGCCCCTAAATTGCTCAATATTGTGTGCTCAAGAATTCAATGAGGATTGTCATCATGGAAACCCGCACAAATTCACGATTCCGGGCATGCATGTGAAAGTATCAAGAACAATTTTCAATTAAGAATGGTATCTCATTGTTCCATGAATCAATATGACTCCATGTACGTAGACAAGCCATGATGACCCCATGGGAGCCTGAATCCTCATCATTAAATACATAAATGCCACCCATGTACGTAGACGGGCCATGATGACACCAATGGAGCCTGAATCCTCATCATTAATTACATAAATGCCAACCATGTACATACACGGGCAATGATGACACCATGGGAGCCTGAATCCTCATCATTAATTACATAAATGCCAACCATGTACGTAGGCCAGCCATGATGACACTATGGGAGCCTGAATCCTCATCAGTGCTTTTAGTAACGGGACGCGTGCGTCAGCCGCTGACGCGTCAGTGTCTGACGCGTCAGACTTTTTCGTCCGCACGTCAGACAGCTGACGCGTAAATTTTGGCACTGCGTCAGTCGACTGACGCGTAAATTTTGTCTGCACGTCAGTCGTCTGACGCGTAAATTCAGGCAGCACGTCAGTACTTATGGGCACCGAGTCTATGCGTCAGACAGGGTCAATATATAGTGGGTACCTACTAATGTACTGAAGTCCACTGAAATGCCAACTTCGTACTGGATATCTACGAATTCAAGTTCACCAGTTCAGGTCTGTTCGTTGATATGCTTCAAGATTCTAGGCCGTTGTCATGCCCATACCCGCCGGCCCTTAGCCTGCTTGGCGGCGAGAGTGACGAGAGTTCTAGACGAATGTAAAGTTGTAACCCAGGACGACTGGCAATGGTCGATGTCTCGATGATGGCGAAGGTTTTAGGAATATGATTGATGAGCTGATTGATGAAGCGTTGCGGGGTTGCCTGATTTACAGATTGCTTTGAATCGAATTCAATTCCAGGTGTGTTTATTAACGCTGTAGATTTGTTTGCATAAGAAAGAATTCTGTCCATTACTAGATGCGTAGGGAAATTTCGGGCCGGGTCAGTAATATTGTATAAACATTAAACAACGTTAATGGTTTAGTCCGATAGTCAACTAGCAAAGTTAGCGACCTGGGGGTCGGAAGTTTTTGGGTGAAGGGATGGCGCCGGAAGGAATACTGGGAAAAATTAAATCTGGGGGGATCGCAGCTTTTTTAAGGCCGAAACAGGTCGCCGACACGGCCAAAGCGCCTGCGCCTGGTCCGCCTGCCATTGTTGGCGTAGGCCAGGCAGCAGACGCGCTGAACCGCAGCAAGAGGAAAAGGGGGGATGATAGCAATGCAGCCAGCAGTGCAGCAGCAGCATCGGCTCAGTCCGGCAGTGCTGGTGAGCCCCCAGGCCGGTCGTCCGAGAAGGAAGCATCATCGGACGAGTCAGATTCTGGGAAAGATGGTGATGCGTTGGTTTCTGCAGCCACTGGCAGCGGGCAGCGCAACCCTATCGATGTCAGCAGTGACGAAGAAGCAGCCAAGGAGCAGCTGAGGAAGCAGAAAAAGAAGCAACGGGGAATCAAGTATGATGAAAAGCGTGAACCCAGGGACGAATGGTGGGAGGATGACAAGTTTTCCTGGGCGAAGAAGGTGCCGCCGCCCACACAAGGTGGAAAGTGGCAAATCGAGTGCACCGTCTGTTCCAATGGCAGTGGATCACCTTACCTTTTGGCGTGCAAGAAACAGCGAATGGTGGTGCACGAGCTGTCAACAGGGCACACAACATACCAAAGGAAGCTCGACAAGCAAGTCGCACGGGGCCAGCCAGTCAAGGACCTCACCCTGAGCACACGACTCTTCGGGACAGCTGGAAAGGCCTTTCGTGCTGCAGCACAGGGCCGCACCCAGCGCGAGCATGAGTGCATGACAAATGCTTTCACTCTTGCGTACTCCACGCTCCTCAACGCGCGGCCAATGCAGGCCTTCGAACAAACCATGGAGGTTGTAAAATACATCAGCCGCCGCGACGGCAGCACTGCCAGCCTCCCCTTGCCTGAGAAGTACGAGAATGACAACGCAGGTTGGGTATTCGCTGAATGCATCAACGAGGTCCAGAAGGAGGACCTGCGTGAAGTGCTGCGTGACACGCCCTTCTTCGGCATCAGCGTTGATGACAGCAGCGACCTGAGCAAAAAGGAGCAGGAGTGCATCATGGTCTACCCGCTCGAGGACGGCTTCCGCACCACCAAGTTCCTCGAGCTGCACGAGCTCCCAAACGGGGTCGCCACCGCTGAGAACGTCGCCAAGGGCATTCTTGAGTGCCTCACCACCACGGGGGCTTTGATCTGAAGACCCTGGCGAGGAAGATGACTGCCATTGCAGCCGACGGCGCCAACGTCATGCAAGGGGAAGACAAGGGCGCGATCACCCTCTGCCGGGAGTGGTTCGCGCCGTTTGCGCTGCCCTCGTGGTGCCCCGCGCATCGCAACAGTTTGGTGTACAAGACCACGCTGGAGCACGACATCGTGGAGCGTTTGCAGCTGCTGCTCGCCGACGTGGCTGCCGACATTCGCAAGAGCACCGTGCGCACCGGCGCCTTCCAACTGCAGCAGCTGGTGCGCGGGCATTGCAAGTCGCTGCAAATCAAGGCCATGCACGATGTGCGATGGGTGTCTATTTGTGGGGCTCTAGAGCGTGTCATCGAGGAGTATGACGCGCTGCTGGCGTTCTACGTGGAGCGGATGGAGACCGCCACCAAGCCGGAGGACAAGCAGAAGGCGGAGAACATCTACGCCCGGCTGACCTCAGCGGAGTTCGTGCTTGCCGCGCACGGCCTGCTGGCCATGTTCCAACAGATGGACATCCTCTCGCTGTCATTTCAGCGGGAGGACAGCCATTATGCTGACGTGGGCCGGCTGCTGGAGAAGACCACGCGCACGATCGAGGAGTTGTACGTGGGGGATGGCGCGACATGCGGTGCTGCCTTCCAAGCTCTGCTGCAGGGCACTGACTGCGAGGGCAGCGAGGATGGAGGGGGGATGACGCGGAGCCCGGGGAGGACGCGCTGGTGTTGCATGGGGCCACGCCAGAACCAGAGCGACCTGTGGCAACAAGGGTGAGGTTTGAAGAGATGGAGGATGGGACGGTCAAGCTGGTAGACATGGGGAAGGAGGTGGGCTACGAGGTTTCCTTCAACACGCGGGGCCGACCAACGGCTGAGCGGGTGCACGCGGCAAGAGTCACGCGCTCCCGCAAGCAAGTGCGCCTGGCCACGCAACCGGACACCGCCAAGCTCAAGCACCAGGTCGCTGGGGTCAAGCAGAAGCTGGCAGCCGTGGCGGACACCGTGCTCACCTCGTTTGATGAGCGCTTCCCAGCGGTGGACATGATGCAGGCTTTCGAGGTGCTCCACCCTGAGTGGTGGGAGGATCCCAAACCTACCAGCGAGCTGGCTGACACCATCAACCCAATCGTGCAGCTTTACTGCGAAAAGCAGACGTGCACGCCGCCTGAGGGGGAGCCATTCGTGGTGGAGCCACTGGTGCGCAAGGAAGACTTGATGGCACAGTACCCGGACTTCAAACGGGTCATGAAGGCATGGCCAAGGGCAGGGATGGATGAAGAGGGTCGCACCATCTACGCGCCATGGCGGATGGAGTGGGCCAAGAAGGTGCGGAGCACGGCATTGATCAACCTCATGCCGGCATGGCTGACAGTGGTGCGGATATACCTGTCCCTGCCGGTGGGCTCTGTGCCCAACGAGAGGGTATTCTCAGCGATGAATAACATAAAAAACAAGCGACGAACCTCGCTCAAAAAAGAGCATTTGGACGCTGCCATGCGGACGCACGTGAATGCCCTGCCCCTGGCTGAGTTTGAGAAGCGGGGCGGATACGTGCGCGCATACCAGCTCTGGTGTGCGGGGGATGTGAAACGCCGTTTGCATGGCAAGACGGGCAACCGCTATACAGCGGCAAAGAGCAATCCAGCAATCAATGCTCAGCCGGCAGGCAGCCTAGAGCTAGAAGAAGCACTTCCAAGTGATGATGATGACCGCTTGGTACTTTAGTTCAGTGGCCCAAGCCTTCCTTAACAGGTTGTGTTATTCCCATCCATCCCTAGGCTTAGGGGGAAAATGTTCAAGTGAGGCCCAAGGCCCAAGCTTTCCTAGACCTAGGTTGTTTTAATCCCAGCTCCTCAGCTAGGAAAAAGAAGTTCAAGTGAGGCCCAAGGTTTAAGGCCCAAGCCTTCCTAGACCTAGGTTGTGTTACTGCCAGATTCCTAGTAGCTAGGTTTGTAGCTTGTTCTAAGAGGAGAATAATCATTTTGCCATGCAACTAGCTGTGTCATCGCTAGTGTTCACGAGCTCATCAATAAAGTTTTTTTAAAAAAAGTTTAATAAGTTTGATGTGTGTGTGCCGTTCTCGGCTGTGGCAATGTGGATGTGTAGGACTTAGTATTGTAACTATTGTTCAGAAAAACAGTCGAAGTAGGTCATATTATTCTGAATTTTGTATCATGGAACCCATTTCTCGCTGCCTTCACAAGTCAGAACTCAAAAGCTAGACATGTGCTCCAACCCTAATCTCAGGGATCGATCGTTAGGCCCTGTAGCAACGAGTCAGCGATCCGACGCGCCGCCAACGGCGGCAAGTCAGCCGTCCGACGCGCCGCCAACGGCGGCAAGTCAGCCGTCTGACGCGCCGCCAACGGCGGCAAGTCAGCCAGGCTGACGCGGACAAAAACCCTTACTAAAAGCACTGATCCTCATCATTAATTTCATACATGCCAACAACACGTAGACGGGCCATAATGACACCACGGGAGCCTGAATCCTGATCATTTTTTTTTCTTTGACATCCATGTACGTAGGCCAGCCATGATGACACCATGGGAGCCTGAATCCTCATCATTTTTTTTCTGAGACATCCATGTACGTAGGCCAGCCATGATGACACCATGGGAGCCTGAATCCTCATCATTAAATACATACATGCCATCCATGTACGTAGACAGGCCATGATGACACCATGGGAGCCTGAATCCTCATCATTTACTATTCCTTGACATCCATGTACGTAGACGGGCCATGATGACACCATGGGAGCCTGAATCCTCATCATTTTTTTTTTCTTTGACATCCATGTACATACGTAGGCCAGCCATGATGACACCAATGGAGCCTGAATCCTCATCATTAATTACATAAATGCCAACCATGTACATACACGGGCCATGATGACACCATGGGAGCCTGAATCCTCATCATTTTTTTTTTCTTTGACATCCATGTACATACGTAGGCCAGCCATGATGACACCAATGGAGCCTGAATCCTCATCATTAATTACATACATGCCATCCATGTACGTAGACAAGCCATGATGACACCATGGGAGCCTGAATCCTCATCATTTACTATTCCTTGACATCCATGTACGTAGACGGGCCATGATGACACCAATGGAGCCTGAATCCTCTTCATTTTTTTTATGAGAGGATTCAGGTTACATAAATGCCAACCATGTAGGTAGACAAGCCATGATGACACCATGGGAGCCTGAATCCTCATCATTACTTACATAAATGCCATCCATGTACGTAGACGGGCCATGATGACACCATGGGAGCCTAAATCCTCATCATTAATTACAAAATCGCCATCCATGTACGTAGACGGGCCATGATGACACCATGGGAGCCTGAATCCTCATCATTTACTATTCCTTGACATCCATGTACGTAGACGGGCCATGATGACACCATGGGAGCCTGAATCCTCATCATTAATTACATACATGCCATCCATGTACGTAGGCCAGCCATGATGACACCATGGGAGCCTGAATCCTCCTCATTAATTACATAAATGCCAACCATGTACGTAGACAAGCCATGGAGACACCATGGGAGCCTGAATCCTCCTCATTAATTACATACATGCCAACCATGTACGTAGACAAGCCATGATGACACCATGGGAGCCTGAATCCTCATCATTTACTATTCCTTGACATCCATGTACGTAGACGGGCCATGATGACACCATGGGAGCCTGAATCCTCATCATTAATTACATACATGCCATCCATGTACGTACACGGGCCATGATGACACCATGGGAGCCTGAATCCTGATCATTTACTATTCCTTGACATCCATGTACGTAGACGGGCCATGATGACACCATGGGAGCCTGAATCCTCCTCATTAATTACATAAATGCCAACCATGTAGGTAGACAAGCCATGATGACACCATGGGAGCCTGAATCCTCATCATTTACTATACCTTGACATCCATGTACGTAGGCCAGCCATGGAGACACCATGGGAGCCTGAATCCTCCTCATTAATTACATAAATGCCAACCATGTACGTAGACAAGCCATGATGACACCATGGGAGCCTGAATCCTCATCATTAATTACATAAATGCCATCCATGTACGTAGACGGGCCATGATGACACCATGGGAGCCTGAATCCTCATCATTATATACAAAAATGCCATCCATGTACGTACACGGGCAATGATGACACCATGGGAGCCTGAATCCTCATCATTAATTACATAAATGCCATTCATGTACGTAGACAAGCCATGATGACACCATGGGAGCCTGAATCCTCATCATTAATTACATACATGCCATCCATGTACGTACACGGGCCATGATGACACCATGGGAGCCTGAATCCTCATCATTAATTACATAAATGCCAACCATGTACGTAGGCCAGCCATGATGACACCATGGGAGCCTGAATCCTCATCATTTTTTTTTCTTTGACATCCATGTACGTAGACGGGCCATGATGACACCATGGGAGCCTGAATCCTCATCATTTTTTTTCTGAGACATCCATGTACGTAGGCCAGCCATGATGACACCATGGGAGCCTGAATCCTCATCATTAAATACATACATGCCATCCATGTACGTAGACGGGCCATGATGACACCATGGGAGCCTGAATCCTCATCATTTACTATTCCTTGACATCCATGTACGTAGACGGGCCATGATGACACCATGGGAGCCTGAATCCTCATCATTTTTTTTTCTTTGACATCCATGTACATACGTAGGCCAGCCATGATGACACCAATGGAGCCTGAATCCTCATCATTAATTACATAAATGCCAACCATGTACATACACGGGCCATGATGACACCATGGGAGCCTGAATCCTCATCATTTTTTTTTTCTTTGACATCCATGTACATACGTAGGCCAGCCATGATGACACCAATGGAGCCTGAATCCTCATCATTAATTACATACATGCCATCCATGTACGTAGACAAGCCATGATGACACCATGGGAGCCTGAATCCTCATCATTTACTATTCCTTGACATCCATGTACGTAGACGGGCCATGATGACACCAATGGAGCCTGAATCCTCTTCATTTTTTTTATGAGAGGATTCAGGTTACATAAATGCCAACCATGTAGGTAGACAAGCCATGATGACACCATGGGAGCCTGAATCCTCATCATTACTTACATAAATGCCATCCATGTACGTAGACGGGCCATGATGACACCATGGGAGCCTAAATCCTCATCATTAATTACAAAATCGCCATCCATGTACGTAGACGGGCCATGATGACACCATGGGAGCCTGAATCCTCATCATTTACTATTCCTTGACATCCATGTACGTAGACGGGCCATGATGACACCATGGGAGCCTGAATCCTCATCATTAATTACATACATGCCATCCATGTACGTAGGCCAGCCATGATGACACCATGGGAGCCTGAATCCTCCTCATTAATTACATAAATGCCAACCATGTACGTAGACAAGCCATGGAGACACCATGGGAGCCTGAATCCTCCTCATTAATTACATACATGCCAACCATGTACGTAGACAAGCCATGATGACACCATGGGAGCCTGAATCCTCATCATTTACTATTCCTTGACATCCATGTACGTAGACGGGCCATGATGACACCATGGGAGCCTGAATCCTCATCATTAATTACATACATGCCATCCATGTACGTACACGGGCCATGATGACACCATGGGAGCCTGAATCCTGATCATTTACTATTCCTTGACATCCATGTACGTAGACGGGCCATGATGACACCATGGGAGCCTGAATCCTCCTCATTAATTACATAAATGCCAACCATGTAGGTAGACAAGCCATGATGACACCATGGGAGCCTGAATCCTCATCATTTACTATACCTTGACATCCATGTACGTAGGCCAGCCATGGAGACACCATGGGAGCCTGAATCCTCCTCATTAATTACATAAATGCCAACCATGTACGTAGACAAGCCATGATGACACCATGGGAGCCTGAATCCTCATCATTAATTACATAAATGCCATCCATGTACGTAGACGGGCCATGATGACACCATGGGAGCCTGAATCCTCATCATTATATACAAAAATGCCATCCATGTACGTACACGGGCAATGATGACACCATGGGAGCCTGAATCCTCATCATTAATTACATAAATGCCATTCATGTACGTAGACAAGCCATGATGACACCATGGGAGCCTGAATCCTCATCATTAATTACATACATGCCATCCATGTACGTACACGGGCCATGATGACACCATGGGAGCCTGAATCCTCATCATTAATTACATAAATGCCAACCATGTACGTAGGCCAGCCATGATGACACCATGGGAGCCTGAATCCTCATCATTTTTTTTTCTTTGACATCCATGTACGTAGACGGGCCATGATGACACCATGGGAGCCTGAATCCTCATCATTTTTTTTCTGAGACATCCATGTACGTAGGCCAGCCATGATGACACCATGGGAGCCTGAATCCTCATCATTAAATACATACATGCCATCCATGTACGTAGACGGGCCATGATGACACCATGGGAGCCTGAATCCTCATCATTTACTATTCCTTGACATCCATGTACGTAGACGGGCCATGATGACACCATGGGAGCCTGAATCCTCATCATTTTTTTTTCTTTGACATCCATGTACATACGTAGGCCAGCCATGATGACACCAATGGAGCCTGAATCCTCATCATTAATTACATAAATGCCAACCATGTACATACACGGGCCATGATGACACCATGGGAGCCTGAATCCTCATCATTTTTTTTTTCTTTGACATCCATGTACATACGTAGGCCAGCCATGATGACACCAATGGAGCCTGAATCCTCATCATTAATTACATACATGCCATCCATGTACGTAGACAAGCCATGATGACACCATGGGAGCCTGAATCCTCATCATTTACTATTCCTTGACATCCATGTACGTAGACGGGCCATGATGACACCAATGGAGCCTGAATCCTCTTCATTTTTTTTATGAGAGGATTCAGGTTACATAAATGCCAACCATGTAGGTAGACAAGCCATGATGACACCATGGGAGCCTGAATCCTCATCATTACTTACATAAATGCCATCCATGTACGTAGACGGGCCATGATGACACCATGGGAGCCTAAATCCTCATCATTAATTACAAAATCGCCATCCATGTACGTAGACGGGCCATGATGACACCATGGGAGCCTGAATCCTCATCATTTACTATTCCTTGACATCCATGTACGTAGACGGGCCATGATGACACCATGGGAGCCTGAATCCTCATCATTAATTACATACATGCCATCCATGTACGTAGGCCAGCCATGATGACACCATGGGAGCCTGAATCCTCCTCATTAATTACATAAATGCCAACCATGTACGTAGACAAGCCATGGAGACACCATGGGAGCCTGAATCCTCCTCATTAATTACATACATGCCAACCATGTACGTAGACAAGCCATGATGACACCATGGGAGCCTGAATCCTCATCATTTACTATTCCTTGACATCCATGTACGTAGACGGGCCATGATGACACCATGGGAGCCTGAATCCTCATCATTAATTACATACATGCCATCCATGTACGTACACGGGCCATGATGACACCATGGGAGCCTGAATCCTGATCATTTACTACTCCTTGACATCCATGTACGTAGACGGGCCATGATGACACCATGGGAGCCTGAATCCTCCTCATTAATTACATAAATGCCAACCATGTACGTAGACAAGCCATGATGACACCATGGGAGCCTGAATCCTCATCATTTACTATACCTTGACATCCATGTACGTAGGCCAGCCATGGAGACACCATGGGAGCCTGAATCCTCCTCATTAATTACATAAATGCCAACCATGTACGTAGACAAGCCATGATGACCCCATGGGAGCCTGAATCCTCATCATTAATTACATAAATGCCATCCATGTACGTAGACGGGCCATGATGACACCATGGGAGCCTGAATCCTCATCATTATATACAAAAATGCCATCCATGTACGTACACGGGCAATGATGACACCATGGGAGCCTGAATCCTCATCATTAATTACATAAATGCCATTCATGTACGTAGACAAGCCATGATGACACCATGGGAGCCTAAATCCTCATCATTAATTACATACATGCCATCCATGTACGTACACGGGCCATGATGACACCATGGGAGCCTGAATCCTCATCATTAATTACATAAATGCCAACCATGTACGTAGGCCAGCCATGATGACACCATGGGAGCCTGAATCCTCATCATTTTTTTTTCTTTGACATCCATGTACGTAGACGGGCCATGATGACACCATGGGAGCCTGAATCCTCATCATTAATTACATACATGCCATCCATGTACGTACACGGGCCATGATGACACCATGGGAGCCTGAATCCTCATCATTTACTATTCCTTGACATCCATGTACGTAGGCCAGCCATGGAGACACCAATGGAGCCTGAATCCTCCTCATTAATTACATACATAAATGCCAACCATGTACATACACGGGCCATGATGACACCATGGGAGCCTGAATCCTCATCATTAATTACATACATGCCATCCATGTACGTACACGGGCCATGATGACACCATGGGAGCCTGAATCCTGATCATTTACTATTCCTTGACATCCATGTACGTAGACGGGCCATGATGACACCATGGGAGCCTGAATCCTCCTCATTAATTACATAAATGCCAACCATGTACGTAGACAAGCCATGATGACACCATGGGAGCCTGAATCCTCATCATTTACTATTCCTTGACATCCATGTACGTAGGCCAGCCATGGAGACACCATGGGAGCCTGAATCCTCCTCATTAATTACATAAATGCCATCCATGTACGTAGACAAGCCATGATGACCCCATGGGAGCCTGAATCCTCATCATTAATTACATAAATGCCATCCATGTACGTACACGGGCAATGATGACACCATGGGAGCCTGAATCCTGATCATTTACTATTCCTTGACATCCATGTACGTAGACGGGCCATGATGACACCATGGGAGCCTGAATCCTCCTCATTAATTACATAAATGCCAACCATGTACGTAGACAAGCCATGATGACACCATGGGAGCCTGAATCCTCATCATTTACTATTCCTTGACATCCATGTACGTAGGCCAGCCATGGAGACACCATGGGAGCCTGAATCCTCCTCATTAATTACATAAATGCCAACCATGTACGTAGACAAGCCATGATGACCCATGGGAGCCTGAATCCTCATCATTAATTACATAAATGCCATCCATGTACGTAGACGGGCCATGATGACACCATGGGAGCCTGAATCCTCATCATTATATACAAAAATGCCATCCATGTACGTACACGGGCAATGATGACACCATGGGAGCCTGAATCCTCATCATTAATTACATAAATGCCATTCATGTACGTAGACAAGCCATGATGACACCATGGGAGCCTGAATCCTCATCATTAATTACATACATGCCATCCATGTACGTACACGGGCCATGATGACACCATGGGAGCCTGAATCCTCATCATTAATTACATAAATGCCAACCATGTACGTAGGCCAGCCATGATGACACCATGGGAGCCTGAATCCTCATCATTTTTTTTTCTTTGACATCCATGTACGTAGACGGGCCATGATGACACCATGGGAGCCTGAATCCTCTCATTAATTACATAAATGCCATCCATCAGCATTCAGGCTCCCATGGTGTCATCATGGCTGGCCTACGTACATGGATGTCTCATAAAAAAAATGATGAGGATTCAGGCTCCCATGGTGTCATCATGGCTTGTCTACGTACATGGTTGGCATTTATGTAACCTGAATCCTCTCATAAAAAAAATGAAGAGGATTCAGGCTCCATTGGTGTCATCATGGCTGGCCTACGTACATGGATGTCAAGGAATAGTAAATGATGAGGATTCAGGCTCCCATGGTGTCATCATGGCTTGTCTACGTACATGGATGGCATGTATGTAATTAATGATGAGGATTCAGGCTCCATTGGTGTCATCATGGCTGGCCTACGTATGTACATGGATGTCAAAGAAAAAAAAAATGATGAGGATTCAGGCTCCCATGGTGTCATCATTGCCCGTGTATGTACATGGTTGGCATTTATGTATGTAATTAATGATGAGGATTCAGGCTCCATTGGTGTCATCATGGCCTGTCTACGTACATGGATGGCATGTACATGTAATTAATGATGAGGATTCAGGCTCCATTGGTGTCATCATGGCTGGCCTACGTACATGGTTGGCATTTATGTAATTAATGAGGAGGATTCAGGCTCCCATGGTGTCTCCATGGCTGGCCTACGTACATGGATGTCAAGGTATAGTAAATGATGAGGATTCAGGCTCCCATGGTGTCATCATGGCTTGTCTACGTACATGGTTGGCATTTATGTAATTAATGAGGAGGATTCAGGCTCCCATGGTGTCATCATGGCCCGTCTACGTACATGGATGTCAAGGAATAGTAAATGATCAGGATTCAGGCTCCCATGGTGTCATCATGGCCCGTGTACGTACATGGATGGCATGTATGTAATTAATGATGAGGATTCAGGCTCCCATGGTGTCATCATGGCCCGTCTACGTACATGGATGTCAAGGAATAGTAAATGATGAGGATTCAGGCTCCCATGGTGTCATCATGGCTTGTCTACGTACATGGTTGGCATTTATGTAGTTAATGAGGAGGATTCAGGCTCCATTGGTGTCATCATGGCCCGTGTACGTACATGGATGGCATTTATGTAATTAATGATGAGGATTCAGGCTCCCATGGTGTCATCATGGCTGGCCTACGTACATGGATGGCATGTATGTAATTAATGATGAGGATTCAGGCTCCCATGGTGTCATCATGGCCCGTCTACGTACATGGATGGCAAGGAATAGTAAATGATGAGGATTCAGGCTCCCATGGTGTCATCATGGCTTGTCTACGTACATGGTTGGCATTTATGTAATTAATGATGAGGATTCAGGCTCCCATGGTGTCTCCATGGCTGGCCTACGTACATGGTTGGCATTTATGTAATTCATGAGGAGGATTTAGGCTCCCATGGTGTCATCATGGCTGGCCTACGTACATGGATGGCATTTATGTAATTAATGATGAGGATTCAGGCTCCCATGGTGTCATCATGGCCCGTCTACGTACATGGTTGGCATTTATGTAATTAATGAGGAGGATTCAGGCTCCCATGGTGTCTCCATGGCTGGCCTACGTACATGGATGTCAAGGAATAGTAAATGATGAGGATTCAGGCTCCCATGGTGTCATCATGGCTTGTCTACGTACATGGATGGCATGTATGTAATTAATGATGAGGATTCAGGCTCCCATGGTGTCATCATGGCCCGTCTACGTACATGGATGTCAAAGAAAAAAAAATGATGAGGATTCAGGCTCCCATGGTGTCATCATGGCTGGCCTACGTACATGGATGTCTCAAAAAAGAAATGATGAGGATTCAGGCTCCCATGGTGTCATCATGGCCCGTGTATAAACGTACATGGATGGCATGTATGTAATTAATGATGAGGATTCAGGCTCCCATGGTGTCATCATGGCTTGTCTACGTACATGAATGGCATTTATGTAATTAATGATGAGGATTCAGGCTCCCATGGTGTCATCATTGCCCGTGTACGTACATGGATGGCATTTTTGTAATTAATGAGGAGGATTCAGGCTCCCATGGTGTCATCATGGCTTGTCTACGTACATGGATGTCAAGGAATAGTAAATGATGAGGATTCAGGGTCCCATGGTGTCATCATGGCCCGTGTACGTACATGGATGGCATGTATGCAATTAATGATGAGGATTCAGGCTCCCATGGTGTCATCATGGCCCGTCTACGTACATGGATGGCATTTATGTAATTAATGATGAGGATTCAGGCTCCCATGGTGTCATCATGGCCCGTGTACGTACATGGATGGCATTTTTGTATATAATGATGAGGATTCAGGCTCCCATGGTGTCATCATGGCCCGTCTACGTACATGGATGGCATTTATGTAATTAATGATGAGGATTCAGGCTCCCATGGGTCATCATGGCTTGTCTACGTACATGGTTGGCATTTATGTAATTAATGAGGAGGATTCAGGCTCCCATGGTGTCTCCATGGCTGGCCTACGTACATGGATGTCAAGGAATAGTAAATGATGAGGATTCAGGCTCCCATGGTGTCATCATGGCTTGTCTACGTACATGGTTGGCATTTATGTAATTAATGAGGAGGATTCAGGCTCCCATGGTGTCATCATGGCCCGTCTACGTACATGGATGTCAAGGAATAGTAAATGATGAGGATTCAGGCTCCCATGGTGTCATCATGGCTTGTCTACGTACATGGTTGGCATTTATGTAGTTAATGAGGAGGATTCAGGCTCCATTGGTGTCATCATGGCCCGTGTACGTACATGGATGGCATTTATGTAATTAATGATGAGGATTCAGGCTCCCATGGTGTCATCATGGCTGGCCTACGTACATGGATGGCATGTATGTAATTAATGATGAGGATTCAGGCTCCATTGGTGTCATCATGGCTGGCCTACGTATGTACATGGATGTCAAAGAAAAAAAAAATGATGAGGATTCAGGCTCCCATGGTGTCATCATTGCCCGTGTATGTACATGGTTGGCATTTATGTATGTAATTAATGATGAGGATTCAGGCTCCATTGGTGTCATCATGGCCTGTCTACGTACATGGATGGCATGTACATGTAATTAATGATGAGGATTCAGGCTCCATTGGTGTCATCATGGCTGGCCTACGTACATGGTTGGCATTTATGTAATTAATGAGGAGGATTCAGGCTCCCATGGTGTCTCCATGGCTGGCCTACGTACATGGATGTCAAGGTATAGTAAATGATGAGGATTCAGGCTCCCATGGTGTCATCATGGCTTGTCTACGTACATGGTTGGCATTTATGTAATTAATGATGAGGATTCAGGCTCCCATGGTGTCTCCATGGCTGGCCTACGTACATGGTTGGCATTTATGTAATTCATGAGGAGGATTTAGGCTCCCATGGTGTCATCATGGCTGGCCTACGTACATGGATGGCATTTATGTAATTAATGATGAGGATTCAGGCTCCCATGGTGTCATCATGGCCCGTCTACGTACATGGTTGGCATTTATGTAATTAATGAGGAGGATTCAGGCTCCCATGGTGTCTCCATGGCTGGCCTACGTACATGGATGTCAAGGAATAGTAAATGATGAGGATTCAGGCTCCCATGGTGTCATCATGGCTTGTCTACGTACATGGATGGCATGTATGTAATTAATGATGAGGATTCAGGCTCCCATGGTGTCATCATGGCCCGTCTACGTACATGGATGTCAAAGAAAAAAAAATGATGAGGATTCAGGCTCCCATGGTGTCATCATGGCTGGCCTACGTACATGGATGTCTCAAAAAAGAAATGATGAGGATTCAGGCTCCCATGGTGTCATCATGGCCCGTGTATGTACGTACATGGATGGCATGTATGTAATTAATGATGAGGATTCAGGCTCCCATGGTGTCATCATGGCTTGTCTACGTACATGAATGGCATTTATGTAATTAATGATGAGGATTCAGGCTCCCATGGTGTCATCATTGCCCGTGTACGTACATGGATGGCATTTTTGTAATTAATGAGGAGGATTCAGGCTCCCATGGTGTCATCATGGCTTGTCTACGTACATGGATGTCAAGGAATAGTAAATGATGAGGATTCAGGGTCCCATGGTGTCATCATGGCCCGTGTACGTACATGGATGGCATGTATGCAATTAATGATGAGGATTCAGGCTCCCATGGTGTCATCATGGCCCGTCTACGTACATGGATGGCATTTATGTAATTAATGATGAGGATTCAGGCTCCCATGGTGTCATCATGGCCCGTGTACGTACATGGATGGCATTTTTGTATATAATGATGAGGATTCAGGCTCCCATGGTGTCATCATGGCCCGTCTACGTACATGGATGGCATTTATGTAATTAATGATGAGGATTCAGGCTCCCATGGGGTCATCATGGCTTGTCTACGTACATGGTTGGCATTTATGTAATTAATGAGGAGGATTCAGGCTGTCTGAGGTTATGCCCACCTCTTGCCGTGTATTTATGCTAGGTAGTCTAGCCGTGTGCTATTCCAACTTATCGCATCACATTTTATATAGTGGCGAGTGAGATATTTAGTGCCGATGGTCCTATTCCGGCACTGAGCGTGCAATATGTGTGGCGATAATTAGAGTGGCCGTACCTATGTCCACGTCATGATGCGCCTGCACCTGTGCGCAGTACTTTCTAGAATGTGCACCGTATGCATGCATTCGACACCACTAGTGATGCTGACCTGTCATTTGTGCCAGCCGTTAGATTGTCGCCAAGGGTAGTGCCGACCCCATGCCACCGTGCATGATTTTAGGGTTGGCAACTCCACGAACTCTCCCCTTTTCCTTGCTAGCAAGTGACAATGTAGCAATTTAGGCTAATGGCTGCCCGATGGCAAGGGCAATGCCATAGCCGTGCTGCCAATATGCGTTAATTAATTCTAATGAATTACGTCAATTATCATGTTGACCAAGTAACGCATTATACATATTTTAAACATGGTATCGGAGCTGATGGTTCATGGTCTTTCAGCCTTTGCCTGGCGAGCATTATTTTCTTCCCACCTCGAGGACGAGGTGTGCTTGCATCGCCGGCACTTTCGTTGGAGTTTCGCCTTTGCGCGAGTCTGGCCACGGCCGTTGTAGTCCGCCAAGCCATTTACGAGGACAGCGCAGCTAGCACTTGGTGCCGCTGGCGTTGCTGCCAGCAGACCTGGATTCGGTGTGTTGCATATATTTGCGTAAAACAGATTCGTGAGCACACCCGCAGCTGCCAGTGTGCATGGTGTGCAAGCGTTGACGCTGGATGCCTGAAGTCCGTGTTTGGTTCTGGGCGGGGACAGCCAACTTTTTTATTTTTTCGACGACAGCAAATTTTTGTTCCGGATGCTGATTCCGCTGCTGGCACAGTGAGCCGTGAGGCTTCGAGCCCATTTTCGCAGAGTCTACGAGCTGATATCGCCTTGTATGGCAAGCGGCATTGATCCGCTAGACTTTTATACTCGACTTTTTATGTCGAGCGCCCAGTGCCTGCCCGAGAGCCACGTGCCGTGAGCCTAGTGCCGGGAGAGCCCGTAAGAGCCGCTGAGCCAGGAGCCGCCGAGCCAAGGAGCCTAGAGCCAAGAGCCAGGGGGTGTATGAGCCGAGCGCCTTTTGTCGAGATTTCGTTGATAATCAGTTCGGATTTTTTATGACCTGCCGGCCATTGTTTTTTGTCATAGTTGAGCTAGTCCTTTGTTGGCCGTTGACCTGAAAGGACCTTCTCCTTGAGGGGGGGTGCCTGATTCCCCATCTTTCTTGCTGGTACTGAGTTTGAACCTCCTTATCCCCACCATGGTTAGCCGTGTAAGGGGGGTATGCCAGGGTGTTTTGTACCCGGCTATCCTACCTAGTTATTGAGGGGGGAGAGGAAGGAGTGTCATGTTTCTTTTGAGCACGCATGAGCTGTGCAAGGGGGGTGTCTGAGGTTATGCCCACCTCTTGCCGTGTATTTATGCTAGGTAGTCTAGCCGTGTGCTATTCCAACTTATCGCATCACATTTTATATAGTGGCGAGTGAGATATTTAGTGCCGATGGTCCTATTCCGGCACTGAGCGTGCAATATGTGTGGCGATAATTAGAGTGGCCGTACCTATGTCCACGTCATGATGCGCCTGCACCTGTGCGCAGTACTTTCTAGAATGTGCACCGTATGCATGCATTCGACACCACTAGTGATGCTGACCTGTCATTTGTGCCAGCCGTTAGATTGTCGCCAAGGGTAGTGCCGACCCCATGCCACCGTGCATGATTTTAGGGTTGGCAACTCCACGAACTCTCCCCTTTTCCTTGCTAGCAAGTGACAATGTAGCAATTTAGGCTAATGGCTGCCCGATGGCAAGGGCAATGCCATAGCCGTGCTGCCAATATGCGTTAATTAATTCTAATGAATTACGTCAATTATCATGTTGACCAAGTAACGCATTATACATATTTTAAACACAGGCTCCCATGGTGTCTCCATGGCTGGCCTACGTACATGGATGTCAAGGAATAGTAAACGATGAGGATTCAGGCTCCCATGGTGTCATCATGGCTTGTCTACGTACATGGTTGGCATTTATGTAATTAATGAGGAGGATTCAGGCTCCCATGGTGTCATCATGGCCCGTCTACGTACATGGATGTCAAGGAATAGTAAATGATGAGGATTCAGGCTCCCATGGTGTCATCATGGCTTGTCTACGTACATGGTTGGCATTTATGTAGTTAATGATGAGGATTCAGGCTCCCATGGTGTCATCATGGCCCGTGTACATACGTACATGGATGGCATTTATGTAATTAATGATGAGGATTCAGGCTCCCATGGTGTCATCATGGCTGGCCTACGTACATGGATGGCATGTATGTAATTAATGATGAGGATTCAGGCTCCATTGGTGTCATCATGGCTGGCCTACGTATGTACATGGATGTCAAAGAAAAAAAAAATGATGAGGATTCAGGCTCCCATGGTGTCATCATTGCCCGTGTATGTACATGGTTGGCATTTATGTATGTAATTAATGATGAGGATTCAGGCTCCATTGGTGTCATCATGGCCTGTCTACGTACATGGATGGCATGTACATGTAATTAATGATGAGGATTCAGGCTCCATTGGTGTCATCATGGCTGGCCTACGTACATGGTTGGCATTTATGTAATTAATGAGGAGGATTCAGGCTCCCATGGTGTCTCCATGGCTGGCCTACGTACATGGATGTCAAGGTATAGTAAATGATGAGGATTCAGGCTCCCATGGTGTCATCATGGCTTGTCTACGTACATGGTTGGCATTTATGTAATTAATGAGGAGGATTCAGGCTCCCATGGTGTCATCATGGCCCGTCTACGTACATGGATGTCAAGGAATAGTAAATGATCAGGATTCAGGCTCCCATGGTGTCATCATGGCCCGTGTACGTACATGGATGGCATGTATGTAATTAATGATGAGGATTCAGGCTCCCATGGTGTCATCATGGCCCGTCTACGTACATGGATGTCAAGGAATAGTAAATGATGAGGATTCAGGCTCCCATGGTGTCATCATGGCTTGTCTACGTACATGGTTGGCATTTATGTAGTTAATGAGGAGGATTCAGGCTCCATTGGTGTCATCATGGCCCGTGTACGTACATGGATGGCATTTATGTAATTAATGATGAGGATTCAGGCTCCCATGGTGTCATCATGGCTGGCCTACGTACATGGATGGCATGTATGTAATTAATGATGAGGATTCAGGCTCCCATGGTGTCATCATGGCCCGTCTACGTACATGGATGGCAAGGAATAGTAAATGATGAGGATTCAGGCTCCCATGGTGTCATCATGGCTTGTCTACGTATATGGTTGGCATTTATGTAATTAATGATGAGGATTCAGGCTCCCATGGTGTCTCCATGGCTGGCCTACGTACATGGTTGGCATTTATGTAATTCATGAGGAGGATTTAGGCTCCCATGGTGTCATCATGGCTGGCCTACGTACATGGATGGCATTTATGTAATTAATGATGAGGATTCAGGCTCCCATGGTGTCATCATGGCCCGTCTACGTACATGGTTGGCATTTATGTAATTAATGAGGAGGATTCAGGCTCCCATGGTGTCTCCATGGCTGGCCTACGTACATGGATGTCAAGGAATAGTAAATGATGAGGATTCAGGCTCCCATGGTGTCATCATGGCTTGTCTACGTACATGGATGGCATGTATGTAATTAATGATGAGGATTCAGGCTCCCATGGTGTCATCATGGCCCGTCTACGTACATGGATGTCAAAGAAAAAAAAATGATGAGGATTCAGGCTCCCATGGTGTCATCATGGCTGGCCTACGTACATGGATGTCTCAAAAAAGAAATGATGAGGATTCAGGCTCCCATGGTGTCATCATGGCCCGTGTATGTACGTACATGGATGGCATGTATGTAATTAATGATGAGGATTCAGGCTCCCATGGTGTCATCATGGCTTGTCTACGTACATGAATGGCATTTATGTAATTAATGATGAGGATTCAGGCTCCCATGGTGTCATCATTGCCCGTGTACGTACATGGATGGCATTTTTGTAATTAATGAGGAGGATTCAGGCTCCCATGGTGTCATCATGGCTTGTCTACGTACATGGATGTCAAGGAATAGTAAATGATGAGGATTCAGGCTCCCATGGTGTCATCATGGCCCGTGTACGTACATGGATGGCATGTATGCAATTAATGATGAGGATTCAGGCTCCCATGGTGTCATCATGGCCCGTCTACGTACATGGATGGCATTTATGTAATTAATGATGAGGATTCAGGCTCCCATGGTGTCATCATGGCCCGTGTACGTACATGGATGACATTTTTGTATATAATGATGAGGATTCAGGCTCCCATGGTGTCATCATGGCCCGTCTACGTACATGGATGGCATTTATGTAATTAATGATGAGGATTCAGGCTCCCATGGGGTCATCATGGCTTGTCTACGTACATGGTTGGCATTTATGTAATTAATGAGGAGGATTCAGGCTCCCATGGTGTCTCCATGGCTGGCCTACGTACATGGATGTCAAGGAATAGTAAATGATGAGGATTCAGGCTCCCATGGTGTCATCATGGCTTGTCTACGTACATGGTTGGCATTTATGTAATTAATGAGGAGGATTCAGGCTCCCATGGTGTCATCATGGCCCGTCTACGTACATGGATGTCAAGGAATAGTAAATGATGAGGATTCAGGCTCCCATGGTGTCATCATTGCCCGTGTACGTACATGAATGGCATTTATGTAATTAATGATGAGGATTCAGGCTCCCATGGTGTCATCATTGCCCGTGTACGTACATGGATGGCATTTTTGTATATAATGATGAGGATTCAGGCTCCCATGGTGTCATCATGGCCCGTCTACGTACATGGATGGCATTTATGTAATTAATGATGAGGATTCAGGCTCCCATGGTGTCATCATGGCTTGTCTACGTACATGGTTGGCATTTATGTAATTAATGAGGAGGATTCAGGCTTCCATGGTGTCATCATGGCTGGCCTACGTACATGGATGGCATGTATGTAATTAATGATGAGGATTCAGGCTCCCATGGTGTCATCATGGCCCGTCTACGTACATGGATGGCAAGGAATAGTAAATGATGAGGATTCAGGCTCCCATGGTGTCATCATGGCTTGTCTACGTACATGGTTGGCATTTATGTAATTAATGATGAGGATTCAGGCTCCCATGGTGTCTCCATGGCTGGCCTACGTACATGGTTGGCATTTATGTAATTCATGAGGAGGATTTAGGCTCCCATGGTGTCATCATGGCTGGCCTACGTACATGGATGGCATTTATGTAATTAATGATGAGGATTCAGGCTCCCATGGTGTCATCATGGCCCGTCTACGTACATGGTTGGCATTTATGTAATTAATGAGGAGGATTCAGGCTCCCATGGTGTCTCCATGGCTGGCCTACGTACATGGATGTCAAGGAATAGTAAATGATGAGGATTCAGGCTCCCATGGTGTCATCATGGCTTGTCTACGTACATGGATGGCATGTATGTAATTAATGATGAGGATTCAGGCTCCCATGGTGTCATCATGGCCCGTCTACGTACATGGATGTCAAAGAAAAAAAATGATGAGGATTCAGGCTCCCATGGTGTCATCATGGCTGGCCTACGTACATGGATGTCTCAAAAAAGAAATGATGAGGATTCAGGCTCCCATGGTGTCATCATGGCCCGTGTATGTACGTACATGGATGGCATGTATGTAATTAATGATGAGGATTCAGGCTCCCATGGTGTCATCATGGCTTGTCTACGTACATGAATGGCATTTATGTAATTAATGATGAGGATTCAGGCTCCCATGGTGTCATCATTGCCCGTGTACGTACATGGATGGCATTTTTGTAATTAATGAGGAGGATTCAGGCTCCCATGGTGTCATCATGGCCCGTCTACGTACATGGATGTCAAGGAATAGTAAATGATGAGGATTCAGGCTCCCATGGTGTCATCATGGCCCGTGTACGTACATGGATGGCATGTATGTAATTAATGATGAGGATTCAGGCTCCCATGGTGTCATCATGGCCCGTCTACGTACATGGATGGCATTTATGTAATTAATGAGGAGGATTCAGGCTCCCATGGTGTCATCATGGCCCGTCTACGTACATCGATGGCATTTATGTAATTAATGATGAGGATTCAGGCTCCCATGGGGTCATCATGGCTTGTCTACGTACATGGTTGGCATTTATGTAATTAATGAGGAGGATTCAGGCTCCCATGGTGTCTCCATGGCTGGCCTACGTACATGGATGTCAAGGAATAGTAAATGATGAGGATTCAGGCTCCCATGGTGTCATCATGGCTTGTCTACGTACATGGTTGGCATTTATGTAATTAATGAGGAGGATTCAGGCTCCCATGGTGTCATCATGGCCCGTCTACGTACATGGATGTCAAGGAATAGTAAATGATGAGGATTCAGGCTCCCATGGTGTCATCATTGCCCGTGTACGTACATGAATGGCATTTATGTAATTAATGATGAGGATTCAGGCTCCCATGGTGTCATCATTGCCCGTGTACGTACATGGATGGCATTTTTGTATATAATGATGAGGATTCAGGCTCCCATGGTGTCATCATGGCCCGTCTACGTACATGGATGGCATTTATGTAATTAATGATGAGGATTCAGGCTCCCATGGTGTCATCATGGCTTGTCTACGTACATGGTTGGCATTTATGTAATTAATGAGGAGGATTCAGGCTCCCATGGTGTCTCCATGGCTTGTCTACGTACATGGTTGGCATTTATGTAATTAATGAGGAGGATTCAGGCTCCCATGGTGTCATCATGGCTGGCCTACGTACATGGATGGCATGTATGTAATTAATGAGGAGGATTCAGGCTCCCATGGTGTCTCCATGGCTGGCCTACGTACATGGATGTCAAGGAATAGTAAATGATGAGGATTCAGGCTCCCATGGTGTCATCATGGCTTGTCTACGTACATGGTTGGCATTTATGTAATTAATGAGGAGGATTCAGGCTCCCATGGTGTCATCATGGCCCGTCTACGTACATGGATGTCAAGGAATAGTAAATGATGAGGATTCAGGCTCCCATGGTGTCATCATGGCCCGTGTACGTACATGGATGGCATGTATGTAATTAATGATGAGGATTCAGGCTCCCATGGTGTCATCATGGCCCGTCTACGTACATGGATGTCAAGGAATAGTAAATGATGAGGATTCAGGCTCCCATGGTGTCATCATGGCTTGTCTACGTACATGGTTGGCATTTATGTAATTAATGAGGAGGATTCAGGCTCCCATGGTGTCTCATGGCTTGTCTACGTACATGGTTGGCATTTATGTAATTAATGAGGAGGATTCAGGCTCCCATGGTGTCATCATGGCTGGCCTACGTACATGGATGGCATGTATGTAATTAATGATGAGGATTCAGGCTCCCATGGTGTCATCATGGCCCGTCTACGTACATGGATGGCAAGGAATAGTAAATGATGAGGATTCAGGCTCCCATGGTGTCATCATGGCTTGTCTACGTACATGGTTGGCATTTATGTAATTAATGATGAGGATTCAGGCTCCCATGGTGTCTCCATGGCTGGTCTACGTACATGGTTTGCATTTATGTAATTCATGAGGAGGATTCAGGCTCCCATGGTGTCATCATGGCTGGCCTACGTACATGGATGGCATTTATGTAATTAATGATGAGGATTCAGGCTCCCATGGTGTCATCATGGCCCGTCTACGTACATGGTTGGCATTTATGTAATTAATGAGGAGGATTCAGGCTCCCATGGTGTCATCATGGCTGGCCTACGTACATGGATGTCAAGGAATAGTAAATGATGAGGATTCAGGCTCCCATGGTGTCATCATGGCTTGTCTACGTACATGGATGGCATGTATGTAATTAATGATGAGGATTCAGGCTCCCATGGTGTCATCATGGCCCGTCTACGTACATGGATGTCAAAGAAAAAAATGATGAGGATTCAGGCTCCCATGGTGTCATCATGGCTGGCCTACGTACATGGATGTCTCAAAAAAGAAATGATGAGGATTCAGGCTCCCATGGTGTCATCATGGCCCGTGTACGTACATGGATGGCATGTATGTAATTAATGATGAGGATTCAGGCTCCCATGGTGTCATCATGGCTTGTCTACGTACATGATGGCATTTATGTAATTAATGATGAGGATTCAGGCTCCCATGGTGTCATCATGGCCCGTGTACGTACATGGATGGCATTTTGTAATTAATGATGAGGATTCAGGCTCCCATGGTGTCATCATGGCCCGTCTACGTACATGGATGTCAAGGAATAGTAAATGATGAGGATTCAGGCTCCCATGGTGTCATCATGGCCCGTGTACGTACATGGATGGCATGTATGTAATTAATGATGAGGATTCAGGCTCCCATGGTGTCATCATGGCCCGTCTACGTACATGGATGGCATTTATGTAATTAATGATGAGGATTCAGGCTCCCATGGTGTCATCATGGCCCGTGTACGTACATGGATGGCATTTTGTATATAATGATGAGGATTCAGGCTCCCATGGTGTCATCATGGCCCGTCTACGTACATGGATGGCATTTATGTAATTAATGATGAGGATTCAGGCTCCCATGGTGTCATCATGGCTGTCTACGTACATGGTTGGCATTTATGTAATTAATGATGAGGATTCAGGCTCCCATGGTGTCTCCATGGCTGGCCTACGTACATGGATGTCAAGGAATAGTAAATGATGAGGATTCAGGCTCCCATGGTGTCATCATGGCTTGTCTACGTACATGGTTGGCATTTATGTAATTAATGAGGAGGATTCAGGCTCCCATGGTGTCATCATGGCCCGTCTACGTACATGGATGTCAAGGAATAGTAAATGATGAGGATTCAGGCTCCCATGGTGTCATCATTGCCCGTGTACGTACATGAATTGGTGAGCTATGCTCATTTTATCTATGACTAACCTGCTGAGCGGAGAATGCAACGCCGTATAGCACCAAAAGAAAAAATAATTTTAGAAAAAATATTTTTTTGTGCTGGCACCCGTACCCCAGCCACCCAGGTAGGGGTTGGCTGGAGAGGTGGTTGCTATAAAGGGTGGGCTTCCATTCTAGGGAAGCAGGTTGTTTTCTTTTGCCTGAGAACCTCACGTGACCACAACACAAAAAACAAAACGCAAGATAACACATCAAGCAGTATAACCTACCATGTCCACAGTGACAGCCCCAGACCGGAATTTCCTAGCGAAACTCAAGCAAGCAGCCAAGGAGGGATGCACCCCAAAGGAGGCCGCCACTGCGGTTCAGAAGATCCTAGGGGAGGGGAACTGGCTAGAGCGGATCCAGAAGCTCACTCCGGGGCGTGCCAAGAACGTCATGGACGTCCTGGAGGAACGGGGGTTTGTCAGCGACTGGGATGGGGAGGAGGCCCTGGCCGATGTGCTAGCAGCGCAACTGGGGGAGGCTATTGCAGAGCCGGACCCACCAGTGTCAGCAGGTGCGGTGGGAACGGGGGGTGTTCCCCCTTCGGCAGGTGGAAGCGGAGGGGCGGGGCATGGTGGAGCGGGCGCTGGGGAGGACGATGGCGCTCCTGGGGCGATCGACCAGGCTGTGGCGGACCTGGACCGAAACCTAGGTCGGCTGCTGGGGACCGAGACGGGCTATGCAACGCCAGCTGGAGGGCTTCCATCCCGGCCGGGCAACGCCCGCACTGGCGGAGATATTGGCGACCTAATATCGGCTATGTCGAAGCTGCTGGACCAGGCAAAGACTCCAGCAGCTGCAAGCCCAGCCGCAGCGACGGCTGCTGGCAGACTGGCGCGCACGAAGGGGGTGGCGCTGAGTGGGCATGCAGTGCCGGTGCTGGTGAGCAACATGCTGGAGGCGGTGCTGCCAGGAATGCTGGACTACGCGGAGAGCGTGGGGGGGAAGTCCATCCGTGCATCGTTAATGCTGACGATGCACGGCAGCTCAGCCAGCGGGGAGAGGCGGATGCTGCTCCTGCAGATGGCAGGAATTCTGGACACGATGGTGACAGAATTTGGCTACTGGGCCACGCCACGCTCCGAAGTAATTCTGGAGCTGGCAGCAGCCGAGTACCTGGCAAAGCTGATCACGGCATGCCAGCTGGTGGATGTGGGGTCGACGGGTTGGAAGGGGACGCCGTCGGCAATGCTGCCATTCCAGGAGGGTGGAGCAATGCTGGCGTCTCCGGCGGTGCGGGCGGCGATGAGCATGGGGAAGCTGCAGCACAAGCTGGAGCAGGGTCCCGGCAAGAAGGGGCAGGGCGGCCCGTCCAACAACAACAAGTGAGGGAGCGGTGCCTTCTTCCACTACCTCTTCCAGCACCCCTGCCACCTCGTGACTGGTGGCAGCAGGTACGCTCAGGCCGTAGGCGCGATAGGATGAGTCGGGCTTTTAATGCTCGCACACTAGCCTGTCAGACGGTTAGGGCGTTAAACTGGATGGGGGGGGGGGGCGAGACCCGCCTGCTGTAGATTCAGCCCGTGTGCCCGGGCCTCTGCAGCAGGCGGCCCTAGATGGGATCGATGATGCTTGCAGGTCCTTTGTCCGCCGGAACGGTGGTTCCGTAGCGGCAATGGCAGGATCTGTAGTGGATGGGGGTGAATATGCTGAAGGAGCCCCTTACGAACCGTTAGTGGCCGCACGCTTGGCTTTGCCTGGTCCGGGGGAAGGTGGCCAAGTGGATGTGCTGAACTTACTACCCCCCTCTTGGGGAGCAATTTTGAATGATGAGAGTAGGATGGTACGGACGCTGAGCCCAGCAGAGCGGATCTTGCAGAAGTCGATGCGGATCTCGCGGGGGTGTAGCATGGAGGAGTTCGCGCGGGTTTGCACGGTGTGTGTGGAGAGGGGGATTTTGGGTGGATTTTTTGAGGAGGAGCCGCCTATGGTGAACGGTACTTTCGGGGTCGGAAAGCCCGACGGCCGTATACGGCTGATTGTGGACAACCGGCGTGGCAACATGCCACTACCTGATCCTATGCCCGCTTTTTTACCACACCTTGGCGTGATTTGCGATTTGCCCACGCGCGCTGGGGAGGATGTTTTTGGGGGCGTATCAGATTTGGATTCGTACTACAACAGACTCCGCCTGCCAGTTTGGATGCGGCGGTACTGTGCGTGGATGCCGGTGTGGTCGGATCTGGTGGGCCTGAGTGGGGCTCGTCGGAAGGTGTGGCCGTGGATGTTGTGCTGGCCAATGGGCAACAAGCTGGCCGTCGCGGTGGCCCAGTGTGTGCATCAGTCTGTGTTGTACCGCTGTGGCCCCAAGCCGCCGTTGGAGGCTAGTCGTGGGCTGAGCATCAACATGTCCGCGCTGATCCTGGTGGCGGAGGCCAACGAGGCGGGGGAGACCGTCCGGCTGAGGCTGGAGGAGGACCCTGCTGCGCCCTTGGCGCCCTCGCCGTGCTTCGAATCTCGGCAGGATCTGGAAGGTATGCATGCTGTGACGATCGATGATCTCCATTTCACCCACTGTGCGTCGGTGGATGGGGTGAATCAGCAGCTAGATCGTGTTCAGGCTGCCTACGCCGCTGTTGGGCTGGTGCAGAAGTCTGACAAGGTGGTACGGGCGACAGCAGAGCAGACTGGTGTGCAGGCGGTGGGGGTCATTCACCAAAGGGATGGTGACGTGGTGCCTGTTCCTGAGCGTGTGGTGGCAGTTATCGCCGCTACTCATAGAATCTTAGATCGCGGGTTTACATACTACCGCGAACTTAGTTCTGTGCTTGGGAAGTGGGTGTGGATGCATCTGCTGTGCCGCCCCATGCTTTCGGTGTGGTCTGAGACGTACCGGCTGCTAGCAGCCATGAATGCCTCCCTGCCTGGGCGCCGCTGGCGCCTCCCTGCGGGGGCCCGCCAGGAGCTTCAGGCGGCGATCGACCTGGCCCCCTTTTTGAGGGCGGCCAGGGCCCGGCCCCTTTCTGACCGGGTCGTCGCAAGTGATGCGAGCGGCTCCGGCGGTGGGGTGGTCTACAGGGACCTGCCTGGGGCCGATTGTGCCCGGCTGGCGACCCGGCGCGAAGCGCGGGGGTGGCGGACGACAGCTTTAACGTCTGGGGAGGACTGGGACCTGGAGCGCATGGAGGAGGGGGACTACAGCCTGCTGGATAGTGGCCACTGGCGTACGGCACTGTCCTACCGGTGGCGGGGGCAGCCTAACCACATCAACGTCAAGGAGGCGATTGCTGCGACACAGGGGGTCGAGTGGTCGTGCCGGACCAAGGCGTGTCGGGGTAAGCGAGTCGTCCGGCTCGTAGACTCCAGTGCTGTGGTGGGGGCGTTTGTCAGAGGGCGGTCGTCTTCCTACCGTCTCAACCAGCTGGTTCGACGCTACTGCGCTCTGTCACTGGCTGGCGACATGCAGAGCCACTGGGTCTGGGTGGCTACCGACCACAACCCAGCTGACAAGGCCAGTCGGCGTGGCGCTTGGGTTCCTGACTTGACCCGGTGTGGTGACGTGCATCCCAACCCTGGGCCTGAGGGGGCGCGACGCCCTCGGGACTTGGCACTTTTGGAGGGCACAGTCAACCCTGTGTCTACCTTGCCAGCGTACCGACGTGCGGCGGCTGTCTACGTGGCGTGGGCGCCACCTGGCCCTGTCGACCCAGCTGACGCCGAAGCCATTTTCTGTGAGTGGATTTCTGCTGTCTACCATGCCAGAGGCGGGCGGGGGCGTACCTTATGCCAGCATGCCAAGGCCTGTCTGCACCTGTACTACCCCGACATTGTTCGGAATTGGGTACTGGCGGACCGCCTGCTAGCAGGTTGGCAGCGGCTTGTTCCGGCTGTCAGCCCTCCGCCTATGCCCTGGCGCCTTTGCTATTTCACTGCCCTGTTGCTAGTTTCACGTCGACAGGTGCATTTGAGTGCGTTGATTATTATTGCTTTCCAGCAGTATTTACGCATTAGCGAGGCGCTAGGGCTGCGGGTTCGGGATGTGGCTCATCCCGGCCACCCCCTTCTCGAGCCAGGGCCCATGGTCGGTGCCCTTGTGCTGCGCAACCCCAAAACTGCGCAGGGGGCGGCCCAGCACGTCCTCGTCCGGGATCCACTTTCTTTGTGGCTCCTGCGACGTCTGACGGCTGGCCAGCCCCCGGATGCACTCCTCTTTCGAGGCTTAACGTACAGCCAGGCTAGGCAGCAGTGGGAGGCTGTGCAGGCCCGCATGAGCATCCCAGGGATGTTTTCTTTTCACAGCCTCCGGCATGGGGGGGCGACGCACGACGCCATCGCTGGCGAGTCGCCGGAGGCCATCCAGCTGCGCGGCCGGTGGGCTTCGGCCCTCTCGGTCACGCGCTACATTGGCCTCCACCGCAGCCTCCTGGGGCGCGACATCCCACCCGCCCTCTGGGCTCAGGCCCTGGGTTTTGACCCAGCGGCTTTCCGGCGCCACTTCGGTGGCGTCGAGTTTTGACGTCCTCCTGTTTTTACCTCTCGTCTTTTAGCTATCAACTGACCTCACCCTTGTGTGGGAGGTCAGGGGGGAAATGGTTTAACTAACCCGAGGGTGAACCTGGGTTGGGACAAAGTACCCCCATAGCTAGGTAGTTTAAGTTTTCTTTTTTGCATGTCCTACGTATTTTCGGCTGTTAGCCATGTAAGGAGATGTGGGTAGAGCAGGGGCACAGCTGCTGTGGGCTGGCCCTGCACATTCACATAGTGTGCTCACCCTAGCATACAGATGGCCGTGTTGCCATCTGGTAGACATGTCTGTGTTATTCCACCGTATAGAGCTAGCACACATATTGTAATAAATTTGATGTTTTGTGGTGATGCATGCAAAGCAAGGCAAGGCCAGAAATGGATTTGGTGAGCTATGCTCATTTTATCTATGACTAACCTGCTGAGCGGAGAATGCAACGCCGTATAGCACCAAAAGAAAAAATAATTTTAGAAAAAATATTTTTTTGTGCTGGCACCCGTACCCCAGCCACCCAGGTAGGGGTTGGCTGGAGAGGTGGTTGCTATAAAGGGTGGGCTTCCATTCTAGGGAAGCAGGTTGTTTTCTTTTGCCTCCCACCCGCCCACCCTGGCAAAAGGGGGTAGAGCAGGGGCACAGCTGCTGTGGGCTGGCCCTGCACATTCACATAGTGTGCTCACCCTAGCATACAGATGGCCGTGTTGCCATCTGGTAGACATGTCTGTGTTATTCCACCGTATAGAGCTAGCACACATATTGTAATAAATTTGATGTTTTGTGGTGATGCATGCAAAGCAAGGCAAGGCCAGAAATGGATTGGCATTTATGTAATTAATGATGAGGATTCAGGCTCCCATGGTGTCATCATTGCCCGTGTACGTACATGGATGGCATTTTTGTATATAATGATGAGGATTCAGGCTCCCATGGTGTCATCATGGCCCGTCTACGTACATGGATGGCATTTATGTAATTAATGATGAGGATTCAGGCTCCCATGGTGTCATCATGGCTTGTCTACGTACATGGTTGGCATTTATGTAATTAATGAGGAGGATTCAGGCTCCCATGGTGTCTCCATGGCTTGTCTACGTACATGGTTGGCATTTATGTAATTAATGAGGAGGATTCAGGCTCCCATGGTGTCATCATGGCTGGCCTACGTACATGGATGGCATGTATGTAATTAATGAGGAGGATTCAGGCTCCCATGGTGTCTCCATGGCTGGCCTACGTACATGGATGTCAAGGAATAGTAAATGATGAGGATTCAGGCTCCCATGGTGTCATCATGGCTTGTCTACGTACATGGTTGGCATTTATGTAATTAATGAGGAGGATTCAGGCTCCCATGGTGTCATCATGGCCCGTCTACGTACATGGATGTCAAGGAATAGTAAATGATGAGGATTCAGGCTCCCATGGTGTCATCATGGCCCGTGTACGTACATGGATGGCATGTATGTAATTAATGATGAGGATTCAGGCTCCCATGGTGTCATCATGGATTGTCTACGTACATGGTTGGCATTTATGTAATTAATGATGAGGATTCAGGCTCCCATGGTGTCATCATGGCCCGTCTACGTACATGGATGTCAAGGAATAGTAAATGATGAGGATTCAGGCTCCCATGGTGTCATCATGGCTTGTCTACGTACATGGTTGGCATTTATGTAATTAATGAGGAGGATTCAGGCTCCCATGGTGTCTCCATGGCTGGCCTACGTACATGGATGTCAAGGAATAGTAAATGATGAGGATTCAGGCTCCATTGGGGTCATCATGGCTGGCCTACGTACATTGATGTCAAAGAATAGTAAATTCATGATGAGGATTCAGACATTCTTGTTGTCATCATGGCTGGCATACCTACATGGATCATTGTCATAAAGTAGTCAATGATGAGGATTCATGATCAGCCTCCCTTGGTGTCATCATGGTGGGGCAATGGATGTACATGCAGGATACCCTCGGCGAATTAGCATTGTTCGTTTTACGAACGAGTGGCTAGGATTTAACACTTATAATTATTCCATAATAGCATTGTTCTAGTTAAACATTTAGTACTAAACTAAACAAGCAATACATTCATCAGTGGACAACCATGTTGGTTGATTCATGGGGCCATGGATGCACAACCAATTGGTACTACCCCCAACCACGCACCGGTGGCGAGCTAAAAATAGAAAAAGACGCTATTTATGAGATATTTTGCCCAAGACAAACCACTTGTCTAAATGACTTGCCCATACATACCTGCAAAGTTCCCCCACTTTTTTAAAAGCTGGGCTATTTACATGGCCAAAATGGTCACATTTGTTTGAGTTATTAATTTTCCCGCAAAATGGGTACTTTTTTCAGCCAAAAAAAATAAATCAAATCATTAACACATCAGATTGGGTCATCCATACATAGAAAATTCCACTGAGTGGGGGGAAACACACTGCCAAAATTTGAGCTCATTCTGACAAGCGTAGCTCAAGTTATTGATTTTCCTGTGATGCCACCTGGGTAGACGCTAAAAGAGAATTGAGCTAGTGCTGAGCCAAAATGACATCTGTTTTGCTACCCTAGACACCCAACAACATGCCCACTTTGATCACGGAGTGTGAGGAGGATGTCCGGAGCGTCATACGCCCCACCCCTCCATCGTCACAGCCAGCCTTGTGAGTCTACCCTTAACAACAAGGCTGGTAAGACGACACGCCTGAGCAGCATATGTCATGCCTATCTCAGGCTAATAATGTGTGATTTTGTGCCAACAACCAAGTTGTTCCACCCAACAACACATTAAAAACCCTCTTCCAAAATGCCCAACAAGCCGGACACGTGGAGGACCACACACGCAGTATATAAAGAGAAAATAAGCTGACTTTTTATCCAGCCAACCTGTGGCTAGCTGCTCTGGTTAGCATGACAAAGGCTAACATTTACTCAGTGGGAAAGGTGAAGAGACCATTGGAACAGCCTACCTGACGCATGTGCCACCAAAGCATTGTGTCCCGCAAAATGCACACTGCCTCCTTTCTAACAAGCACGAGCCACTTTCTTTAGGAGACAGGTGCCAGCTCGTCAGTGTCTGGGGAAAATGATGCCGCTGCTTAGGAAGACCGCGTGAATTTCCTCGAACACAACTGTCTGTAAAGCAAAAGAAATTTCAGAGAAGCATGGAAATAAAAGCATTACACCTTCCCGACAGGTTGTGGGCCACGCGCTGCAGCAAGCCAGCCACGTCACAGACGAACTTGCTTAAAAACATCCAGGAATCCAGCGATGCAGCGCCAGGACCCGCAACTTCATGGCTGCATCTGGCCGGAAAGAAGGCAAAAAGCTTACGCTCAACGAGCTAAGAAAGCAGGAAAACGCTAGCTTAAGACGTTTAATACAAGAACGTACCATAACGGGCATTTATTCGTGCCCAGGCGCACAAGAAAGGCCACCCTTTCATGGAGAGGTCGGGCGCGCATCGCGCAGGCCTAATGTTATCTTACCGCAAAATGACGGGAAAGGTAAAGATAGCAGCGGGAATTTTTACGGCTTTAGAAACATCATTAAACTAGCTTCCATTAGGACCATCAAAACTGGCAACAATCGACAATCACACCTGCAGGCATCAATTATACTTTATTCATCCCGACAGAAATTCAGGCCGGACCCCCCTGCCGATGGTAAAGAAAAAGAGCCCGCGACATTATAGATCGCAACTATCCCACCATAAATTAGAATCAGTAACTAATTTACTCCAAGAATCGAGCATTTTTTCTGCTTTCCGCGAGCCAGATTCGTCACGTTTCGTCTAAAAGCAGTCGCCATGGCCACTTCCGCAAGGGGTGCGCGCACCGTGCACCCACTTTTCACGGTACGGAGGGTACCGCGGAATTTTTTTGGCGCGGAAAATATTCGCCGCGCCGAGTCCCCTTAACCATGCATGCATGCCCGTCGTCTCCAAACATTGCATTACATGCACGTGACGGCGTGTTCCCTCGGTCATGGTGCGCGGCGGTGCCAGCTGGACTGATGTCATGCCCTCCACGTAGGCTCGTTCTACATTTCAGAACTGATCCATGGCGCATTATTAGAATTTTGGAAGGTAGAATCAGGTTCTGAAGGTTCTACATAGTAGCCTAGTAAGGGTACACTAACATGTAGCCCAGTAGTTACTCATCCTGCGATCATGATGGAATATACATGTAGTGATACTAATCGATACATGTAGTACACATGGTTGGCGCACAGAATGTTGTACAACCTGCCCTACATGTCGGAAAAACGCACACTCTGACAAACGTGATTGGAATATATTGTACAACATCATCACTAACGCTACATCCGGAACTGTTTTAGTGAATAGCATTACAATGTACTCCCCCGGCAGGTGTGGGTGCCCGAGTACTTGGAGTCTGAACACGCAGTGTCGACTCCTATTGGTGCAAAGGCATTTTTGTCGTCTCTTCATTTTTTATTCTCCGTTACCACTATATATTGTACAATAGCATGTAGGATGGTACATCCAGAACTGTTCGAGCGAATAGCAGGGGGATCTACACCCCCGGTGGGGATCTACACCCTACCCCAATACCTGGATGAGACCGGCAGTCGCCGTGTCGGATCCTTTTTGCGGCATGTCAGTTTTCAGGGTTCTTTTTTTTTAGTTTTTTTCCCTTTTTTTTTTTTTTCTCCATTTTTACAAATCAGATTTTTTCAGAACAGTGCATACGGCTAAGCTTTCATTTCGCAAGACAATTCTTACGGCACCTTCCAAAGTCCCTGGTGTGTGTCAGTGCAGCGTCGACATGG
The DNA here is from genome assembly GCA_009746045.1 of Mesostigma viride. Classification (NCBI taxonomy): domain Eukaryota; kingdom Viridiplantae; phylum Streptophyta; class Mesostigmatophyceae; order Mesostigmatales; family Mesostigmataceae; genus Mesostigma; species Mesostigma viride. Next base: position 2,289,775 of record RPFO01000164.1, on the reverse strand, counting down.
CATGCGTGGAGGATATTTGCGTACGTACGACGAATCATGTGAAACGACTGGTCCAACCTGAAAAATTTTGAATTTTTGCCGTGTCCAGTAACGGTCCTAGGTTGCACCCGCGGGCCGTTCCGGCAGCTGTACAGAATAGATCAGAAAGATACGCCGCGGAATGACGCCAGTGCCCGGCAAATCATTTGTGAGCCCGGAACTGAACAGTCACTACAAACGTCGAAAATCTATTGCTCCACCCCCCCAAAAAAAGCGTTCCGGAACTGTTCGAAGCGAATAGCACTGACAGGATTCGAACCTGGGTCCAGAGTCATGTTGCGGAGTGAGGGAGGCCAGCCATCATGGTCCGCACACAAATCTGGCTCGGGTCCGATCCCTGTCAGTGCTCTTCGCTTCGAACAGGTCCGGAACGCTTTTTTGTGGGGTTGGAGCAATAAATACTCGACATTTGCAGTGACTGTTCAGTTCCGGGCTCACAAATGATTTGCCGGGCACAGGCGTCGTTGCGCGGCGTATCTTTGTGATCTTTTCTGTACAGCTGTCGGAACGGCCCGCGGGTGCAACCTAGGACCGTTACTGGACACGTCATCTATTTAAAATTTTTCAGGTTGGACCAGTCGTTTCACATGATTCGTCGTACGTACGCAAATATCCTCCACGCATGCCATGTCGACGCTGCACTGACACACACCAGGGACTTTGGAAGGTGCGCACCCTGCCCGCCCAGGTAATTGATGCGGTGTTTTGCAGGCGCGCACCGCCGGATGCGCCCACCACGCCCGCCACCGCACGTCCAGTGACCGTGATGGTGTGGTAGCCAGTGGCCGACTGTGGTCTACGTTGTTTTTCGCCTGCGGGTGCAGCCCCCATAGTTCGTCACCTCCGCGAAGGCAGAGTCGAAAACGCCTACCATTGTTGCGAGGCCCGTTCCGGCCGCTTTGCACAAAGCTCCAGTAAGTGCCTTGCGTATTTTTCGCGAATGTCCGCATGCCTTTCAAAATCACTTTAAGCTTCTAGATCTCCTACCTGTCCAGGTATTATGGATCAGGATGTTTCGGCCACGTTATAATCTGCTTGGCTGATTAACCGCGTGCTGTCGTCTCGGAATGATAGCTATTTCCCTCATCCAATGGATTTTCGGCGCGGACACCCTATACAATCTGTATGCTGGAATACGGCCAACAGACGCTGCCAAAGGTGGAGAAGAAGACACCCACAAAGCCAGCGCCATTCGAGCTTCCAGGGGCTAAGTGAGTGCTGTCGACATATTACAACTCGGCTCTCTTTCCAAGTTCCCATGTAGAAGTTGGCAGGTATGATGCCGAATTGTGAGGGTATTGATCCCCCCCCTCTCCCTCTTATTTTTCACCAGGTTTTTCATGCCGATTTTTAATCCCTTTTGCGTCATGCTCCTTGTAGCGTGATGTCGTCAATTGTCACTCACAACCATGCTATCATTGTGGTTCGTTCTTTTTCGCCTGCGGGTGCAGGTCACGAGCGTTGCGTGCGGTGCGTCATCAATCCAAGAACAAAACACGATGTGGCTAAACCCTCCCTCCCTCCCTCCCTCCCTCCCTCCCTCCCTCCCTCCCTCCCTCCCTCCCTCCCTCCCTCCCTCCCTCCCTCCCTCCCTCCCTCCCTCCCTCCCTCCCTCCCTCCCTCCCTCCCTCCCTCCCTCCCTCCCTCCCTCCCTCTCTCTCTCTCTCTCTCTCTCTCTCTCTCTCTCTCTCTCTCTCTCTCTCTCTCTCTCTCTCTCTCTCTCTCTCTCTCCTCTCTCTCTCTCTCTCTCTCTCTCTCTCTCTCTCTCTCTCTCTCTCTCTCTCTCTCTCTCTCTCTCTCTCTCTCTCTCCTCTCTCTCTCTCTTTCTCTCCTCTCCCTCTCCCTCCCTCCCTCCCTCCCTCCCTCCCTCCCTCCCTCCCTCCCTCTCCCTCTCCCTCTCCCTCTCCCTCTCCTCCCTCTCCCTCTCCCTCTCCCTCTCCCTCTCCCTCTCCCTCTCCCTCTCCCTCTCCCTCTCCCTCTCCCTCTCCCTCTCCCTCTCCCTCTCCTCTCCCTCTCCCTCTCCCTCTCCCTCTCCCTCTCCCTCTCCCTCTCCCTCTCCCTCTCCCTCTCCCTCTCCCTCTCCCTCTCTCCTCTCCCTCTCCCTCTCCCTCTCCCTCTCCCTCTCCCTCTCCCTCTCCCTCTCCCTCTCCCTCTCCCTCTCCCTCTCCCTCTCCCTCTCCCTCTCCCTCTCCCTCTCCCTCTCCCTCTCCCTCTCCCTCTCCCTCTCCCTCTCCCTCTCCCTCTCCCTCTCCCTCTCCCTCTCCCTCTCCCTCTCCCTCTCCCTCTCCCTCTCCCTCTCCCTCTCCCTCTCCCTCTCCCTCTCCCTCTCCCTCTCCCTCTCCCTCTCCCTCTCCCTCTCCCTCTCCCTCTCCCTCTCCTCTCCCTCTCCCTCTCCCTCTCCCTCTCCCTCTCCCTCTCCCTCTCCCTCTCCCTCTCCTTCCCTCCCTCCCTCCATCCATCCCTCCCTCCCTCCATCCCTCTTACGGTTACGCTTACGCTTAAGCTTACGCTTACGCTTATGCTTACGGTTACGCTTACGGTTACGCTTACGGTTACGCTTACGGTTACGCTTACGCTTACGGTTACGCTTACGCTTACGCTTACGCTTACGCTTACGCTTACGCTTACGCTTACGCTTACGCTTACGCCCTCCCTCTCCCTACGGTTACGCTTAATTACGCTTACGGTTATGCTTACGCTTAGGTTTACGCTTACACTTACGCTTAGGCTTACGCTTACGCTTACGCTTACGCTTACGCTTACGCCCTCCCTCTCCCTCTCCCTCTCCCTCTCCGTCTCCCTCTCCCTCTCCCTCTCCCTCTCCGCTTACGCCCTCCCTCTCCCTCTCCCTCTCCCTCTCCCTCTCCCTCTCCCTCTCCCTCTCCCTCTCCCTCTCCCTCTCCCTCTCCCTCTCCCTCTCCCTCTCCCTCTCCCTCTCCCTCTCCCTCCCTCTCCCTCTCCCTCTCCCTCTCCCTCTCCCTCTCCCTCTCCCTCTCCCTCTCCCTCTCCCTCTCCCTCTCCCTCTCCCTCTCCCTCTCCCTCTCCCTCTCCCTCTCCCTCTCTCCTCTCCCTCTCCCTCTCCCTCTCCTCTCCCTCTCCCTCTCCGCTTACGCCCTCCCTCTCCCTCTCCCTCTCCCTCTCCCTCTCCCTCTCCCTCTCCCTCTCCCTCTCCTCTCCCTCTCCCTCTCCCTCTCCCTCTCCCTCTCCCTCTCCCTCTCCCTCTCCCTCTCCCTCTCCCTCTCCCTCTCCCTCTCCCTCTCCCTCTCCCTCTCCCTCTCCCTCTCCCTCTCCCTCTCCCTCTCCCTCTCCTCTCCCTCTCCCTCTCCCTCTCCCTCTCCCTCTCCCTCTCCCTCTCCCTCTCCCTCTCCCTCTCCCTCTCCCTCTCCCTCTCCCTCTCCCTCTCCCTCTCCCTCTCCCTCTCCTCTCCCTCTCCCTCTCCCTCTCCCTCTCCCTCTCCCTCTCCCTCCCTCTCCTCTCCCTCTCCCTCTCCCTCTCCCTCTCCTCTCCCTCTCCCTCTCCCTCTCCCTCTCCTCTCCCTCTCCTCTCCTCTCCCTCTCCCTCTCCCTCTCCCTCTCCCTCTCCCTCTCCCTCTCCCTCTCCCTCTCCCTCTCCCTCTCCCTCTCCTCTCCCTCCTCCCTCTCCCTCTCCCTCTCCCTCTCCCTCTCCCTCTCCCTCTCCCTCTCCCTCTCCCTCTCCCTCTCCCTCTCCCTTTCCCTCCCTCCCTCCCTCCATCCATCCCTCCCTCCCTCCATCCCTCTTACGGTTACGGTTACGCTTAAGCTTACGCTTACGCTTATGCTTACGGTTACGCTTACGGTTACGCTTACGGTTACGCTTACGGTTACGCTTACGCTTACGGTTACGCTTACGCTTACGCTTACGCTTACGCTTACGCTTACGCTTACGCTTACGCTTACGCTTACGCTTACGCTTACGCTTACGCTTACGCTTACGCTTACGCTTACGCTTACGCCCTCCCTCTCCCTACGGTTACGCTTACGCTTACGGTTATGCTTACGCTTAGGTTTACGCTTACGCTTACGCTTAGGCTTACGCTTACGCTTACGCTTACGCTTACGCCCTCCCTCTCCCTACGGTTACGCTTACGCTTACGGTTATGCTTACGCTTAGGTTTACGCTTACGCTTACGCTTAGGCTTACGCTTACGCTTACGCTTACGCTTACGCTTACGCTTACGCTTACGCCCTCCCTCTCCCTCTCCCTCTAGTTAGGAATGAGAAATGAACGACGTGATATATTGCTTGAGAACACTGTATGCTGTGAGCAATGAATTGCTTGGTTCATTAGAAAATAGGTTTACCCTTTATCAACGTTCCTCTCACTGGCTGCGCCGCCAGTGACCGTTGGGTGCAGACCGTTGGCCCGAGGCCGCACGATGACAGGTAGCAGTCTAGTCACTGCATCGTGTGATCACAGATCAATGCACGCTGCAGTACGGTCCCTATCTAGGATACTCTAGTACCGTCCAATGACAGGACACTACGTATACTGGGTACTGACATCTGTCACGTACCCCAGTACCCAAAGTACCTATCTAGGGAAACGTATGCGACTCGACTAGCATTCCTATCTGCATAGCCCACGTGGTATTTATATTCACATACCAACGTAGGTTTACAAGGCTTATTCATACGTTGTATTCACAATGCCTTTGAGACTTAGTCTACAGCAAAGCATGGAGACTAACTCCAGTATTGTTTTATTATTTATTTCTTAATGCAGGTCTGCACCCCCAACATTATTGTTATTGTTTTTAAGTTGATTAGGGGTACAAAAGAGACATGGCTGGTTGAGCCAGGTTGGTTACAGCTGGCTGTTCTGGCCAGGTGTTATATTGCACATTAAATAAGGTGTACACAGCTGGCTGGTTTGGCCAGTTATTGGAGCACACATTAAGTAAGTGGATACAAAGCTTGTGTCCTCAAGCTGCAAATGGATACAAATCTGACCTAGCCAGCACTCACACCCCACAACGAATGTGTTGAATTTTATGGCGCCCAGCAGCTATCGCTGTGGTAAGGGGGTGTGGTGGTTGTGTACTGTGCTATGGCCAGTCATTTATTCAAACACTGACTCTGATATCATAGGGGTTCATGTTCTGAAAGAGGAGCTGGTACTGTTGGCCAGCAGCATCCCGCAGCTTCGTGAGAGCGTCTGCTGGGTTGTCCTCATCATCCACATGAGTCCAGCTGGAAAAATAGGTGGCCTCCTGTTTGAGGATCACCCAATCCAAGTCAGTGTGGACAGCAGCAGAAACAGATTTCTTGGTTAGAAAACTGATCACAGATTGGCTGTCAGTATAGAGATGTGAGATGACATTGCATGTGCTGCCTGCCTGGGTTTGTAGCCAGGTGAGCATGTGCTGCAGGGAACGAGCATGCAATGCAGCAGACACCACAGCACGACATTCAGCTGAGTTGCTGCTGCCAGGTTTTCTGCGGTGTAGCCTGCTGTACCAGGAAGTGAGGGACATGTAATCTGACCTGTTGGTGAGAAAAAACAGCCCTGATTCCCGTGCCCCCATCTGATTGATTGTTCTGCTCTCCATGGAGCTGTCCATGACACATTGGATGTGGATGTCTTCCATCAGATTCAGGCCATGGAGGATGAGGGGGGGACAGTCATTGACCAACTTCCTGATGTGACTGCATTTGATTTGACTAGAACATCATGGGTGACCCTGCTGATGACAGCTAAGGGAGCCCCACAGATGGCTGACCACCACCCCAGTTTGCCCTGAACAGTGGCACACATGTGTAAGGGGAGGTAGTGTGTGCAGCAGATCTAGACAATCTTGGATATATTCTGCAGGAGGAGAGAGAGAGCAGACCCATGATCTGGCTGCCTGTGCAGCTGCAACATGATGCCACAGAACTGGATGGGGGTTGTGCTCAATTCCACCTGTTTGCCAATCTCATATGATTCCTGGACCTGCTGAATAAATTTTCCACCTCAGCTCTAGGCCCACAAATGAGTTGGTCATCTCCATGCCACACAAAGAACAGCAGTCCAGAGGGGGTGGGTACAACAAAAAAGCATGGGTCCAGGTCATCATACGTGGCCTTGAGCTTTTTGAATACTTCCTCTGCTGAGTCTCTGAAAATTTTGGGGCACTGACAAGCCCTTCCACCCCAATGTTGATGATAAGGTGGGGCTCATCAATATAAGGTTTCCACACAGCTGGGGTGTCTACCACGTACACCTTCCCTTTCCACACAGATTCAGCCTTTTCTGGGTCCCCCCTGAGGAAGGCCCTTTTAATATCAGTGGCTTTGCAGACATAGTCTTGGCCTGCATTGAGGTTGTGGAGGAATAGGGAGAGCATGATCCTGAGTGAGGTTTGTTGCAGCCCAGGTGTGTAGGTTTCCCCTTTTGGCAGTGTGGATGTCCCCTTTAATTCTGTGACACATGGTCTGGCATGGAAGATTGGGGAGCCCACTTTTTGTGGTTTTTGTTTGAGAACAAATTTTAATCTGAGCTTTTTGGCTCCCTCTGGCACGTCCCATGAAGGGGTGACAGGAGGTTTGTATTGAGGGTTTTTGGGGTTGGGCAGGACCCATTCCTGCCTGGCTTGGTGGACAATGGCCATCAGCCACTTGGTAAACCCTTTTTGTGTTTTGCATTCTTGTATGACGTGGGAGATTTGGTGGGGTGAGTGCATGGCTATGTCCCACTTACCCAGCCCAAAGGCTGAGGGATGGAGGAACTGGCTGTGCACTAACTTGTCCAGATCAGGGATCTCCCCTGGTGCATACTGAGTGTTGACTGCCTTGATGACAGCATCCATACCAGGGACAATACTGGAGAGAGGGATTTTAAAGTGGTCCAGAGGAACTGCACCCACCCCTGTGACACTGAGCTCATTAGCTGAGATAAGCACCCCAGGATAGGATACAAAAGGTTCCCCCAACAAGGTGTTACCAGAGTACCCCTCCACCACCTGGAAGGGTGTCTGAATACCAAGTATAGGGAGCATCACCTGTCCCACTACATCCAGTGAGCTTTGGCCTGAGAAATCCTGCACCCGTGCCCAAAATGAAGGTGCAATCTCAAGACCAGGGATGGCTTGTGCACTGATCACACTGACCTGTGCCTGAGTGTCTATTGCCAGGGTCCAGGGGTCCTGACTAGTGCACACAGCTGAGACTTTTGCCAACCCTTCGGCCACAGCAGCTTGTTGCTTATGTGACCTGTGTAATGCTTGCAAGGCGACTGCCAATCTTGACCTCAGAGCGGGAGGGTTGGCAGACAATTTGGTGCCTTGGGGCTGAGCTAATGCTTCCAACCCAGCTACCTCGTGCCTGGTTAAGCAATCCCCAGGTTGTGAAGTGGGCCTGGCTTCACTGAGGGTGGAAGGGTTCACAGAGGGTGCTGTGGTGCTGTCAACAGCAGTAATTGGTGGCTCAGGGCTACTGCTGGGCATGCTGGAGTTGCCAGATAGAAGTAGTGAGTCCATGCTTAAAGACTCTTCCCCAGGCACGTCTGCCATGGGAGAATAATACTTCTTAATTCTATGACAGCTCACCCTGTGACGCTTCCCATTGATATTGTGCTTGACCTCCACGGTCTTGCTGTTTTTGGTAAATCCACGGATGGTAACTGGACCTAGCCAAGTTCCAACCTTACCAAAGCTGTTTTCCTTGTAATAGAGAACTTGATCACCTTTTTGGAATACTGGCCTGGGATGGGTTTTATCTTTTTCTGCCAGTTTTGCTGAGGTTTGTGCACGTGCAGTGTTGTACAGTGCTATCACCTCTGGGGGATATACACCTGCCTGCAGGCCTGCTGGGATTACTTCACCCCACTTGGCATGCAAGACAGGTCTCATGTTTAGGGTTGTGCACATTTCATGACACCAGAGTGCCCTGTCACAATAGACCCCTGAAGTAGCATCCTTGGAAGGATTTTTGGCTAGTAGGGTTTTGACAGATCTGATGGTTCTTTCAATGACCCCCTGACCCTCATGATCTTCCAGCCCAGCAATCTCTATTGCTTCACACCCTTCCAGGTCAGTCAGACAAGAAAATTGTTGATCAAGCAAAATTCTGTCAACTGGGTAGAATCTGGGTAAAGCAATCATGAGTGCAACACGTAGCTGCCCTGCAGACATGCCAGGTAGGGGTTCCATTACTGTGAACCTGGACCATGAGTCTTTTAGGATCAGGTAGGGTTGGACATCTTTGTTGATGTGCATCACATCCCCCACTATCATGCCCCTAGTGGTGGAAGGAGTTGCAGTATGCCATTTTTGAGGTTTGGGGCTATTGAACTGACATTCTTGACAGTGTTGTCTAGCCAGTTTTACTGCATTCCTGAGTTGTTTTCCCATGCTACTACCCCCCAGCCGTCTGGCCAGTTCCTCAGCCACTGTTTCATGACCCATGGCTAGGTGCAGCTGATGAGCAAGCTCCTTGATATCTATGGAGTTGTCAACAGTAGGGGTTAGTGCTTTTATGTAAGGTTCCAGTACAGGGTGTTGGGAGGACAGTAAGGTTGCTGCCTCAAAATCAATTATGCCCTGGCTGCCATCCCCAATGGTAATGAGATCATCATCCTCAGAGTAAGCAAGGTGAGAGAACTCACATTGATTTGGGTAGCGAGGCCTGTTGCAACGGCTGCCTGGAGCTGGCCAGGTTGTGCCTCGTGTAGTGGCAGCCTGGGCAGAGATCCACATTGTTGACCAGTGTAGGGTTGTGGTTGCACTGGTTGCGGCTGTGCCCCGTCTGGAAGCACCTCAGGCACCTGACCCTTCCAGGGTTGCCAGGTTGCCTATTGTTGTTGTTGTTGTTGTTGTTGTTGTTGTTATTGCCCTGTGAGGGCCTGTTGTTGGTATTGTTATTGTTAATTAATTAATCGCAGCTTTTCTTGTTTGTTCATTGTATTGATTGAGAGGACAGTATCTTTGCTGCCTCAAAACCCACCATGGTTTGGTAGCATTTTCGTTTGTTTGCTTGTAATGAGAGGACAGAAGCTGTGCTGCCTCAACACCAACCATGGTTTGGTAACAGTTTCGTTTGTTTGTTTGCAGTGAGAGGACAGCATCTGTGCTGCCTCAACACCAACCATGGTTTGGTAACAGTTTTGTTTGTTTGTTTGTTTTCTGTTAGTGTTTCTTGTTATTGCCTCCCGGTGCTGCTTGAGCGTTAGCACCAGCCATGTCTTTACCCGCAAGTACATGCGTTTGGTAATGGCTTCTGCCACTACTGCATGCGTTATTGATTATGTGCGGCGGCTGGGCAAGCTCCATGTCTAGGGAGTTGACAGCAGTGGGTTTGATTAAGGGCCCTCAGCCCTGACATAGAGAGGATCAACAGTCTCCCTAGAGGGTAGAGGCTGTGCTGCCAAGAAAGCAACAATACCCTTACACTCATCCCAAATAAAATGGGGAGATCTGCGTTCAAAAGACATGACATTCATTCAGATAAGTCACGTTGGGGTGGACGGAGATACTTGTCTCGTTTGCATATGCCGTCCAGCCCAGGCCGCCCACCGCCGGCGATGGGGATAGGCCAGGAGTGCTTTTATCACATAACAGCTGGAGCGTTTCTATGCTCCTCATGCTGCAGCGATAGCTTTCTGTTTGGTTATGATATGTTGAAAAGATAGCCACCGCTCTTGAGCATTATATCAGAGCATGCATGAGGAAAGAAAGCAACGGACTTGCTTACGCTGGAAGCCCCAGGGGCCGGCGCGGGGCCGGTGCCTCCTGGGGGGTTGTTTTCCTGCCGCATTGCCGCCGCCATGGCTGCTCCAGCAGTGGGTGCTGCTGTCGCAGCCGCCGGGGAAGAGGGTTGGTCGGTGCCCCGTAGGGGAACCGGCTCCGCCACCGGCTGGCGCACAGGGGAGGGGGGTTGTTCGGACTGCCTCGCGGCAGCCGGACCCTCCACCTGGCTGGTATTGTCATGGTTGTTCTTTTGTTTTCTTTTTCTTTGTCTTCTTTTTGTTTTGTTGTTATTGCATGCAGGCGCACCGACATCAGCCGGTGCCCTGTTGTCTGGCGGACGACGCTGATCATCATCGTCGTCCCCAAGATATAGTTTCTTTTTCTCTTTTCTTTTCTTTTCTTTTCTTTTTTTTTCCAGTGCCGGTTTGAACCGTTGTTGAGTTTGATGTTGCTGAAGAGCGTTTATAAAATTCAAGTTAGGAATGAGAAATGAACGACGTGATATATTGCTTGAGAACACTGTATGCTGTGAGCAATGAATTGCTTGGTTCATTAGAAAATAGGTTTACCCTTTATCAACGTTCCTCTCACTGGCTGCGCCGCCAGTGACCGTTGGGTGCAGACCGTTGGCCCGAGGCCGCACGATGACAGGTAGCAGTCTAGTCACTGCATCGTGTGATCACAGATCAATGCACGCTGCAGTACGGTCCCTATCTAGGATACTCTAGTACCGTCCAATGACAGGACACTACGTATACTGGGTACTGACATCTGTCACGTACCCCAGTACCCAAAGTACCTATCTAGGGAAACGTATGCGACTCGACTAGCATTCCTATCTGCATAGCCCACGTGGTATTTATATTCACATACCAACGTAGGTTTACAAGGCTTATTCATACGTTGTATTCACAATGCCTTTGAGACTTAGTCTACAGCAAAGCATGGAGACTAACTCCTCTCCCTCTCCGTCTCCCTCTCCCTCTCCCTCTCCCTCTCCGCTTACGCCCTCCCTCTCCCTCTCCCTCTCCCTCTCCCTCTCCCTCTCCCTCTCCCTCTCCCTCTCCCTCTCCCTCTCCCTCTCCCTCTCCCTCTCCCTCTCCCTCTCCTCTCCCTCTCCCTCTCCTCTCCCTCTCCCTCTCCCTCTCCCTCTCCCTCTCCCTCTCCCTCTCCCTCTCCCTCTCCCTCTCCCTCTCCCTCTCCCTCTCCCTCTCCCTCTCCCTCTCCCTCTCCCTCTCCCTCTCCCTCTCCCTCTCCTCTCCCTCTCCCTCTCCCTCTCCCTCTCCTCTCCCTCTCCCTCTCCCTCTCCCTCTCCCTCTCCTCTCCCTCTCCCTCTCCCTCTCCCTCTCCCTCTCCCTCTCCTCTCCGTCTCCCTCTCCCTCTCCTCTCCCTCTCCCTCTCCCTCTCCCTCTCCCTCTCCCTCTCCCTCTCCCCCTCCCTCTCCCTCTCCCTCTCCCTCTCCCTCTCCCTCTCCCTCTCCCTCTCCCTCTCCCTCTCCTCTCCCTCTCCCTCTCCCTCTCCCTCTCCCTCTCCCTCTCCCTCTCCCTCTCCCTCTCCCTCTCCCTCTCCCTCTCCCTCTCCCTCTCCCTCTCCTCTCCCTCTCCCTCTCCCTCTCCTCTCCCTCTCCCTCTCCCTCTCCCTCTCCCTCTCCCTCTCCCTCTCCCTCTCCCTCTCCCTCTCCCTCTCCCTCTCCCTCTCCCTCTCCCTCTCCCTCTCCCTCTCCCTCTCCCTCTCCCTCTCCCTCTCCTCTCCCTCTCCCTCTCCCTCTCCCTCTCCCTCTCCCTCTCCCTCTCCCTCTCCCTCTCCCTCTCCCTCTCCCTCTCCCTCTCCCTCTCCCTCTCCCTCTCCCTCTCCCTCTCCCTCTCCCTCTCCCTCTCCTCTCCCTCTCCCTCTCCCTCTCCCTCTCCTCTCCCTCTCCCTCTCCCTCTCCCTCTCCCTCTCCCTCTCCCTCTCCCTCTCCCTCTCCCTCTCCCTCTCCCTCTCCCTCTCCCTCTCCTCTCCCTCTCCCTCTCCCTCTCCCTCTCCCTCTCCCTCTCCCTCTCCCTCTCCCTCTCCCTCTCCCTCTCCCTCTCCCTCTCCCTCTCCCTCTCCCTCTCCCTCTCCCTCTCCCTCTCCCTCTCCCTCTCCTCTCCCTCTCCCTCTCCCTCTCCTCTCCCTCTCCCTCTCCTCCCTCCCTCCCTCCCTCCCTCTCCCTCCCTCCCTCTCCCTCCCTCCCTCCTCCCTCCCTCCCTCCCTCCCTCCCTCCCTCCCTCCCTCCCTCCCTCCCTCCTCCCTCCCTCCCTCCCTCCCTCCCTCCCTCCCTCCCTCCCTCCCTCCCTCCCTCTCTCTCTCTCTCTCTCTCTCTCTCTCTCTCTCTCTCTCTCTCTCTCTCTCTCTCTCTCTCTCTCTCTCTCTCTCTCTCTCTCTCTCTCTCTCTCTTATATTCTCTCTCTCTCTCTCTCTCTCTCTCTCTCTCTTCTCTCTCTCTCTCTCTCTCTCTCTCTCTCTCTCTCTCTCTCTCTCTCTCTCTCTCTCTCTCTCTCTCTCTCTCTCTCTCTCCTCTCTCTCTCTCTCCCTCTCTCTCTCCCTCTCTCTCTCTCCCTCTTACCCCCCCCCCCTCCACCCCCCCTCCCTTTTACAAACACCATAATTCTGCCAACGTCACTCTTCTTTGACCGTGTGATAGTTACGCCCGCCTCGTTCTTCTCTTACTGGAAGAGCACATGACCAACATTGGTTGTGCTAGTTACGCCCGCCGTCGTTTCTTTTGCCTTTTCGATATCGAAATATATCTCGTGAAAGATGCCCTCCCATCAGGTAACTTGTCTTCTTGTAAGCTAAATCTTTCCAGAATAGTTACGCACCCGCCGTCGTTTCTTTTGGCATCTTCGATGTCTAAGTATTTGTCGTGTAAGTTGCATTCTAGTCAGGTCCATTGTCCCTTGTGATATCAATGTTATCCCATGATAGTTGCCCGCGTCGTTTCTTTTTTTATTTTCGATGTCGAAGAATATTTCGTGAGTGTTGTTTCGCGTTACGGCTCCAATGTCTTCTTGTGATATCAATGTATCCCGAGATGGTTAGGCCCGCCGTCGTTTCTCTTCCGTCTCGTTCGCTTTAAAATATCTAATGAAGGTTGTACCACGTCCATTCACTTTTCTTATAGAATGATAAACGTTCACCTAAAAACAAATTACTATATACACCCGTTAAACCACCCCCCCTCGGAAATGACTCGTTTGTTGCAGAACAAATGGATGAAGAACTTCAGAATATTTGCCGCGGAAACCCGATTGCCAAAAGAAAAGCCGTTGACAAGTTTACACCCTTTTTTGTGTGGATCACCTGAAGAGATTGTTTCAGACATCAGGCAGTGTTTGACACTGGCTCTAAAAAAGATTGCAAGAAAAGGCGAAAAACGAGGGGGGCTCTAAGCTTGTCATGGTCCTTGAGATGAGGAAGGCCGGCATGACGATTTTGTGTGGAGACAACAGATAGTGTCGCGGATAGCATGCCAGAAATGGCAGATGTTTTGTATGAGAATGATGCGTCGGTTTTTCTTCGCCATCAAGCTCTCGGGATCGAATTCATATACACGACAAAAGAATGTGTGTGGGGGGCCGGGATCCAAGTACTGTAGCAGAGAGTGCGGCAGAGCCCTTGTTTTGAATGCGGTGCTTGGTCCTCAGGGAGATCGACTTCTTAAGGCCAGGAGGGTGGGTTGAACGAAGCTGAAAGATGCAGTCAGTTAC